>VDFB02058174.1:0-37885 GCA_007258455.2 Sequoia sempervirens
AAGGTAGAGAAGAGAGTTGTGCCCAAAAACTGAGAAATCGTGGGCTCCTTAAAAAAATCATGGCCAAAAATGGAGGAAACATAGGTAGAAAGACCTTTAAAAACATAGACCAATAAGGGTTACAAAGAAATGCGCTCAAGAGGGAATGAAAATACAATTCGAATCTCTGCAAGATTGCACCCAAAATCAAAAAACCAGTTCGTCACTTTCTAAGAAGAATAATGAAAAATCCCTTCGTCACATGGGACACACGAGCTTCAATCATAGAGGTCGACGAAAATCTCAAAGCTAACCTTGAGCTAGAAAAATTCGAATATCTTTGAAAATTTTCAAAAAACCATAAAAATTTCCTTTTGAAAATTTTATTGAATTTTTTTTCAAATTTTAAAACAATGTTGTCTTTGATACCATGTGAATGGTTATAATTCATTCATCTATTACAGAAGAAAGATTACATTATATAGAAATTACAAACTATTGTAGTCTTTAATGAAATGACCTACTTCTACCTACCCAGAATTGTAGACAAAGATTAAAGAAAACTAAACTAACTAACTACAATATACTATTGACCATTAACTATATAAAGAAATATTATTCTAACACTTGTTATATATCATTGGGAATCTCTTTTGGTATTTGATGAAATGGTGTGCAGTTCTTTTTGTTTTTTCCTTTTTCTCATGGTTCTGGGGCCATAATATAAAACAAGCAAGTTTAAGGGTCAGGAAATAAAAGGTTGTAATAGTTAACATTTTAGCTGTCTTTTGCTCGTATGATTCTTTCCCTTCTAATCATGTCATAACATATACAAAGTGCATTCTTAATCACTATAATATAAGTGATTGTACCTTGTATTGTACCGCTTCTGTCATATCACTAATCAATAGAAAACATAGTAATTCTTTTTAGTGATAGTTTTTTCTCTAAAATTTTGGACCCAGTTTGTTAAAATAACAAATTAAAGAAAAGTGGTGTCAACTAAACTAATCCTTCATAGGAACATGATTGTTGACTATTGTTTTCCTGAATTTGGTTTTAGAAGATTCCGTCTTTCCCCTGTCAAACTTCTCCCTCCATTGGAAATTTAGTGAAAGAGAAAAGTTGGAGCCCTATGAATTATCTTTATGTTTTCTCACATAGACAATAACTGCTTGTTCTTGCTTTTCAATTTCTATTCACCCTTGATCCTGTAACTTATTTTATGCTTGATTTTGCTTCCCAAGATCGTCTCTATATAGCAAAATTTCTTCCTTCTTGAAAATGTATGTATATGCTGAAGACCAGGCCACTAACAACATTTTAAATATTGTTCTAAAGGGAAAATTTATATGTTATAGCGGCACATTAAATAGGCATATCCTATTCTGAACATAGCCATCTTAATATATGTCACTGATAAAGTAAATATTTTTTTTTCTTATCTTTTTTTATTGTGAGATTGCAATTAAGAAGACCCTCACATCCAATTCGTGGAATACCTACAACTGTGAGTTCATTGGAAACATTGTTAAGAGAACCTCTAGTTAGATCACTATTTGTAAAGGTGGATGGGGTGAAACTCCTAACTCCTCTTATTTCACTAGCATCTGCTCAACAATACGTTCAGGTAGTCTGAAATATTCTTCAAACAACATCTCGAGTCTTGTTTTCCTGATTTATTGTGTATTTTAAAGTTGTTAGTTGTCAATGCAGTATTGTACAAATTTCTTTAACAAATTGTGATGCTTACCTGCCACAAAGAAAGAGATGCACTGCACATTGATTTTTGTGAGTGAGTTGTTATAGCAAAAGTAGGCTAATTATATTATTCCTAAATGCTTAAAAAATTTAAAATATCAAATAAATAAAATTCACACAAACAATTTGATATTGTTTATTGGTTTGACACATTTTTAGCCAACACATGCACACACACATGCATGCATATAGATGTAGGTGGATTGGCAAGGATTGGTTTACTTTCGAGCTTGATCATGAAGTCAAAACCTAATAGTAAAAGATATGCAAATTTTATAAGGTAAATGGAATAAAATCCCCTTATGAAAGCCCGCAATGGGAATGCACACACCAAATTGGTGTTTGGCTTGTTCGTAATCTAAAATTCAACCTTTTTGTAGGCAGTTTTGTAAGTGCATAGTTTGTATTCCAACATTACATGAATAAAATAATTAAAATTATGATTTGTTACTCTTACTTTGTGCACATATGAATGCACTCATCTATGTGCATTTTCATATTCATATTTATAATAAGAAAGAAGACATTTATTTAAATTTCCATGAATGACCAATATAGCTTACTGTTATGCTGGAAAAGTACTAGAACAAAAGGAATCCTAGATTCAACCAAGGAAAGAAATTTATTGCTGGTCAATATAATAATTTCTTGAGTGCTATTGGTTCAAGAGGATAAACTATACAAAAAAAAACTTATTGAGAAACACGATTATTCACTCAAAATTTTAGTGCATAATTAATTTGTATTTCACTGGAGAAAATAAATTCTTTCAGTTAGTTTTAGGATTAGATTTAATAGAAAGTAGAAAATGCAACATAGTGAACAATGAACACAACAATTTTACCCTAGGAAAATCCTCCTACTCGAGGGAGAAAAAACCTAGCAAAATATATATCTCTTATATATCAAATAAAAGTGCAAAAATTTGCTTTACAACCAAACCCTTCTCAAGGGTGAATTAATATAATGAATAATAACACCTATCCTTTGATGCAAAGATGAATATGTTTCTCCGTGAAGTCGATCTGCTTCTACAAGATTGTAATCTACTATTGAAGGGTGAACTTCTGCTCTGTAGAAATGTGAATTGAAGAGAGAAAGACTTGATTTAGAAATGAATGATCACCACCTTACATCTATACCAATCTAGGTAACTTTTCATCTAGGTCAGCTCCCTTAGAAGAAAAATAATAATTGTAACTAGTAGGCCGACCTGCCTTTAATTAAGGAGAAAATATCTCCTGAAGCTACCAAACACTAACACTCCCTCTTAGCTAGGGAGATATTTTCTAGATATCTACGTCATGGAATCTCTCAACATGATGCCCATAATGGCTACACCCATTTGTGGAAAGCACAAAGGTTCATCACGGATTCTCTCAACGTGATGTCATCATGGAGTCTCTCAACATGGTGTCCACCATGGCTACTCCCATGTGTGGAAAGAAACACACGTACAAGTGCCCATCACAAAGTCTCTCAATGTGATGTCATCATGGAGTCTCTCAACATAACGTCCACCATGGCTACTCCCATGTGTGGAAAAGCACAAGTACAAAGGGTTCATCATGGAGTCTCTCAATGTGATGTCATCATGGAGTCTCTCAACATGACGTCTCATCTCAATCTCAGAGATGAACAAGGGCTTGCACCTCATATTTCTCCATCTTAGAGAAATATACACTACAAGGGCTTTCACCTCATACTTATCCGTCACAGAGAAATATACACTACAAGGGCTTTCACCTCATACTTCTCCATCACAGAGAAATATACACTACAAGGGCTTTTACCTTATACTTCTCTGTCACAAAGAAATATACACTACAAGGGCTTTCACAGAGAAATATGCATTGCAACAAATCTTCATGATGATGTGACTCCCTATGAAGCTCCAAGTACTTGCATCAACCTCCTGACCTCCTTGTCCAAGGTTGCCTCTGATGTTTTTTCAGACTCCCTCTTAATGTTATTTCCTCCTCTTCGAAGAAACTGATCACAATTTGTATAGGTTCTTCCTCTTCAAGAAATGTCTCCAGTGAAGTTTATCTCTTCAGCCTACTTGAATTCCTCATAGGATGCCTCAAGCTCTTCCTCCCTTGAATTCCTTAGGTAGTCTCTCATCATCCTTTTGCTCCTTGATCTGTCCTGGAAGCATTATAGAAAGATTACTAATAGTACATAGAACTAAACTATCCCAAAGAGAAATACCAATGCTAGAAGAATACATGATTCACTATTCCAATGTTATTGCATGAATTAATAACTACATAAAATTCATGAACATTATTATAAAAAAATTCTTATCTCTGTTGATTTAGTTGCAACCATTTTTCTCCTCTCGACAACTATATCCTGCTATAATTTCCTGAATCTTTCATTCTCATTCAATCACCTTATGCAACAAGAGCTTCTTCTCAAGCATTTAATTCAAACGATGTTGCCTTTAAATTAAGTTATGCCTCTCAGAACTTGAAACTAATTCAGCCTAAGGCAGCCTCATGATCACATATATGGTTTAATAATAGGATGAGCCACTTCCACCTAAATATCCACCCCCATACCACGACTTGAATACAGTGAAGAGTAAGAACCTCCACCAATATTAGGCCCACTAGTAAATAGTCATTGTCATAACTAGAAGAGTAAGCTCCACTAGTTTTGCTGCCACGTACAAAACCTCCATAGCCCATGCCAGATTGATGTCCCTCATATAACCCATATGAATCTTTTTTAGCACCACCTCCACAACCTAACTGAGAGCCTCTTCCAAGTCTGGTAGATTCACCATAATCCCCATATTGTGATGCACTGCCACAGACCCCGCACAATATAATCATGCAGTCATGATTCCGGAAAAAGTATCAACAAGTCACGATTTTCCTTTATCCTACTTAGCTACAACAAAATGATGCTACAAAACTTTGTATTCATCCAGGAAGAAGCTCGCCTAGGGTTTTCTCATGTCCAAACACGTCCAATGAGGATGAATCGAGCTTGTCTTTAGCCACCTAGAGGAGATAATACTTCAATGAATTTTAATCATGAAAATCAGAAAGAGAATTCAATTTCCAAGCATTCAAAGTCTCCACAAATTTTCTCCTCACTTTCATCCCAAATACTAACTCAGCCTGTGAAGGTCGCGCTAAGCATAAGGCCTGCGTATGAAGACTCGACAACATCAAGAATAAAAAGATTCTCCAAGTTCGCTTAATATTCCCAATATTTCCTTTGCTTTTCATGGCCCATAATATTAATAATGATGCCCACTATTAGAATATTTATCAAAATCTCACATGCAAAGACAAGAGAAGTAATATTTAGAGATTACTCTATCGCCCAATTTGAATCTAGATCTCCAAATCGATTCTAGAAGTGTTTGTAATGGCATCACAATGCTCAAAAATCACATGCAACAACTACAATGGCTTATTTGGCATTCTTTTCTTCAAGAAGATGGTGTGCCTAAACAAGCGAGACTCCAAAACACCACCTCTAAACTCCATGAAAGGTCACAACCCAGCTTGCTAACACTTTCACAAATATTTCTGCATTGAATCTGATTAGGTCTTGACTTAAACCCGCTCTGATACCATGTTAGTTTTAGGATCAGATTTAATAGAAAGAAGAAAATGCAACATAGTGAACAATGAACACATCAGTTTTACCCTAGGAAAACCCTCCTACTCGAGGGAGAAAAAACCCAACAAAATATATATCTCTTATATATCAAATAAAAGTGTAGAAATCTACTTTACAACCAGACCCTTCTCAAGGGCGAATTAATATAATGAATAATAGCACCCATCCTTTGATGCAAAGATGAATATGTTTCTCCTTGAAGTCAATTTGCTTCTACAAGATTGTAATCTGCTTTGAAGGATGAACTTTTGCTATGCAGAAATATGAATTGAAGAGAGAAAGACTTGATTTAGAAATGAATGATCACCACCATACATATATACCAATCTAGGTGACTTTTCATCTAGGTCGGCTCCCTTAGAAGAAAAATAATAATTACAATTAGTAGGCCAACTTGCCTTTAATTAAGAAGAAAATATCTCCTGAAGCTACCAAACACTAACACTTCCCCTAAAATCATTTACACTGGATATCTGATAGATCAAATTCTAGGCATGTTGGGTAGGAAATGACCTTAAAATTGACTTTTTCTTGGTAGTTTTATTATTTAAACTTTAAGAATTGATGTTATGATAACTTCTATGCCCTTATTTATATAGGATAAAATACTTTTTTCCATAATTCTCTTTGATTTTGTATTTAATTACCAAGCTCATTATTAAAATTGAACTGCTTATTCATCAACATGATAAGTTTTCACTTGTAACAAATAAACTCAAACAAATAGGATTATACTTTAGCCATGCCTTATTAAGTCGAGAGGCTTCTTACACTCACATCAATGAGTATGTGTACAATTTTATTCTCACCATTAAAATTGGCGTCTACTAACCCATCACAAAGTAAAATATTTATCAATAAATTTATGCTTTTAAATCATATTTTAAAGCAGTTTACATACTACGAAAAATTTCCTTTTTTTAGTCAAGATAATCTTGAATATTTTATTAATATCAATTTAGAATTTTTATTTAATTGTAATATTATATTTAAGATTTTTTTTTATATGTAAGCTTTAAAAACATGCTTATCATCATCTTTTTATAGTTCTGCTATATATGATTTTTTTAAGAAAATATAATATAGTATTCTAATTTCTAATAGTAATATATATAATTTTATAATATTTGTTATGGAAATACATATTAATTTAGAATATTTTCAAAAATACAAAATATACATTTATAGTGTTAGTTTTATGATCAAATTTAATGCACAAAAAATTAATTTAAAATTAGACATAATAACACAACAGATACCCTGGGAAAACCCTCCTCTTGAGGGAGAAAAACACAACAAATATATCTCTTATATATATGAGCAATGGCAACAAGTCTCTTTACAATGAGGCCACACACAAGGCCAATAATCAGCACCAACAATGATGTAACACAAACTAATAGTCTGCCCTTCAATCTGCACTTGAATAGACTCACAATCTACCTTGAATAATTCACACTAGATAGAATAATCTGCACTTGATATAATTCGCACTTGAGAAGAAGGAGATCAAATTTGCTTGATACACAAATAAGAGAAAGTGACCTTCTATATATACATGTTTCTTAGAGGGGTCACACCTTTTCAAGGACAAGGTCGGCCACCATAAAAATAATTACAAATAATAAATAGTAATTACAAAGGAGGTTAGCCATCTTAGAGATATGTTGCCATTAAATAATCACAAATAAATAAGGAAGTATGAACCACGAAGCTGCAATAACATCAACACTCCCTCTCAACTAAGGAGTAATACTTCCTGATGCACAAGACACATCACCTCATCATGATGCCAATCACAATGGCTACAACCATATGTGGAAAAGAAATGATATCACCTCATCGTGATATCAGATATCACCTCATCGTGATGCTCGATATCACCATCGATATCGATATCACCTCATCATGATATCGAGAATCAATCATCGTGATATCGTGATATCACCATCGCGATATCGAGTATCACCTCATCGCGGATATGTGATACCCCTCATGTTGTTGTTACTCTTATGGACAGATCTTGTACTTGGTTGTGTGGGTGATCAGTTCACCATTTTGGTTGTGCATGGATTTATGGCTTGGTTGATTAGTTGCATTAGATTTTACATATGTTGTTAGATGATACTTTTTATGGTGATTATGTTATATGACTTTTGTGGTGTTCTTTAATAATATATATGATGATGTTGCGAGTTTTATGCTGTTATATTGTTTGGTGTGTTTATTTGTGAGTCTTGGTGAAAGGATAGAGTGGCATCACTTGCTTGCAAGTGCCCTGTCACCCTGCGATTACCTTTCACGGTGTGTTTTCTATGGAGATTTACATGCTTCACGACATTTGTTTCTATGCAGGATGCAGGTACTAAGTCTCGATTCCACCTGCTTCGGCAGGACAGGGCGAGCATCAAAATAAACTCAACGGGATTGATGTTTAAAAAAGGAGTGGTTAGGAAAGAATTCCCGTCCCAAGTCCGTCTACTGTGAGTCTTTGGTTGTCTTTGTTTTATTTGTCTTTGAATGGGAATGTATTAGTGTTGATTAATGTTTAGTTGTGATTTAATTAAATTTTGTTAAGTGTGACTTAATTAATTTTGTTAAGAGTTGTTAAAGTTAACTATATTTAAATGGATTAAGTAATATTATGGTTTAAAAGGATAATTTAAATAAAATATAGGCTGCTTTGTTATTATTTAGAATGTGAGAATTGCTATTTTAATTTAGAGTTAATTAAATTGTTTTTAAAGACTATATTATTATTATTTGAAAGTTAAATAAAATAAAATATAAATAAATAAATAAAAATTGATTTTTAAATTATTAAATTTCTTGCATTGGAGTTTTACGGGAAGTAGTGGGAATTAATGAATTTGTGTTAAGGAAATTATTCCTGGAAGAAAAAGTTGCATGGGTAACAGAAGCTCTTCACGGGAAAATTTTGGGAGAGGATAGTGGGAAGAAAAGAAGCGGGGTGTAGAATTTGGGGTTTTTGGGGGAATATTTGTAAAAATTGGGAATAAGCTGCAGGGTTCCAGAAGATTTTCTTGTTGGCTGGAGGTGAAGCTTCTGGGAGGAGTTTTTAAGCTGCAGCTACCATGGCAAAGTTTGGTACAACTCTTACTTCTATAGTCTACAGGAAACATGTATTTCACTGTATTTAATTTGTTTTCTTTGTAAAATGCTTTCTTCTGGTGTATATGAAGTATTGTCTACTTTCTTTGAGGAAATTAAAAAATTTATGTAGAAAACCTTGTTCCCGGATGTTGTTAAAACTTGTGTTACCTCTATAGATTTTAGTCCAAAACCCTGCTGTTGAACAGAGGAAATTTAGAGTATTTTTGTGCAAGGAAAAATGGGAATAAACACAGGAAAACTAAAAGAACTACTGTGCAAAACTTCTTATTTCCTGTGGATAATTATGGTGTTTCATTTTCTCTATATTTATCGCTTTGAAAATAAATTAAGATTCCAGTTATTTCTTTTCGTTTTGGTGGAATTGTTGTTCCTCTGTATTCTTCTGGCTGTGAAATTTAAATTAAAATATATAATTATATACAAATATATATATATATATTGAACGTAAATTGTATTTTACAATTTTTCTGTCATCTGTAAAATAGATTTATATTCCGCCAGTATGAAAATAATGAATTAAATTCCTTTATTTCTTTAAAAAATATATATATATAAACTCACCAATTCCATACTCAAAAATTCATCAAAAATTTATATATATATAGTGATGATTTTATTCTATAAGTACCCAAATTTTTTAAAAAAAAAAAAAAAAGAAATTTTAAAAAAAATTAATAGAATTCATATATTTATGGGAGGGGACGCCACAAACAGAGTCTCACCTCAAAATTCCATAAAGTTGGCAATGAGTCCTTAGACTGATCAGACGCTAAAATTCCTTAGATTCATTGCACGCAACCTTTGGGTCGCTGGGCCCTCCCCATAGAGGCATGCACCAAGGGGTCAGTTTTATTATATTTTTATTAAATTTTGTTATATAAAATACCTAAATTTTATTACATATTTTATTTTATTTTATTATTTGAATATTTAGAATTATTTAAATTAATTTTTATGTTGATATATATATATGCATATATAAATATATATATAAAACGTATATATAACATATATATATAAAGATAAATAAACGTATATATATATAGAATTAATTATATATATATAAATATATATATATATATATATATACGATTTAATTAGGGAAGTGTAATGTTTTGATGATTAATTAATATGATTTTATATTTTTTTTAGATGAATTATAAGTGGATGATTTATTAAATTTATTTACTTCTCTTTTATTAGTGGAGATAATTGAGAAAGTTATTGGTTTGATTTTGTAAAAGAAATTTTTGCGTGCGAAGATGATTGTTTGATTTATGGAATTATGTTATAAATCAATTTTTTTTTATTTTGAATAAACAGTAGGTTTATTTTATGGTGTTTGTTATATAGACTTTTGTGTTGAGTTAACATGAGTGTTTATTTATTTGATTAACGTTATTATAGGAGATAGGGTTGTCGTTGAACTTCCAGAGGTTAGGGAATTTGGTATATTCAATTTGGGTTTTTAGTTCTACTTTCCTTGTGGATGTAATCTTGTGATTACTTTGAGTTTCATTCTTTTGTTAAGTTATTGTGTTATAAGAGTATGGCAAGATGGTTTTTACCTCGCGAATCTCTATCCCATGTTTTGTGAACTTGAGAGTTCAATCCCTCACATTTTGTGGTATGTTAGGGAATTCTAGGGAGAGTGGCTCTATGTGGGCACCGGCGCACAAAGGGGCTGTCAGGATAACCCACAGTAGAGTTAGTGTAAAAAGTGAAAACCTAACTAAATAATTAGGGGATGGGTAGTTAAACACTAAAAGATAATGATAGATACCTCGCTCACCTGTTAGGGCTACCAAAGACTAAAGGTGGTCGAGAAGGCCGTGGTTGGCATAATCGTGATCTCGTTTCCACGAGTAATGCACGATTCCGCATGAGTCACCCTATGGGGCGACACCTTGAAATAGGTAGTCAGGATAACCATAGATGGAGGCGGCACCTTGTGATAGGATGTCAGGATAATCCATGAAGGCCATGCGATGACACTCTCCTCTAGCTTTTCCCTTAGTCATTTTAACTAAAATCCTCTGGAAGTAATTTATTGTTTTGTCTTGGAATCATTTGTTGTCATGTTATGTTAGTAGACCTTTGTTGTCACATTTCCTTTGTGTATGAATTTCTTTTCCATGATTGGTGTTGAGTCATATGTGTTACTTTTGATGTCTTGGTCAGGGAATCCTTTCTTAACTACTCCTAGCACGGGGGTGGTCGGGTGGAATGTGCTTCGCACCCGTTGGGTTTCCCATTCTGCAGTCATACCTTCAGTGCAGAGATTGTGGTGACAGTTTGTACCAGATTTATGTACTTTCAGATGTATACATTTATACTTTATTCATATCATGTAAATTGTATTGTAACTCGCCCATGTGTTGGGATAATGTATCTTGTAACTTGGATAAATGGTTATTGGTATTTAGTTTGTATCATGATGTATTGTTATAACTCACTTTGTAATTCAAAACATTATTCACTGATGTAATTATATATATTTGATGTTGATATGTTGAGTAAATTAGTTCTCATTGTTTCCAAGTTTTATTGGTTATGTAATCTTGTTTAGCATATGTGGTTCATTCTTATTTTTATGCTTAGCATTTATCACTTTTATATGAGAGCTCATATTCATGGAATGAATGTTGGATTAGTTAAGTTTGTTAATGGGTAGTTAACGTAATGTCTCTTCGTGTACCCCAAGGGATTTAGGAGTTTAGGATGTATTAGTAATTATGATAGTTGCAAATGATAACATTGTACTTTTACTTTATGTTTTAAAAAAATTGTTGTGTAGTTAGTTGTCCTTTGGGGTTTGCGCGACGGGGTGTTACATGATATTAGATATCACCTCATCATGATATCAACCATAATGGCTACAACCATGTATGGTATGTACAAGCATTCATCACTTGTGATGTTGTCACCTCAACATGACTTTCACCATGGCTCTCCCAGGGTGAAAACACAAGTACAAGAGGAATCATCACAAACTCTCTCACATGATGTTGTCATGGATTCACACACATGACATCCACCATGGCTCTCCTAGAGGGTGGAATCAAGGGATTTCACCTCAAACTTCTCTTAGAGAGAAGAACTCATTAATCAAGGGATTTCACCTCAAACTTCTCTCACAGAGAAGAACTTATTAATCAAGGGATTTCACCTCGAACGTATCTCACAGAGAAGAACTCATTAATCAAGGGATTTCACCTTGAACTTCTCTCACAAAGAAGAACTCATTAAAGAGGATCACTGATACTGAGACTGCTTCTCAATTAAGGCTATATTCTCCACCATACCAAGCTTCTCTCAAAAGTACACGAACTTTATCCAAGAGAGAGGCTTGGTGATAATGTCTATTGTCTGCTCATCAGTGTTGATATACCTCAACTAAAATGCTTTCCTTAATAACATGTTTAGTTCTGTCATGAAATGTACTATATTGATAGAAGGCTCCAAATAGCTTAATTAACACAATGGATGACAGTCGGCTCCAATGATTGTCCAACCAATCTTGCAAGGAGCTTTCGAAGCTATACTGCTTCTCAAACTGCCACACATGTTGCAATGTACATGACCTTTGCGGTACTCAGTGCCACTGAAAACTGCTTCCTGCTACATTGGGAGATCATCACAGATCCCAAACTAAAATAACATCCAGAGGTGCTCTTCTGATTAGCAACACAACCTACCAAAATAGAATCTGTATAACCATGCAGCTCCAGGATCACACCTGAAGAATATCTCAACCCATATCCAACTGTCCCACACAAGTATCTCATGACATGTTTCACTGCAACAAGATGTACCTTCCTTGGTTCACTCATGAACTGACTAAGTGCACTTACTGCATAGCAGATTTCAGGTCTAGTGTTAACTAGATACATCAAGGATCCAATCAACTGCCTGTACATCATGGGATCCACCAAGTCTAAACTAGCTGCAACCTCATTCAACTTGTGCAAGTTGGTTTCCATAGGTGTAGACATGGATTTACAATCCATCATACCAAATCTATTCAAAATATCAATAGTAGGCTCCCTCTGAATCTTTAAGTACTTGCATCAACCTTCTGACCTCATCATCCAAGATTGCCTGCAATGCTTGCCTTAGATAATTTTTTTCCAGTGCACACCTCTGGTACTATAGAGAGTTCGGGGTTGACCTCCTTGACCTCATTCTATATCACTCTATTTCGAATAGGTTTGCAGAGCTACCAATGACAAATCCAGATGACAGTTTTGAGCAATTCTAATCTCAATAGCTGAAGGGAACCTCTAAGGGTTTAGCACCTAGCCTTGCAATACAATAATATTCACTTCTTCTTAGTGAGTTACAAAGCTCCCTCTTGATCCCTGCTTCAAAGATTGCAAAGAAGTCTTCTGGAAGTGAACTCCCTCTAGCCATCAACTTGGTCTCATGGCTGCAAGTTGTGACTTCACGCAGCTTGATCATTTCTTTGGTCGGCATGAATTCCTCATAAGATGCCTCGAGCTTTTCATCACTAAGCAATCTCTCATCACTTTCTTGCGCCTAGATCTTTTAGGAAGCATTATAGAGAGAGATTACTAACTATTTATAACTATGCAAAGAAATATCAAGACTAGAATCATACAAGGTTTATTATCTTAGGTTATAGCATGAATACATAAGAATTTATGAACAATATTAAAACATGAATAAGTAAATCAACCTAAAGGGAAATATATCAAAGGATCATAATGAAGGGATAAAGAAACTTATCTTTATTGAATTCTGATATAACTCTTCCTTCCATCTTTTACTCCTCTCGAGAGTGCCAAACTCAACACAACAAAAAAATAAAAATAATCTACACAACTATAGATTTCTTGAATGCAATATGCAGTTAGCATGTAGAACCAACTCTCTCCAAGAGTTCAAGGCTCTATCACAGTTCATGCATTAGAGAATGATATTAATGTGACCAACCAATCACCATCAAAGTTACAATTATCTTTTTATTTCACAGTCACACTCAAAAATCTTCACAACTAGAATGCAATAAATGAAACCACTATGCTAGTGAACACAATTGAAGAGAACCCACTATCTCTCTTTACTAATTACAAGATCCAACTAAATGATATAACTCAGCAAACAAAGAATACTTATCTCTTTAAATATTTTGATGGATGTGAATACTGGATGCAGTAAGATATGTTGCTCTTGCATACAGATCAACACACAACCTTCACAGCTTGAACATAGGCCCATGGCTTAGAATAGAAATTCCCTAGAATCCTTCTAAGGAGAGATCTCATCCACATCTGCAAATGAAGCATGTTGATTAGGCCTGGTTGGGAAATCCTTTGCATAGTGACCAAACTTGTCACAATGAAAGCATTGGACTTGGGAGAGCTCCCACTTCTTATTGAATGCGGGAGCACCATCTGACCCTTTAACTCTATTCCTCTTGAAGTATCCTTTCTTTCCTCCTTTTCCTTTCTTCTTCAATGATTGAACGAAAAGAACATGAATGTCTTCATTTGTAGAGCTTCGACCAATACCTCTCGCAGCCAACCTAGACTCTTCTTGAATACAATTTTCCCTCAAACGATCAAACTTAGGAAGTTTCGATCTTGCACTGATTCCTTGAATGTAAGACTCCCAAGATGAAGGAAGACCATTAAGGGCAAGCATTGTCAAATCCTTTACATCAACAAAATGACCAATAGTAGAGAGTTGATCTCTCAATTCAGAAATCTTCATGAAGTAAGCAATGACAAATTCTCCTTCCGCCATCTTCATATGATGTAGTTGTTGCTTCAGTGCAAGAGCCTGGTTGGTGTTGCGGATTTCGTACATCTCCTCTAAAGTTTTGAACATGTCTCTTGTAGTCTTCAACTTGGAGACAATCGAAACAATATGATCCTTTACGGAATCAACTAACATCTTCTTCGCCTTGATGTATTTCTTCCTCCACTGAACCTTTTCTTCCTCCTTCATAGGTTCAGGAACTTTGGTCTCCATGAACTTAGCCAAATCATTCTCTTCCAAGGTGAGCATGATTTTGAAGCTCCCTTGAGTCTATCCTCAATCTCAAGACCGTTCACCATCTTGACGAAGAAGACAATAAGGAGAAAGAGAAAAGAGTATCACTATAATAATAAATCTGGTCACGATCTTCTTCACACCCGCTTTGATACCATGCTAATTTTATGATCAAATTTAATGCACAAAAAATTAATTTAAAATCAGACATAATAACACAAAAAATACCCTGGGAAAACCCTCCTCTTGAGGGAGAAAAACCTAGCAACAAATATATCTCTTATATATATGAGCAATGGCAACAAGTCTCTTTACAATGAGGCCACACACAAGGCCAATAATCATCACCAGCAATGATGTAACACAAAATAATAGTCTTCCCTTCAATCTGCACTTGAATAGACTCACAATCTGCCTTGAATAATTCACACTAGATAGAATAATCTACACTTGATATAATTCGCACTTGAGAAGAAGGAGACCGAACTTGCTTGATACACAAATGAGAGAAAGCGACCTTCTATATATACATGTTGCTTAGAGGGGTTGCACCTTTTCAAGGACAAGGTTGGCCACCATAAAAATAATTACAAAGGAGGTCGGCCATCTTAGAGATATGTTGCCATTAAATAATCACAAATAAATAAGGAAGTATGAAGCCTAAAGTTTCAATAACATCAACAAATAGAAAAGAAAATATAATATAGTATTCTAATTTCTAATAGTAATATATATCATTTTTTAATATTTTTTATGGAAATACATATTAATCTACACTATTTTCATGCTTTTATAATTTTTATCTAATATTTTTAACAAGATTATCTTGAATATCTAATACAAAAATTAAATAAAAAAATACAATATTATATATATATTGAAATCAATATATCATTGTTTGACAATGGAGATACAAGAAAATTTTGCTTTGCTTTTAAAGCTATTTTAAAACTGTTTGAAATTTTTAAGAAAATATAATATAGTATTCTAATTTCTAATAGTAATATATATAATTTTATAATATTTGTTATGGAAATACATATTAATTTAGAATATTTTTATAAAACTAAAATATACATATTTAGAAAAGAAAATAATATAGTATTCTAATTTCTAACAGTAATATATATAATTTTATAATATTTATTATGGAAATACATATTAATTTAAAATATTTTCAAAAAACTAAAATATACATTTTTAGAAGATACATGATTTTTAATTTATAATATTTGTTATAGAAATACATGTTTTTTTCATGAAAAGGTGGTAGAGCCACAAAAATATTGAATAAGAGAGGAGATTACATTTGTCCAAAAATTGTAGAAGAGAATCAAAATTTGCATAGTTCAAAAATTGAAAGAAAAACAGGGGAAAGGTCTATGGAGAGAAAACTCATGCAAGAAAGACAAAAGCCTGAAAAGAGAACAAAAACCACTAAGATAGACAGTCCGACGAAGCCAAAGGGAACTGAAGAAGCTGAAGAAGTCTAGAGTAGGACGCATCAATCCTTGAAGCCAAAAAGATCTGTTGAGCCAAAAATATCCTGTGCAAAAAGCATCCTCCCAAAGATGAATAAAATGCTCTGAAAATCTGAAATGAAAATCCAAAGAAGAGGAAAAAATTGAGAAGAGAATTCTGCAAAACAAGTACCAACGAGAAGAGAGATATGAGAGGGGAAATGAAAACATCCCTTAAGAGGTACTTCCTTCAGATGAGGTGATATCTCTAGGTGGAGGAAAGTAGGGCTCTTCATGAAGCTCCAAGATGGCATGCTGAACGAGGAGCCAGACTGCCTTGTAAAGCATGAGGATTGGATCACTAACTGAACTCCCATATTGTTGCTTGAGGAGATTTAATCTAACTTTTAACTCACTGTGACAATCATTCAGGAGCCCATAGGCCATTGCATTTAGCAATTTAGATGGAAGTCAAAGAGGAGATGTTGTTTACTCAAATCTCCACCAACAAGATTCGACCCCTGCAAAATGTCATAGCTCTCCAAAGCTGGTTGGAGAGTAGAAAGAGGGCAGACATGTGGTAATAGATAGGTACCCACTAAAAATTTAACCATTTCAATTGAACCCAAAATATCCATATTAATTTACAATATTTTCACGCTTTTATAATTTTTAGAAGATTTTTAGCAAGATTATCTTGAATATCTAATACCAAAAAATTAAATTCATACAATATTATATATATATATTGAAATCAATATATATATTTGTTTGGCAATGGAGATGCAAGAAACTTTTCCTTTGTTTCTAAAGTTTTTTTTAAAACTGTTATTTTTTGTATTATTTTTAGTTTTAAAGCGGTTATTTTTATTTTATATGAAGTCACTAAGGTGTGCATCGCTATATAATGCACGAACCAGAAATAATATTTTCTTTACTTTGATTTATAGAATTTCATATTGCAAAGGTACATGCCTATTCATTTGTCCTTGCTTCAAGTTGCATTTCTAGCTAGAAATATTAATGTGTGTTTCGTTATACCAAGAATGTATATTGGGTCTTAACCCTCGATTGCGTAGAAAACTTTTCACTGTGGTCTAGAATTCATCCTCACACTTGAATTTCTCCCAAGAAAAGTTTGTTTTACTCTTTCCTTTAATCATGAATTTTTCCTCAATATGTTATCTTGCATCCCTTAGGATCCAAATCCATTAGCCGACCTCTATGTAGTATCTCTATGTAGCTGCCATTGCAAAATCGTTCATGCTCTCATTCTCATTAATGAATAGAATAATCTCTCTTTTAGTTTTTAAGAACAAAATTTATGTGCTTTAGTTTATTGTTGATTTTGTGAAGCCCAATGTCATCTGATATTATTTTATGTTGATATTGTATATAATTCTTTTTAGTATGAAAAGCTGGGTATTCTGATAAATAGAAAAGAAATAGAAAATTAATAAATGGTACTAGAAGACCCATTTCAATATACACTATTGAGACCCCTCAGTAGTGAGATGAACAACCAGTTACATATAAAAGCCAAGATTAATAATTGTTCAATTAATTGCAAAATTGGATGATTGTTGCCTTGCACATAAAATAAGGTTGTGTTGTATAGATAGGTCAATAACAAATCTCTTTTTATTTGATGATTTAATTGTTTTTGTATTTTTAATTTGACAATTTAATTGTTTGTTATTTTTAAAATAACTAATCATTCAAATTTAAACCTCATTACTGTTAGTTTTAGAATTAGATTTGCAATAAATAGAAACAAGACACAAGAACAAAGAACACAACAAGATACCCTAGGAAAACCCTCCTTCTCGAGGGAGAAAAATCCAACAATAATATATCACGTATATATAGAATAAAAGAGTAGCAAATCTACTTTACAACTGGCCACACACTAGGCCGGTCTGAATCAATAAAGATAGCACCTCTCAAGAGGCAAATACACAAGCAATATCGATCTCCTTGAATATATATCAATCTGCTGTAAATAAGCGACCTCCTCTCAAGGAATGTGAATTCCTTGATAATGATAATCGATCTGCTGATAAAGATAATCTTCACTCAAAAAATATGCAAACTTCACTTGATAATCATTGGATTAGAAACTGAATGATAGCTACCTAATATTTATACATAATAAGATGTCTCTTCATGAAAGGTCGGCCTTGTTCACCAAACAAGGCATATTTTTCTAATTGGTCGGCCTCAACAAAATAATTTTATTTATAGCAAGTCATCTCCTTCCATTTAACATATTTGAATTTTATTTAATATTTATTTTCCTCCAAAAAATCATGGGAGAAAGAATTTCCATTGCTACACATCAACACTCCCTCTTAGCTAGGGAGGTATCTTTCTCGATATCCATATCATAGAGTCTCTCAACATGACACCCACAATGGATACACCCATTTGTGGAAAAGAGTTCATCACAGAGTCTTTCAACGTGATATCGTCATGGAGTCACTCAACATGACGTCCACCATGGGTACTCCCATGTGTGGAAAGGAACATATGCACAAGTGCCCATCACGAAGTCACTCAACGTGATGTCATCATGGAGTCTCTCAATGTGATGTCATCATGGAGTCTCTCAACATGTCATCCACCACGGCTACTCCCATGTGTGGATAAACACAAGTACAAAGGATTCATCACAAAGTCTCTCAACGTGATGTCATGGATTCTCTCAACATGGCATCCACCATGGCTACTCCCAAAGGGTGGAAAGAACCACATCTCCATCTCAGAGATGGACAAGGGCTTTCACCTCAAATTTTTTTGTCTCAAAGAAAAAATGCATTAACAAGGGCTTTCACCTCAAATTTCTCTGTTTTAGAGAAAAATGTATTAACAAGGGCTTTCACCTCAAATTTCTCTATCTTAGAGAAAAATACATTAAAAAGGGCTTTCACCTCAAATTTCTCCATCTCAGAGAAAAATGTATTAACAAGGACTTTCACCTCAAATTTCTTCGTCTTAGAGAAAAATGCATTAACAATAGATCTTCATGTTGATGTGACTCCCTCTGAAGCTTCAAGTACTTGCATCAACCTCTTGACCTCCTCATCCAAGGTTGCCTTTGTTGGTTTGTTAGACTCCCTCTAAAAGTTGATTCCTCCTCTTCGAAGGAACTGATCACAATGACAACTTGAATAGGTTCTTCCTCTTCAAGAGATGTCTCCAACAACCAACTCAGTCCCATGGCTACAAGCTATGACTCCATGCTTGATCATTTTTCCAGTTGGAATGACTTCCTCATAAGATGCCTCAAGCTCTTCCTCTCTATGCAATCTCTCATCACCCTCTTGCTCCTTGATCCGTCCTGGAAGCATTTTAGAGAGAGATTACTAATAGTTTAAACTGCCCCAAAGAAATATCAATGCTAGAAGCATACAAGATTCACTATCCCAATGTTATAGCATGAATTAATAACCACATAAAAGATTCATTCAAGGTACAAGCATAAAAATACTTATCTCTTTATGTTAGTACACCAATGAGCTAGACCTGTAGCTGTGCGTCATCTTTGCCACCTTCACTTGATCTCAGCCTTAGGGAAAGTGGGAATATGAATTGACCGTTTAGTAGAGATTGAAGACTCCATTTAAATCTTGAGATCACATTATGAATCAATGCACCCATAATCATGCGATGAAGTAATCAAAAGAGTGAAAATAAGTCATCACAACTTCCTTCCACATGGCCAAAGAAAATATGATATAGGAGAAATGCCATGAAGTGTTCAGCCACCCTTAACCAATGAATACCACAGGAGTCGTCCTCCTTACATCACCACTACAACCACATTCAACATTTATTTGTGCATCGAATAGGCCTATGGCTTCAATCATTACTTCCAAACTGAATTTCTGTTTAACCAAATTTGATTGGATCTTTTCCTAGACCCGCTCTAATACCATGTTAGTTTTAGGATCATATTTGCAATAAACAAAAATGAAACACAAGAACAAAGAAAACAACAAGATACATTGGGAAAACCCTCCTTCTCGATGGAAAAAAACCCAACAACAATATATCACTTATATATAGAATAAAAGAGCAAAAAATCTGTTTTACAACTGGCCACACACTAGGCCGATCTAAATCAATAAAGATAGCACCTCTCAAGATGCAAATACACAAGCAATATTGATCTCCTTGAATATATATCAATCTGCTGTAAATAAGAAACCTCCTCTTGAAGAATGTGAATTCCTTGAGAATGATAATCGATCTGTTGATAAAGATAATCTTCACTCAAAAAATGTGTGAACTTCACTTGATAATCATTGGATTAGAAATTGAATGATAGTTGTCTTATATTTATACATAACAAGATGTCTCTTCATGAAAGGTCAACCTTGTTCACCAAACAAGGTGTCTTTTTCTAATTGGCCGGCCTCAAAAAAATAATTATATTTATAGCAAGATGTCTCCTTCCATTTAACATATTTGAATTTTATTTAATATTTATTTTCCTCCAAAAAATCATGGGAGAAAGAATGCCAACAGCTACACACAAGTCGAATTTGACCCACCCTTGCCTTCATATGAAAATTTTGTGACGGTTTGTTCATTTAAATACCTGTCATTTTACGTTTTATGAAAAAATTTAACTGTCAAAAAAATATTTGAAGTATCTAAAAAATCAATATATTAGTAATCTATGAAATATTATTTTATAAAATAATTATGTTAGAAAATTTACAAATTTTAGAAACTATGCATGCACTCAATTAGTAAATCCAATTGCATATAATAAATTTTATTGATAATTAAATAATTATATATATGTAATTTACATTTTGACAATGCATAGAGTATTAGATTAAGAATAATTATATTGCACAATATGATTTTTTTTCCATATATTTATTCTCTAATTTGTAAAATTGTATTACTATTTTGACTATAAATTAATTTATTGATTTCATATGTGTAAATATCATAAAAACACATTTAAATATCAATTTCAAATCAAATCTAGCAAGAAATAATTATATAAAAATAAAAATAGTTCAATTGGCAAATTGATCTATCTAAAATCATATTTAAATATCAATTAAAATCATATTTAAATATCAATTTCAAACCTATCCAGAAATAATTATATAAAATTAAAAATAGTTTAATCCTTATTCAACTCATTATCTAAAATTTCAAAATGCTCACCAATAAAACACAACTACTCCTTAAAAAAATCAAAGCTGAATCACTGTAAAATAAATGTTGTTGAAAAAACAATGCTATAAAGTGAAATTAGCTGCTATTGTTCAAATTTTTTTATAGTTTAATCTTAAATTCATTTATCTAAAAACATAAATTATTTGTAAAAGGCAAACAAAATTTCAACATCTCACCAATAAAACCAAATGCTCTATTGAAGAAAATCAAAGCTAAGAATCACTGTACACAAAATGCTATAAAATAAATCTTGTTGAAAAAAAATGCTATAAAATAAATGCTTTGAAAATACAATGAAAATTTGTGCTATGTTGTTATTCATAAGAATATCCTATATATATATATATTAAAACTGTAAAATTAGAAAATATTGATAATTAGAAATAAATCTTAAATCTTAAATTTATTGTTAATTGTAACAAGAAGTTTCTAAATTATGTAGAAAATAAATCTTGTTAAAATATTCAAAAAGTTAAAAATCAATTATATTCTATTTTGAAAAGATTTTGAATTAATATATATTTTTATAATAAATATTATAAATCATATATATTAATATAAAGCAATAATAATTATTAGTAAAAGTGTCAAAATCTTTAAAAAATTAGAAATAACTATATTTAATCTTCAAAAGATTCTATTCTCAATAGATTTTGAATTAATAAATATATTTATAATAAATCATATATATTAATATAAAGTGAAATTAGAAAGAATTATTCCAATTTCCAATTATAAACTAATTTATATTTTTATCATAAACATTATTTTATATATATATATATATGCCTACAATAATTTTTTACGGTTTAATAATAATTTGAAGTGTCATATTTACGGTTATATAAAAATGTAGCAAGTCAAATGATACGGTCTAATAAATTTTTAGGTTGTAATATACGGTCCAAAATGCAAAAAACGGTCAAATAGACCATCAAATTCCGTGCTTGCCTACACATCAACAATTACAATTCAATTAAATTAAAAAAATAAGAAGTAGAAATTTATGATTTTTTGAAATTAGAATGTATTTTGATTTTAGAATATGAAAGGATTTGCATGATAAAATAAAAAATAAGATAGAAAGGTTGATTTTATATTTAAATATTACTTTTTTTAATTTATTCTAAAACTACAATTAGTAATTGTTAAACTATTTTATTAAATATTATTTTTTTAATTTAAAAATGATAAACTAGATAAATATTAGTTTCTAAAAATAGAAATGTTGCTTTTATATGAAATTATTAGCATGCATAAAATACAATAAAATAGAAAGGTTGTTTTTATATTTAAATATTACCTTCTTTTTTTTATATTGATAAGTGCTATCAAAGGAGATAGTGCGTGAAGACATTGTAAGACTACATCAGTTCCATCCATTTACAAAAAACCAGAAGAGACCGTAGCTAGCCAAACTACCCTTGCAATAACTATATTTAAATATTACTTTTTAAATTTATTCTAAAACTATAATTAGTAATTGTTAAATTATTTTAAAATGAATATGTAATTTTATTTAATTCTTTTGTATTAGATAATCACTATAATTAATATTTTATGAATTTTAAAAATAATAACTTAATTTAATTTTAGAATGAAATTTAAGTTTTTAAAATATTATGTTGATTTGATTATTTATTTAATATATGATTAATTATTCATATTTTAAAAAACAATACAATCTAATTGAACCCAAATAATTTAATTTTAGAATGAGATTTAAGTCTTGAAACTATTCTGTGATTTGATTATTTATTTATATATGATTAATTATTTAGATTTTAATATTTTTTAGAAGTTAGAATTTAGTATAATTTTAGAAAATGAAATGATTTGGGTACAAATATAAATAATATAAATAAAATAGACCCTCCATAATGATAACTCTCGGCTTATTTTATATATATATATTAATATTTAATATATATATATATATGCTAGTAGTAATTTACCTTTGAAAATGTTTACTTAGTTTTAAGAACGATGAAATTTGATTATCCCACTCCGTACCGATACATCTAATATTATGGGTTTAAGTTTTGAAAGGAGAAACTAAGGAAAGAAATTACATTTCTATTCACAGATTTTTGAAAACTGTCATTGGCAAGAAAGGTGCACAACGTAAGCCAGTATGATTGTGAAGGCATGTGTACTCCATAGTAGTAGGTCACATGTTCGAATCTGAAAGGGGGTAGGGTTGTACACCTTGTTGAATACTATATATAGGTAAGATGGAAAGAGGTTACACATTTGAATCTGGAATGGGTTAGGGTTATACACCTTGTTGAACAATATATAAGGTAACATAGAAGGTAACATGGAAGAACAATCTCCTGTGTAATTCTTGTATAAAGGGGGTCTCATACACCAGATTTGTTTTTTCACTTGATGGTGACTTTAAAATTTATCTTTATCTTATCATATATAAATGTATGGTGAGAAGAATATTAGGGACATGAACTGCCACAAAGGTAATGGGCTGATGAGTTCCTTAAGCACCTTAAGTTTTAACATATATAGTTTTCAAATCCAACAGAAAAATTGGAATCATCCTGAAAGTAATGAAAGTGTGACATTTTTGTAGCTCGTCCATGAGACAGCTCTTTGTATATGGCTCCTTTCATATTATGATGCTGCTATGGATGCGTTTGCCGAGACTCGCACTTTACCTCGTCTAGTGGAGATTGTCAAAAGCTCCACAAAAGAAAAGGTAGAGGGTTGTTTATTTGTGCTGTTATATGCATGTTTAATTTGAGTTTGAGATGGTTATAAAGGCAGAAATCCTTAATTCTGGTTTTGATCTTTCTGGAATCTTCCCAGGTTGTAAGGGTCATTGTCTCGACATTGAAAAACATGCTTTTTAAAGTAACATTTGCAAGTGAAATGGTTGATCTTGGTTTGCCACAAATTGTGCAAAACCTAAAATCACAGACCTGGAGCGATGAGGTCAGAAACAAGTACTCTCTTTTTTCAGTGGCCACATGATTTCGTATTAAATTAGTTTTTACCTACAGATGCTTGTGTTTCTCGGTTTCTAGATTGCTAAAGATTTTCACAATTTCATATTACAGGATTTAGTTGAAGCATTAAATTATCTGGAAGAAGGCTTAAAAGATAGCATTAGAAAATTAAGTTCTTTTGATAAGTACAAACAGGAGGCTATGCTTGGAAATCTTGATTGGTCCCCAATGCACAAGGATCCAGCATTCTGGTCTGAAAATATTACTAAATTTGAAGATAATGATTTCCAGGTATGTGGAAGGCCATATTTTCTTCAAAAACATTTCATATGCATGCACTTGTCTATATATATCTAAGTTTACTTGCAGATTCTCAACCTAAATAGATAAGCAGAACTGTTTCCAATGAAACCACAATGAGAATGATACCTTTGAGTATTAGATATACATGCTTGAACATGATTGATCAGATGTGAAGGCTTTATATATCTTTCCCATGTGTGATCCCTAGCTTTGATGAAAACATATTTGATCAAATATTCTGTTTAGCTTAGATTGATTTTATTTAGTTGATATTAGCTAGTTACAAGTTTTGCTTTACTAAATAAGCTGGAGTTGTCATTTAGAAATCTTTAGTGTGAAACGATTGTGATAGGTGTAGTAATCGAGGGTTGTGTTTATAGACTAAACTTTTGATATTGTATAAATATGACATCTGAGATAAATAAAGTTGCCTTATTCTTTCTTCATTTTAATGTCTTACTTTTAATTGAGGTCTCTTCTATTATTTAATTGAATGCATAGCTCTGATAAAAAAATAGCAGTTCGAGCGGCTAAAAAAATTATTTCTGGAAAATACCAAAGTGGCTGAAATGTCTTAGGAAGCAAAAGTAGGGAGCAGGATTATCAAAATATATGAAATAACTTCTGATTATATATGAAGCAATGACATGTCACATACTTATGCAGAAAGCTATATAAAATAAGATGGCAAAGGCATAATCAGCTTAAATTTGATCAACAGGGCAGGCTTCCATTGTTTGATTAGCTTATACTAGGGTGGTAGGAACTTTTATTGAAATTTGCTTTGATCATATTGTACACAAAACCTCACTTAGCTGTTTATGGTTTGTCCATGCGAGCTACTAACTAGCGTTTTCTTATTCTTGATGACTTGTAATCATATGCAGTACTTGGTTCTGTTTTTGGCACTTGATTTCCAGCTTCCTTGCAAGTTATTTGGCTGGCATCTTGCAGGAAAGAGAAGCCTTTTATGTTATCCATAGCGAGATCCCTGTATCTGGATTTTCTTGTTGGCTACCTTGATCAAATGACCATTCGGCATGCTTTGCTGTTTGTTTTGAATATATTCTGCAGGGGGTGCATTTTGGGGACGGCAGTCTGAGAGAGAGAGAGATTTCTACAAGTTAATGAACAGCAGCAATATAACATGACACTGTTAAAATGAGGTTGGATGATGTCTCCAGAAGCTTGCATGCTAACTGCATTCCAAAAAGAAATTGTTTGTTTGCACTTTTCAAACAACACCATGTCGTACCAGGCCATGGCCAATACACCTTTAATCTCTTTTGCAACTGACAATAATAATAGAGTCTAAATCCATATCAAGAATTTTGAAGTTTGAGACTTTTTTGAACAGTGAAATCAGAAATCCAAATTATTGCTGTTAGTATTAACTGCTATATAACTTATATCATTAACTATAAATCTGATTCAGATATATTTATTGCTGTTATACTATACTGATATCATGATTAATTCAATCGCTACTATACGGCTGTCATGATATATTTACTGCTGCTGTTGTAATGCTGTCATGTTATATTTAACAGTCTTTTTTAATGTTATGAACAATTTTTTTTTTAAATTATAAAAAATTGCTTTCTTGTAGGGGATGCTTTGCTGTCCCCAGGACAGTTGAGGGATGTCTGAGATGTCCCCAGCTACCTTGGGGATGGCTAAGTGTCCCCTAATCATTTGTTGATATCCCCTAAAATGGGCACACATTGCTGAGATGTTTCTAGAATTTGCTTGTTGGGGATGGCTAGGGAATGTCCCCTGCTGTCCCGCCATCCTCGAGAGACCTAAGGGGACGGGGACGGGGCTTTGAGGGGTGGGGATGCGTCTTTGTGTAACACAATTCATATCCATCCCCTGCCATTGAGTATCCTTTGCTCTTTAGCAATTATATCAAATATATGCTTCATTCCAGGATCCCAAACTTTCACTAGAATTAATGTACTCTTCCTAATAAGATTTTAAACCTTTTTAGGATTGATTGTATCAATAGTTTTCAACTATGCTCCCCAAGTTTCAGGGACAGGGACGATAGGGGACAATGGGACGTGTTTCCAATACGGGGGTACTTTTTGGGTCATTTTTTAGGGGACAGTAGGGGATGGCTATAAAAAATAGGGAAATTTTTAAAAATATAGAGAAATTCCAAATATTCATATCAGAACATTGATAAAGCATTCATCATAGGCACTGTAGAAGATTAATACATAACATTAGACTTGAATTGAGATTTCACATGAGAATTGACAAGCAAATTAACAAAATTCAAATGCTTTTATTGTCAATGTGTATACATATTAAATAAGAATTATAGCAAAATGCCTAAAGGCTTCAAGTTTCAACTATAAAATAACAAAAATATAGAAAATATATGGTTGTTGCTAATCAGCAGATGCAACTAGTAGGTCTGTATCAAAATTGGAGCTCAAGGTTGTGTCACTATTAGATGCAAAGGCGGGGGGAAGTTTCTGAGGAGTCCCTGAGTCCTGGAAATGTTTCCTGGATGGGAATGAGGGTACCAAGGTAGGGGATGGGTCCCCGTGGAGCACTGGTTTTCAAGATTCCATTGGGAAGTAGAGGATCTTCTATTGGTTCAGCATTGAGTATGGCCTCAATTCTAGGTCATTTAGTGGACTATGCCTCATTAGAAGATTCAATAGTGTTTTGAATTTCCACTTCTTTTTCTATGTAGTGTGCATGCTTGGCTTGGACGATTGTTATAATTTTAACTTCAAGAAACCCAATGAAATTGTCTTGCATGAAGAAATTATTTTCATCCAACATCTCATCTTCAATTTCTTCCTCCATAGGATTAGTAGATAATATTCATCTAGGGGAATAGATCCCTTTACATGTAGGGCAAATTCAAATTTGTAAGTTTTTGGTAATTTAATTTAATCATGATTTTCTTCCCTCCCATATATGGTGTTTCCCTAATCTCTTTGTGACATTAGTACCCTTTGAATTTTTGTTAGCTTTTCTTCTCCTAAGTATCCCTTATAATGCTTATCCATTTTAGTTTTTTGCTCATCCAACAACATCCATTTTTCTAGTCCCACCTTCTTATCCAAAGTGTTTGTTTCATCTACTGGGTTTCTAACCCAATCTTCTAATAAATCAAATGCATGGAGTTTGTGAGATTCCAATTTTCTTTCTTGCTCCTACAATTACTCACCTGGGTCTTGGTATTTAGGCCTTTCCAAATTCAACTAAATCTTGTATAGGGTGTCTTCAACTTAAGTAGGGCATTTCAATGGCTCATTTATAATTTCTTTAATTGAAAAGGGAACTTAATAATTGCAGCCTTTCCATTATTCACAAAGACATTGTTAGCACGATAAATTTGCTATATGAAATCTAAAGCAAACATCCTCTTGGTCAAGAACTTAGGCATAAGTTAAGTTACATCATACTACCCATACATTTTGATATATACTTGGTTGTTTTGAGTCCAATTGTTCCCTAAATTCTCTATACTATAGGGAAAATTTCTTGATAAGGCCTTTGGTAACAAGAAGGTTCTAACAAAGGTGGATAGCTTAGATGTTATGTCACTTTTCTAAGTAAATTAATTGGGAACCTATTTCTTCATTTCTCATAGGCTAGGGGATAAGTTTGAAGAGCACATAGTAATTTTAAGAGGGGAGGGGGAAGGAGGGGGGCGTGTGAATCAGTATAACAACAATCTTTTACTTTTCACAACTTAATCAACCACAACAATAATACTTTAAAACTTAATCATCCACAACAATAACACGCATGCAAGATCTAGCAATTAAGAATATAGGAAGAATGATTTACATGGAAACCATTGTAAGAGAAAACCATGGCAAACTATTGCTTATATATATAGATCTTCTTTGTTGGCTCCGGCCTACTTCTCTTACAATCTTTGTAGGCACAAACCGAGTGGAGACACCAATCCCCACTTACAAGATTTGCAGGCACCAACCTATTGGAGATGCCAATCCCCACAGCTGAGCACTGAGTTAGTAAGAGACACCAATCTCTTCTAAATTGGAAGGCACCAGCCTCTCCAATGTTTGTTCCAAAACTTCACTATTTTCACTCCAATTTTGCCTTAATCTTTGCTCCAACTCTGCCGTATATCTCTACTCAAGTTCACCTTATATCTCTACTACAAATCTGCCTTATATCTCCACTCCAAAATGATGCAATTTCTGATCCAAATTCCAAATCAGGCACAATTTTTGCTATAAATCTCCCATAAAGGTCTGCTCCAAATCAGGCACAATGTTTGCTATAAATGTGCCTTAAAGGTCTGCTCCAAATTAGGCACAATGTCTGTTATAAATTTTCCTTAAAGGTCTGCTTCAAATCAGGCACAATGTCTACTATAAATCTGCCTTAAAAGGTCTGCTCCAAATTAGGCACACTGTTTGCTATAACTTTGCTCCTTTTCTTCTTAAATATGCTCTTCTCCTAATTTTTTCTCTTAAAAGGAATGATTTTATTAAAATAATATTTATATTATCTATTTAATGGTCAATTATGTATTATAATGTAATTGTAGATAAGATTGTTTCTTCGATCTTCTTCAGTTTCTTTTTAGAAACTTGCTAATTTTTGTAACTTTGTAATCTATTTATGAAGCTCATGCTTCCTGTAAATAATTTTTTCAAATATTTCAAATTCTCTAGCTCTTTTCTCTTTTTACATGGTATCAGAGCAGGTTCTTTGAATTCCTGGCTAGAGTGTTGAATCTGAGTTGCTCTTTGGCACGCGTCTATTCACGTGTTCATTTTTCGGTACTAGAAAGAAGAAAAAATCATAAAGGTTTTTCTATATGAAATCGAGGGTTATTTCTTTTAGAAATCGTGCCAGTTTTTTGAAGAAATTTGGTGCCCTCTTACAATTTTCGTATGCATGTAATCACGATTCTTTTCTGCTGCGTATTCAAGGGCACATATTTTTTTAATCTTGTTTTCTCTCTTAAAAATCCCACGCGACCTTTTTGATTGTGTCTCCAATGTTTCTTTTTTTGCATCAAGGTCACGATTTCTGGAGTTTTTAATATGTGTTTCCTTCTTCATTCTGATTGCGCCTTTTGTCTATTTTTTAAGACGCATTTCTGGCCACATCTTTGCAAACAATATATATATATATATATATAAATAAAATCGACTAGGGTTTTAAATAAATCCTCTGTTTCAAGCCAAAAAAAAATTTGATCACACATTTTTTGTGGGTTTTTTGTGAAGATTTCCAAGTTGTCATCA
Organism: Sequoia sempervirens; assembly: GCA_007258455.2. NCBI lineage: Eukaryota > Viridiplantae > Streptophyta > Pinopsida > Cupressales > Cupressaceae > Sequoia > Sequoia sempervirens. Next base: position 29,719 of record VDFB02058174.1, read on the forward strand.
AAATTTTTGGGTGCATCATAATCCGTGCACTAGGATTTGTGCAAGTAGGTTTGCCTCAAAATTTGTGTCTGCAACCGCCTCAGTTTTTTGGCATCAGTGCAATCAATTTTATTGCCTCTTTTGTCAGTCTTGTTTTTCGTGCCTCAAAAAGCATACAAAATGGCGAGTTTGATCAACATAATGTTGGAAGGCAATCAACAATCCAATGGTAGAAACCATAATACCTAGAAACAATGAATGATGATGATCTTCAAATATCGGTGTCTTGATTAGATTGTTCTAGGCACTGCTACTCGTCCCACAACAGCGGGTAAAGATCAGGAAAATTTTGATGAACAAAATCATGAAGCTATGATGCTCATTAAGCTTTTAGTTACCGATGATCAGCTTCCACAGGTTCCATCCAGAAAATCAACTGTTGAGATTTGGGAGCATTTGAAAACCTTGCATGAGACCATCGACAAGAGCCGTGTGTTCTTTCTAAAGAACCAACTGTTCTCCATCATGATGGATGAGAGAATGTCCTTACAGGAGCATCTGACAAAGATTCAGGACATCCGTGATCAGTTGGACACGATTGGTCGAAAGATGGAGGAAGAAGACATGGTAGTCATCACTTTGAAAAGTCTACCAAAGTCTTATGAGCACTTTGTTGAAACTCTCAACATTACTTCGACTAATGTTGATTTGAAGTTTTCAGAGCTTTGTACCATACTTTTGCAGCAAGAATGTTGGAAACAACAGTTTGGTAGTAGTGCTTCTTCATCCTCTACAGAGCAAGCCTTTGCAGCCAAGTCTCAGGCTAAGAATGAAGGGAAAAGTCAACCTTCGCAATAGAAAGGCTCAGGTCAGCCCCAAGAAGAAGAACATTTAGTGTAATTACTGCCACAAATATGGTCATATGAAGAAGGATTGTCATCAATGTTTTTCTTTTGAATAGAAGAAGCAGGGAGGGTCTCAGCCGAAAGCAAATGTTGTCGAGCACACTGAGCAAAAGGAGTTTTCCTTTTACGCCTTTATGGCTAAAAGACCTATAGATCATGTGAAGTCCTCTGCTTGGTACTTTGATTCAGGTGCTTCACAACACTTCACCCATCGACGTGATTGGTTCATAGACTTCTCACCTTTCAATGACTCAGTTATTTTTGGAGGAGGTGAAGAGTATATTGTTGTCGATAAGGGCATTGTTCATATTCATTTTGGTGAGAGGAATCTCATATTCCTCAATTTATACTATGTTCTTGGCATGGAACTAAACCTTCTCTTTGTCGATCAGATTATGCGGCACTCTCCTCAGTTGGATGCGGTATTTAGTGCACATAAGTGTTCGATTGTTGATCGGGAGACTCACACTACTGTGGCTATTGGTATTGAGGATCATGGTCTATACAAACTTGTGGATATGGGTGATTCTCCAGAGTTAGCCATGGCAACTAGAAATTCTTTCATCACCAATCTTTGGCATCAGTGTTATGGGCACTTAAATGTGCACTATCTCTCTTAGCTATCTTGGGAGGGACTTGTAGCTGGTTTTCTTGAGATCCAGATTCAACATCATGGAGTTTGTGGAGCTTGTTAGGCTGGGAAGCAACACAGCACACCATTTTTGGATGGTGATGCATGGCGAGCCTCCAAGGTACTACAATTGGTTCATGCTAATGTATGTGAACCAATGAATACACCTTTTGTTACTAGTTGCAGGTATTTCTTGCTTTTTGTTGATGATTTCAATCGTAAAATGTGGGTGTACTTTCTTAGATAGAAATTATATGTATTTACTATATTTCAGAAGTTTAAGGCCTTAGTAGAAAAAGAGTCTGGCTGGTCCATAATCACTCTTAGGTTAGATAATGGGGAGGGGAATTTTGTTCCACTAATTTCTCCAACTTTTGTGATATACATGGCATCAAACGCTAGTTAACCACACCCTACACTCCTCAACAAAACGGTGTTGTAGAGTGGCGTAACTAAACAATCATTAAGATGGCCCACTCCATGTTACAACACAGGAATGTTCCTAAAAAATTTTGGGAAAAATTAGCCTACACTGTTGTCTATCTTCTTAATCGGTTTCCTACACACGTTAAGGGGAAGATTCCTGAGGAAGCTTGGATTGGTCGCAAACCTCAGATCAATCATTTGAAAATCTTTGGCTCTTTGGCATATGTATAGATTCTAGATGCCAAGTGCTCCAAGTTGGATTCCAAGGGTCAAAAGCTTATGCTCACAGGGTACAGTGGCAACCATTAGGCTTACCAGTTGATTGATGTAGACACTGATTGTCTCATCTTCAGTCGAGATGTTGTCTTTGATGAAGAACAAGGACCCTTTCACCTTTCCTCGTCTATGCAACATTATGAGGATCAACCTTTGAAGGCTTCTGATTTGAGTGTCCATCTTTTTTTAGGTCTACCTGATGGGAGGGATGATGTAGATTCTGTTTTTTATGATGCACTCAACCTGAATTTCCTCTAGATGATATTGATCTTCCACCTGATGAACCTGTTCCAAATCCACTATCCATTCCAACTCCTCCTCTTGCATCCAATGTTGGGATTTCTACTCTCAGGCCTAAATGGTGGGTTAAGACTATTGTTGATCTTCATGATGATGAGCTCATTGAGGGTAGATCGTCCAAAAACAAGAGAAAATGGTAGCATACAGTTAATTTTTCTCTCATGACCAACATTCATAGTGTTTATGAGCCTTAGACATATTTAGAGGCTAAAGGCATTCTTGAGTGGGAAAAGGCTATGGAGGCTGAATATCATAGTCTTCAGAAGAATAACACTTGGGTCCTTTCTGATCTTCCTCTAGGGAAGAAGCCCATTAGCTGCAAATGGGTGTATAAGGTTAAGTACAAAGCTAATGAAACCCTTGACAAGTACAAAGCTTGTCTCATTGCTAGCCCGAGTTCTCATAGAATGAAGGCATTGACTACAAGGAGACTTTTTCTCCTACAACCAAAATGAGTACCATTCGGCTCATCCTTGCCTTAGCAGCCTAGTTTGGTTGGAAAGTCCATTAGATTGACGTTAAGAGTGCTTTATTCAATGGTGAGTTGAAGGAAGACGTCTATATGACACAGCCTCTAGGGTTCAAGGTTGCTGGTAAAGAACACCAAGTGTGCAAACTGGTGAAAACACTCTATGGTTTGAAACAGGCTCCTCGGGCTTGGTACATCAAGATTGACAAGTACCTCATAGATCATGGCTTTTAGAGGAGTCCATCTGATTCTAATTTGTATGCCAAACATATTGGTAGTGATATTCTTATTCTTGTTGTCTATGTTGATGACTTGATGATTACTAGCAGCTTGGCACAATTGATCAATGAGATCAAATAGGATTTGTGTAGCTCATTTGACATGACAGATTTAGGACTTCTACATTAGTGTTTAGGTGTTGAGGTTTGGCAGACAAGGAGCAGTATCTTCATCTCTTAGTCCAAATATGCTTGAAGTCTATTGGATAAGTTCCGAATGTAGGATTGCAAACCTGCCTCCATGCCTATGAAAAAAAGGGCTGAAGTTGTCAGCTAAATCAGATTCTCCTATAGTGGATGAATCCTTGTTCAGGAAACTAGTGGGCAGCCTCATCTATCTCACTACCACTAGACCTGACCTTAGTTTTGCAGTGAGCTACATTTCACGCTTCATGACAGCCCCCAAGGCTGATCATTGGGTAGCAGTGAAGCGTGTGTTGCATTATGTAAAGGGCACTTCTGATTATGGACTTCTTTACACTAGGGGTCATGATCCTAGACTCATTGGTTAAACAAACTCAAATTGGGAAGGTACGATTGATGACAGATTTACAAATTTTGCATTTAAGAACTTGCTTTCTAACCTCCAAAATAACTTGTATTTATATCCAAATCATGCACTTTACCAAAAGTAGGTCAGCCAAGATTTGACATAAAATTTATTTTAAATATTTAAATTTGAAAGGAAATAGAAAAGAGCAATGGAAAGTACTAATGAATGAACAATTGTTTGAAGGAAAGAGATTACTAAATAAATTGAAGTAGCCAAACCGAGCATCACCAAAGCAAGAGAGACACAAGAATTTGTTAAGGGGAAAAAACAAGAAAAAACTCCAATATTATGAATGGAGGCAAAATGCCTAAAAAATAATACAAAGACAGAGAGCTTCAGCCTTAGCTTTCTTGCTTGAATCTTAAAGAATGAGAGGAGAGGCACCTCAATAAGTAGAGGTGAGAAGGAGGAGTTAGAATGTAACTCCTAACTCAATGAACGCCACCATTCATCTATGTGTGTGCAAAGTGTCACCTCTTAAGTAGTTGGCTACAAATATTCCTTAATAAAAGAATTAAAAATAAGCCATCCTCACACATGTGTGAGATGACAAAAATAGACAAAAGACTTGTAGGGATTCTTTTGGAATATTCCTACAAGTTAATAAATAATTACAATTAAAGAATAACCTTTGCCAAGTAAAGATTAATCTTCTAACAAAATTCACCTTTCAGAGTAAGTCGACCATCTTTGATAAATATCAATTTAATGTGAGGTCGGCTATCCATGGGAAATAACACTTCCTTAGGGGGTCAGCCCCTTAATTAATATTCTATTTTAATAGACATGATGCTTTGTTGTGCCATCTGGGTAAAGTGAGACATGAAGAGGGGTGCTATGATGTCAACAAAAGATATTGAGGTGCATAGCCAATGGTAAAGCCATATTCATAAAGTGTGGACATAACATAATAGACATGATGCTTTGCTGTGCTATCTGGATAAAGTGAGACTAGAATCAAAGTTAAGCCTAAAGAAGGTGAAAAAGGATTGCAATGCACATGAAAGACAACCTTATCAATTGGCATATATTACAAGATTTTGCATCAGTGTTTTAATCTTAGCTTGAGTTTATATTGCATGCTTTTCCAAATTGGGACTCAATATATTCAGCGTTGATCCAACAATTGGCACACTCATGCATCATAGCCACTGGCTTATGCAAAATTCGGATGATGGCCATGATCATTAACAGGGATCTCAATTCTTCTTTCTGTAAATTTTATCTTTATGTGCTTTCATGTATTTTTTTGTATTTGTAAACCTAAGTTACCGGTTCGGGTTCGGGGATGGGTTCGGGTACGAGAACCTGGTACGTGGGTATGGGCAAATTTTTTTTACGGGTTTGGGTACATATGGGTACGTGTGTGTATATATATATATATATTAATATATTATAAATATATATATATGTATTACATATACAAAAAAATAAGAGAAATATAGAGAATTGTAAAACTAAATCATTTCATAGTATGATACTTGATCATTGATCAATGCCAAATGCCAAAGATAAATATTAAATGCCAATTGATAGTTGAAAAATATTCAAATAAAATTACTGAATTACAAAATGTAGTTCATGAAACATTGAAACATGATTCAATGTTCATTGTTCAAGTGCTCATCAATCATCAAAAGGATTGTCAGAATCATCGTGACTTGGATTTTGAGCGGTTTGAACTTCAAAATCATCATCATTTGAACCCAAAGCGGATCCAACACCATGTGATATGTCATCAATATCACCCACATCATCCATAGTGGCTCTAGCAAGATCCTGAATGGTTGCATCCAAGTCAGTAGACTCGGGTGCTACATCCCAAAGCCTCGCTGCCCCCTGCCTGTATTGAGGATCCTTACGTGACAGAAGACGCAAATTGGAATGAATATACACTAAGTCTTCAGCTCTTTTTGTAGCCAACCGGTTACGCTTCACTGAGTGGATAAAGGAGTATGTACTCCAATTCCGTTCAGCGGCAGAAGAGCTTGCAACCTGGAGAGAAAACCAACAAAATTAAAAATAAAATAAAAAAATGCAAGATAAATTCAAGAATGTTAAGTGTTAAATTTTACAATACAAGTGGCAAAAAAAAAAAAAACTTGTGAGAGGATCTTGATTGCAAGAGGTTGGAGGTACATATAATCTTGACCATGGAGGTACCACCATGTAAGAGCATCCATTTTGTATTGGTCTCTAGCAACAGAAGAGGTATGATTTTTTTATTTTCCTAAGATAAACATTCCAAATTCTCTCATGACACTTGTATGCACTTCTGGATCACTTAACATTCTACTAAATGTCGTCTTATACCCATTAGCAACTTCAGAATCTCTATATGGCAGTATTCTCCTTGGGATAGAAAGTACTTCTGCGGTATAGTACCTCGGAGATAGGACATATGCAAGGAGGTGCAATGGAGTTGTCATCTTGTTCCAACGATGAAGAACAATTGCTTCCACCCTTTTGTAAAAGGTGTCTTTAGGATCATTCTCTATTTTTTGTATTTGTATTTTTATTTTTTCCAACATTGTGTCCATGCTATCATAGACATCCCCCAAGCATGGTTCATCTGTATCAGCAAACCGAAGCATAGACATGATAGGTTCGGTGAACTCCAATACATAATTCACACGATCCCACTAATCGTCATGCAAGATCAATGCCTTGACCTTTTGGGCCCTCTCTGAATTTGATTGCTTCCATGTACCCCATTGGTTGCTAATAACCATTTGACTTGAAATGCATCTTTCACCTTCACAAGTCATCTCATAACAATTGTGTGAGATGCAAACCGGGTCTCGCAACCTAAGAACATGTTAATAGTAAGTTAATAACACATTTAAAATATGTAAATAATGCAAAAAATTATTTTATTCAATTATGTAAAACATGACATAAATGAAACTAAATAAATTAAATTTACCTTCAACAATTCCAATCTTGAAAAAGTTCTGAAAATTGCTTGTGACATGGTGGTTTGTCACAAACATCTGGATCTCCTCAGACTTGGTATATTTCTTTCACCACTCTATTTGGTTGCCAATTGCTTGCATCACCAAATTGAGGGAGTGTACAGCTGCACGGTGTCCAAAAGATGTGCTCATATCTAGCCTCTACCAAAGCACCTGCAACCCTACAAACTTTTGCATTGTCCGTAATTACTTGGACAACATTTTCACTACCCACCATCTCTATGGAGTCAATGAGAATCCTGGAAATGAACTCTGCATCTTTCACTTCCCCTTCACAGTCAACCGCCCTCAAAAACATTGCCCCCTTGGGGACACTGCAATAACATTAATCAATGGACGGTTTTCAAATCTTCAACCAATGGAAAACAATAGATATTACACCGCTTCAACCCAAGAATCTCTAATTGGTTTTAGTTTCGCCTCTACAGATTTCTTCTCTTTTTGCAATAAGGTGGTACGCACCTTTTCATACCCAGGACTTGTGAAACCAGGAGGTGCACTATTTATTGCTAACACCATGTCCCGCCAATATGGTGATCTCACCAAGTTGAATGGAAGACCATTGGCATAGAGGCAACGTGCAATTTTTTCTTCAGCAATATCTCTTGCCTCCATTTTAAATGCCTTCTCTAATGGACCTCTCTTGGGGGTGGTGGTTTCTGGTTCTTCATCTTCTTCTTCCGTAGAGGGTATAGACAAGAAGGGATGTCTAGAGGGTCTAACTATCTAAGTGGGTAATGTTGTTTTTTTCTTTCCGGAACTATAACTACTTTGTTTTCCTCTTGCAACCAATTTGTCAGCATCTTCTTGTTCTTTTATAAATGCTGCTATTTGTACATCAGACAACCCCTTCTTATCTGGGCCCTCACACATTAATCCCTTTACCACCAGGGCCCATAAAATGAAGTTTCACTCGGTAATAGGAGCTATTATATTGTGTATTGCAAAAATTACACTTCCAAACAACCCCCCCACCTCCAGGAATTTGTGAAATTCTTGTGGTATGACTCCATAAAGGAGATCCTTTATCAATTTTGAACTTTTGGCTTCCCTCCCCACCCACTGAACTTTGACTACTGGCCATTGTTGCAATCTATAAAAAAAAATGAAAAAAAAAATATATACTTGAAAAACTTCTTCACAAACTTGAAAAATTCCATCAAAAACTAAGAAACTTAAAAAAATTCATCAAAAGATTAAAGAATAGGGTTTAAATGCATACCTTGAACACTTAAATCTCCTTTGTAGAAGCTATTTGCCACTCCACAATCAATCTCCTTCAAATGCAATCACCTCCCTTCAAAATGCTAAGATGGAAAGAAAATATGGAGAGAGCAAAATGAGAGGTAAAAATGAAATGTTTTAGTGTTGAAAG
>VDFB02058175.1:0-36719 GCA_007258455.2 Sequoia sempervirens
GAAAACTTTGTGATGCCATGGACAACACTTGGATCTAGCGTGTTTTGTTCCAAAGACATCCAGATATTGTTCTTGAAGACACCAAATCGATGGGCGTGCTCCTCTAGACTCGATTAGTTCTCAAATCTTCTCACAAAGCTCACAAAGAGCACCTCTGGATTCAACAAAGCATTCTGGACATCAAAACTGCCTAGACCCTCTCCATCTTCATCTGTCACTTCACGAATAATTTTCTCTGATGCCCTTAGACGGGCTAGAAAATTACTTGAAAAAAATATCTGAAACAGAGCAATACAAAACAAATCCTTACAAAAAATAACCTGAACTATAATTTAGCAAGAAGTTTCTCATCTATCAAACAAAGCAAAAGTCATGGAGAAATGCCAGACGTGGTATAAAGGAAATGGTAACGTGTCGTGCCTTGGACTTGGTAACAACCTGTTGCTTGCAAATGGAGTGGTGTATTAATCTACAATTTGGGCGGCGGAGAAAGCTCAATTTTGAACAGCAACGCGAGGAATGATTAGCGGAGAAAGCTCGATTTTGAACAGCAATGCAAGGAATGATCAGCGTGCAGTTTCCATTGCGTTAGACTAAGGAATGACCGGCAGTACAGGAATTTTTTTAGGCATGAGACAATTCAGGTGGGATATGCCCACAATAAATAGCCTATCGGCTAAAAATATAATAGTACAATAGCTAAAGAAAAAGGTAGGTGATAAAAAGACATTTTTAAAAATTAAGACAGGAACAATTCGAATGTTAACAAGTGACGCAAGCGTCGAGTTCCTGCCGGAGACCATGATGCATTTTGAGGTAGAGGAGAAAGTAGATAATAAACTAGTGACCATTCTTGTCATGCAATTAGTATATTCGTGTGAAAAGGTGCAAAAAACATGTTTGAAGCTCAAGAATATAATTACTCTAAATGCCTTCCAATGTATTTGTACTCTAGTACTATGAATTTCATGATAGTAGCATTTGAAATTAAGGTTGAATATAATGTCGTAGTCCAATGCCTTCAGCCATAAGTAATTTGAAATTATCTCAAATATCCACCATATACATGCTAGGATCTAGTCGTTTGAGTCAAACTCTCTACCTCCTAAACTACAATAATCAATTGACTTGAGATGCTAGTGAGGATTTTATAAGTTTGTTTATATGTTTTGTAGAATCTTATTGCAATTGTGTTGCTTGCATTGCTCATTGCTCATGATAAAGAAAACAAATGCAATAAAATGGATGTTGTAAATTTTACATTGTGGCAAATTTTATTTTGAACAAATAAATAAAATATGTTCCATGAACGAAAAACAGTACCATTGAATATAATCTCATGCATCTGCAATTGCATGTGAGATGCACTATGGAGGAACTAAGATAGTCCATTCCCTGAAATAAGCAATGCCTTAAAGCCTATAAATGAAGCATTTGATCAATGTGGAGAACTACTAAAAGTATTTCAGGGTCATCTGATGAAAGATGTGTAAAGTGCCGCAAAATACACCAAGTTAAAAGGTGGGATTTTCATTTAATAAGGACAAGTTCCAAATTGCTATGTTCACAAATAGTCTTCAACAAAGGAATGCAACTAGGGAACTTAAAATTCACATATCAATTACATCTAAACCACTGAAAGAACCCCCTATCTCGACAATTTTTAAATATTATAGTAAGCATTCTCAAAATTTGCAAAATTTCATCTTTTGGAAAGGGGATTTCTTCATCTAACATAATGTCAGATATCTGAAAATCATTTCTAGAACTGACATATTTACCTAAAAATAAGTGAAAATGTACAAACAATTATGTCCGATGATGGAAGTTACCCTATTGTACACAAATTCAAAATTAGAAACACCCTAAAAAAGAATCCAAAGTTAAGTAATTGGCATAGACAGTAATATAAATTAGAATTCCATTATTCATTGTTTGTTAAGGTTTTTGACAGCTGCTTTGAAATCAATATAACATTTGTCTTTTAAAATAGCTCCTTCTCCTAAATGTGGTTTTATTTGTGTATGTTTCACACCCATGAATTTAAACTTATAAATAGCTGTTAAAAATATGCTTTACCATGTCCACATGGGAATGTAGCTCTTCACAATTTGGACAGAAGGAATTGCCCAAAACTACATTTCCAAGTGAATTAATAGATAGATATTATATAAACATTCTTCAGTCGTTGGGGCAAGCAGTTTAGATATCCAAGTCGACAGTAGATATGATTTTAACATTCCACTGTTGCCATTTGTGAGACATTAGTTCTTTCATCGATGTTGACTATTGCTTTTTTTCAACTATCCTTGGAGCATATAAGGGTTCAAACAAATGGAATCGTCGTGCTAGTATGGATTTAATTTGTAAAAGATCGAGGGGCATGAATTCAATTCTCAGCATGTTTGGCATAGTCTTAGAGAGTAGATTTATAGTAACGTGCCTTCTTTATTAAAGATTTAATCTTGACTTTCACAGGTGAACATAATCACGTCTTGATATAATTGTGTATGGCTTGTGATTCTCACTTAATGTTTCGTAAATCATATTTATGATACCAGGCGGCTGGTCCAGTTTTTATATGTTATAAGCTTTGTTTTATTCACTTAGCTCTTGTTTATATTTTTGTAAAATCTAGTCGTAACAAACAATATAAGAACAGGGAAACTTCTCGTGAAACAATATATTATATAAGAAAATAAATGGGAGCTTTTTGAATTCTCTATTTTCCATATCTGACTCAACAAGCCATCTAGCATTCAAAATTCATAGAAATCTAGTGGTAAAGTACAAAATGTTTTCTTTAATTATATTTACCTTAAATTCTAAACATACTTTTGAAAAGAGGATATAACAAATTTAGTATACGAGATTCACACAATGTGGTTATTCGGTATTAGGCATCTTCTAGGTTTGAGGTGATTTATTTAGAATTCATGCTAAATGTTTAAAGATCTAATCATTGGTCAAGAAAATCTATTGCAAATTACAGTTACTATTTTGTTTTTAAGATTTATTCTGTTCAAATTGAATGCAAATATGGGTGAATTGTCTTAGGGAGTACAAACAAGGGTGGACCAATATTATTATGGATAAATATATTTGATATCGGCCTAGAAATTCTATTGCAGTTTAAAGAGAATATTTATTTTGGTAGGCTTATTACTTTCAACTTGAAAGTAGAAATGGGTGATTTTAACGAGTTGCATAGAATCCAAGGTAGTTGGCAATTGTTATGTGTTTGGTACTAGTTATGATGTAGCTAATTGCATACAATTGTTTTAATATTTTTGAGTCTGTACCCAATTAGGTAGGATAGACTTTGTGTCAGGCTTTGAACCCATGACCAATTGAATAGAACAAACTATTTTACTAGGTGCGTAGAGGTGAGGTTATAGATTTTTTCACCATTTAAGGGACCAGTGTGATTGCTCTGATAATTAGGTGTAATACTGAGACAGTCTTTCTCTACTGGTGTCTATGACTGGATGAAGAATTTTATTTTTCCCCACAACCCAGCTAGAATTCACTAGTCCTAAATTAAATAATGAAATTTAAAATGAAATTGAATATTTATTTAATATTTTACTCTTGTTCTTGTCAATTTTTCCTTCTTCTGACAATGAATATATTTTGTAAGTCTCTCATATGTTCTCTGTGTTTTCTGTATTCAAGCTAATGAAATGAAACTCATTGTTTGGATTATAGTTTGGTCCTGAAGCTACACATAGTTGAAACTTGTAATATTGCTGAAGCTCTGTTCAACTTTGGACAAACCATTTTATTAGCATAATTCTTCAATAGATCAACTTTAACTTGAAATAGGAAAAAATTTACCCTTTGCAATTAACCTCAGACAAAACCTCATGTTAGTCATAAATGATTCATCTTTTTGTTCATAATATTGCACCAAGTTTTAGGCAGTGGGAGACTATCACAATAAATACAAAAAAAGCATGGGCCAATATTGAGTCCAATGATGACCAATACCCTAAAAAGCCTAAGTGGCAGGAAAAGCGGCAACCAACACAACTCTCCTATATATCTTCTGACATGCTTCATAGCCCATTTAGCTCCTTAGTGTCTTTGCCCTCTTTCTAGGTTTTTCCTTGCTGGCATTTCCTTGAGCTAAGCGAACTGTCAATTTTATTTAGGTGCTGGTTACAAAGTTGCTACTATGATACCGTAATTGCTGCAGCAATTTTCCAATCACCATGGTAGTTTTGAAATAACTCCCTACTGAAAACTGGTGGTTTTCTCAAAATCATGTAAATGGGAAATTCAAGCACCAAATGACCTTGTCTCCTTGTTTTCTCTTCCCCAAACATTTCATTTCGTCTCTCTCAAGTTTATCCCTTCATAACACCTTTCCCCTCTATAAATATGTGCTCAAATAGCTTGTAAAAGGTTGGAAAATTTGGGTAAACGCAGTTGTCATTTTCATGCCCTAGGAAGCCACAATCAACTCCTATTTCTACTATTTTTAGTCATCTCTCATCAATCCTTGTCATCTTCCCAATGAGCTGGAATTTTTTTTATCCTAATAAAAACTAGTGTAGTATTATTAATGATAGTTGCTTGTTAGAAAATGCGTTAATAAACTCCTCCCAGGCAGGAAAGATAAATGGAGGCAGAGTTTTCTCTTCGTTCTACCAACTAAAAAACTATGTAAAGATCATGGAAATTCTACAATACTTTGTTGGTTTTGAAATTCATTTTCCAATATCCGTTAATGTATGGCGAGAAATTCTAGAAATGATATCAATTACTCTCAATGTTGTGCCAAATGATGTGTAAAATTGGTTTTTGCTATACCTGAATGATGGGTTTCTTAGATCTCTTTTTAATTTTTCTCTGTTTATGGGTTTCTTTGAGATCTCTACTTAATTTTTCTCTTTTATGGGTTTATTAAGTTGATAATGGTGGTCGGATAAGACTATAGCCCAATTGCGAGTGGGTACCTAATTTTTCTCAGTGGGTGCTACCAAGAAAATTTAGGAGCCTTTACTCAATAGTAGGTGTAGAGAGGCTACAACAAAACATGTCAGTAAACATCTTTTCTTCAAAATTCTTCAGATGGAATTGAAAAAATAAGCAATGAGTTTCACTAGTTTCATTAGATAAAAAAATGATGTCTGGAGCAGAATCTTAAGCAACAAAGAAATAATATTGTCAACCACTAAAGATAAGTTAGACAAGTTTGAGCTGACTAAAATTTATTTAAACATACAGAATACCCTATTTTAGTCAATGTTGACAAAACTCCCTAGTTGTAGGATCAGGATTAAGGCTTTCCTTGTGGATTAGATAATCAGCATATCAACAAGTATATGAAGGCTTCAAATCTATCTTATTGTTGATCCTTGCTAGGGTCCAGTTTGGAAATGCTTTTATTTTCATGCATTTAAAGAGTATAATTAAAAAATAACAGTTTAAGTCAAAATTTTTGTCACTCTTAAACCAGATGAAGTATAGAATAAGAATAATTTAGAAAACCTTACAATATTAGAATAGTGTAAACCATAATTAACAACTTCAAAGTACTTGAAGCTTCTGCATTAATCAGAGACTCACAGGTTTAGGCCAAGAAAAATCAAATCATAGAATTTTAAACCATAACTTTTCAAACCCTAACAAAACCAAACCCTAAAAAATAGGGTGGTGGAGCTCTAGAACAATCTAGTGCCTAAAATGGCTGAGAATTTCAGGGCATTCCTTCAAATGACATTACCAAGATGGTAATTTTAGATTTATTCCCCATAACCTCATTGGTATGCTTTAGGTGTGGCTTCTCATATGCTTACAAGCTCCCCATTGAAAATATTCTCCAAAAAATATTGCATTCTTTTGTGCCTTTGCAATCTGAAATCTTTTCAGCTTTGAGTCTCAAAGTGAAAAAGAAAAGTCTAAAATCCTTAAATTTGAAAACCCCCAAAATCCTTTACATTCTTATTTCCTCAATATTTTCAATCTCCTATATACAGATTCTTAATAAGGCGACCCTGGACATCAAACCTGCTAAATCAGACATTAAAAATTTATCAATAGATAAATAAATACATTCCAAACATAGTTGGGATGTCAGATACTTTGTTGTAATTGTATTTATGACTATATATATATATATATATATATTTGTTAAACGAAGAGAAAAATCAATAAATGTAAACACAAACCATAGAAAAAAGGCAAAAGTGACTTAATTAAAAGTTGTGTTTGAAAGAATTCTTAGGATGATTAAAGAGAACTTCTCTGTTGTCCTCTTCATGGCGGGCAAGTTTGAGGCTGTGGTTTTCTCTCCTTATGACAACCAAATTGCTAGGGAATGGAGAATTAAATGGAATATTTCCAATGCTCCTAAACCGACAAAAAAGTCCAGGGAGGGCATTTGTTGGAGTTTTCCTATGGAGGGCTGGGCCAAAGCCAACTTCGATGGGGCGGCCAAAGGAAATCCAGGGAAGGATGGGTGTGGTGGAGTCCTAAGGGACTCGAAAGGTAACTTTATGGGAGCTATTGCCACCCCTTTGGGGGTCCAAACTAATCACGTGGTGGAAGCGGTGGGAGCTTACTGCATAATAAACCTAGTAATGGAAATTAAATGTAAAAATTTATGGCTTGAAGGTGATTCAAAAAATATAATAGATAGCCTTTGTGGTAGGTCCCAACCAACATGGTCGATTAAAAATTGGATTGAAGATGCTAAGTTATTACTTAGTAAGTTTGACAGAATTAAAATCACTCATGCTTATCGCGAGGCGAATGCAGTTGGGAATTTTTATGCTAACAAGGGAGTTAAGAGTGATAAAATACTTACGTGGCACAAAAGGATTGATCTCCATTCTAATGTTCAAGCTCTGATGGTGCTTGATGCGGTGAATGGAAATGTGGCGGCTTCTTGTAATAATGATGAAGGTACGAGTCATGACTTACAAAATAAGTAGACTACATGGGGCCGAGAGTATCCGTCAGTGTTATTATTTACCTTGGCATGCTTTGTGGGTCCTGCAAAGCAAAGGAACTATCTAGAACAAGCTCTCCGCTTGCAACAGTATTTGCATCGAGATTTCTAAAATGGGTGGGGAACGGAAGAGTCGAACCAACCAGTTTTGAGTCACACACCAAGAACACTAAAGCTTGGAGAAAAATAAGAAGTGGTGGCTTACTTCCGTTCATTGAGAAACTCCACGGACCTCAGGATGAGATTACTAATTTCTTTGAGAATAGCTGGAACAATGGGGAGGTTTCCTCTTCGGGAGGAAAGTTCAGATTGATGAAGCTCTAATTGCGGAGGTTACTGGTCCTGATTGAAGAACATAAATTTTTTAGAGACAAGAAATTCTCTGATGAAGCTATGATAAGGTTCCCTAAGACTAATATGGAGAAGCAAAAACTTGGAAAAATGTCGAACAATTAATATGAAGCGGACACCATAAAAGCTTTATGGAGAAAAGTGCTAAGGGTTATTATGGAGTACATCACTCTTGACGGTCACTTCACTAGGGTTTATGGATACCACTTCGTGCTACTCAATCACTTCCGACATAAGGTGTGTGTTTCCATCCCTTTTTTTTTGCTCTGTTCCCTGAGAAATAGCTTTACAGACCACAAATGGAGCCTTAAAAGATACCCGATTCTTCACACAGGTCTTTTAAGGCTCATTTATGAGCACTTTCAGAAAATGCCTGCCCTCTCAAACCCTTTAGACCCTTCAGATTCTGTCGAGGACGATAATGAGCCTAGTATTTCTGGAACTAAAGTTACTTCTGGCCATGTTAAGCTATCCTCGCTTCCCCTGCCCCCCCTCTTGCCTTTGGCCACTCCCCCCAGCCTTCTGGTGCCTGCTCTGTTCCTGCTCCTGACCGCACTAACCCTATTGTTATTTTGGTGGGCTCTAGTTCTTTGGCTAAAAAGTTAGTTTCCTATCCTGAAGAATCTCTTGTTGTTTCTGCTAAAGCGGCCGAGGTCAGTCTTGAGGGTCCCCACTCCTCTCAGAATGTTCAAAAGGAGATTTGTAGCCCTCCCAAAGGTGCGGAGTTGGTGAATTATGCTGTCAATTCTGATAGTGACCCCCCTTTTGACTTTGTTGGAACTACCAAGAGATGCTCTGAGGAGCAATTTAATTATGCCAAATGGTTATTTTATGAAATCAGTGAATTAAAGACCAAAAATCTATCTTTTCATAGTAAGTTGGGGGAAATAGAAGCCAAAGTTGCTGGACTAAGTCAACTCGAAGTGGATAGGAATACCTTTGTGAAGGAAAGTATGCAAAAGGACAGTACTGTTGAAAAAGATCTTGATAAAATTAAAGGAACCATGAAAAAATTTGTTGATCAGAATTGCAAAATAGCCAAACATAATTCTTTAATCATCAAAGCCATGATCGAAAGTGTGGAGAAAACCCAGAATAGAGTGTTGATTGTCGACTTAGATAAGGAGAAAGACCAGGATGAGGATGCAGGGATCTTTAGGCGCAGTAGATCAAGTATGAAAAGAAAAGTCTTGTCTTCCTCAAATATGACTCAGATTTTCATGGAGGGGGCCCAGGACATGGTGGACCTGGAAGCGGTTGCTGACGAGCTCCTGAAGACTATTGATTAGCTATGGGTGGGCCTTGGTTTCTCTGTTTGTTGGCTTCTTGATGATTGTTTTGTGACTTTTTGTGGCTGCCAGTTTAAGCTGGTTTTTATCTCTTTGGTAGCCTTTTTTTGTTGTTCGAACCTCTCTTTTTGGTCTTTGGTTGTTATGTTACTTTGTGGTTTCGGGTCCTTGTAAAACCCGTTTATCCCTTTTATCAAAAATAGTCACAAAACTACCACATGCATATAGCAAAAATCCATCAAACTACTAGCATACCTGTTAATAGCAATTAAATTCTCCTGTATTGTTTTTGAGAGTATTGTGCAATTGATGCCTCTCTATGTTGAATGAGATCCTAATCTCTCAAACCAGACCTCAAAAGTATCATGCAATCCCAAAGTTCTGATTGTAAAGGTCACCATACTCAATTTGTTCTCAAAATCTGCTAGAATGGGTGTACAAGACTTCATTTGTCTATTGTTAGCTATGGTGTCATTGCTTTCAACACCTTTAAACTTGAAGAGCTAGGGCAATCCCAAATTCTCCTTCGGCAGTTGTCTAGAACCCCTCCTGCACAAATAGGATACACAAAGCCCCTGCAGACCCACAGCCAGAGGAAAGAAATCCATTTGGCACTCCACAACTGGACCAGCTAAGAAAGTCCCAACTGCCAAAAGCAAACAAAATCAAGCGAACTGTGTCCAAAATTTCTGAGCAAACACAACCAAGTGGTGAATCTAAAACAAATTATTTTAGAATGAAATAAAACACAACCAAAAATCAGCTGGCTATGTATAGATTTATGAAAAAACTTGTTGAAACAATGGCAGGTGACTTACCTCAAGATTCTGAGCAAATTGTGTGGTGCAGTCAACAATGTCGATACATAACCTTAACAAAGCATAATTATTTCTTCATTGTTGTCTCTCCAAATTTCTCTGACAGTGTCCAACAGCTTCTTCCGTAGCTTCCATTTCTCCAACAGCTTCTCCTCCATTAACATTAACTATAATGCTTTAATCCAAAAAATTATTATGATTATTATTTTCCTAAATTTTTTTAAGAAAAATGAATTATAGAGCTGCTAAGACGAATAGAAAAAGAGATAAATGCTAATTTTTAAATATAAAAATTAAATTTATAATTGAAAATATACAATTCAAAAATATTATTTTTAAATACTGCAATATGATTGGTCAATTGAAAAAATAAAGTAAAAATGAATGATTGCAGTAGTATCCAATTGTCGCCACAAACTAATAAATCATAGTCAAAATGGAATAAAAATAGAATAATTATTACTCTCATATAAGTTTAGAAATATTATCTATATTTACTAATCCATATACCATTTTAATATAACTAAAAGTGAATAAAAAAAATCCTATATTAAATGACACAATATCGTAATGTCAAATTTAAAAAATATTCATAAGTGTGGTTATCATTATATTTTTGTACTTATAGTTAAAAGTTTGCTTTTTTCTCTGTGATGCAATCTCTCTAACTTTTTTCTTTCTTTAGGGAAAAAGGAGAAACAAATTTTAAAAAAAATTTATTTGTAAATTACAACCATAATGATTTTCAAATGGTTGGAGTTATCATTAAGACTAAAAGAAATAAAAGCCACAGAGGTTTTCCACTATCCCACCTCCAACAAAAAGTCAGAATAAAATTTCTATCTAGCATTAAATTTGATAGCATAAATCTCCTTATCAAACTAACTAGAAAGGAGGAAAACCCAAACACATCTTGAAAGGATGACCAAGCTATGAATCTATTAGATAATATTTGAGGGAGACATCCAAGTAGAGGAACAAACAAGAATTATAATACAAAACAAGTGAGGAGTTCTACGCCTAATCATTATAAAGAAGATAAATAAGGTGGGAAGATTTATCAAGAGAGAAAATACCCCACTCAGATACATCATAATTTTGATTCACATGTAAGGCCTATTTAGCAAGGAAATCTACAACATTTCATTCCCTAAGAATATGTACAAAAGAAATAGCTTCAAAACTAGGAGTAATTAGGTCAAGAATCTAAGAAATAGCTTCAAAACTAGGAGTAAGTAGGTGAAGAATCTACTTAACTAGAAATGCCAACCTCCAAAAGGACTTAAGAATAATCAAGTTTTTCAATAGTGAAACCAAGACAATGGAGTCAAATTCACTAATAATATTTTTTCATCCCTATTTGCAAGCTTTATCAAGAGCCACAAGAATGACATGAGCTTTCGTCTAATTATTGGTGTAAATCCCCATAGTAGAAGAGAATAAGATATTGATAGTAGGGTAAAAGCACAAAGTTGTGTCACACTTTAAACCAACTAAATGGTTTCTATCAAACCATTTTTTGGCGAAAATGATTTGGTTGAGAATTTTCGGGTGAAACTAGGTGGCAATGGCTTGGTACCGACATGGTGATTGGTTATCGGTCAATTTTTTTTTTTTCTAAAATAGTTTCAACCGAATATATTTTGAATGAACTGAGCAAATAGAAAATTGTAAAAAAGGGGCCCGTATTTTTTCTATGGACCTGGGTGTTTTGGTGAATCTTTTGTGGGTGAGATTTTTTTGACCAAGCAACTGTTGTAGGTAGGTTTTGTTTTATTATTATTCTATCAATGTATTAATTTTATTTTTTCCTGTTATATACACTACTAAACAAAAAAAATTGTAAGTTGGGACTGCTAAATAGTTTAATTTTGTAACCCTAAATTGTAAATATAATTTTTTTTTTACATGTTATATGCTAGAAATATATTTATTAATCTTCCCTTTCATTTGGATGAAAATATATTTACAAGCATTTTTCAATAATTTTTTAGGTATCATGCTCCCAATTTCCAAATCATTTGAGTTGATTAAAATGAAAATTCAAACTCCCAAATTCTCTCATGCTTTACATTTCTTGTTTTTTTTATCAAATTTGTTGTAGTGCTTAAAATTTGTTTAAATTTTAATTAAAAATATTTGTGAAAACTTTCACTCATTTTCAATGGGTTTATTTCATATTGATAAGATGTTTGATCTGGAAGAATTATTTTTAATTTATTACATGTATCAAAAAATCTATCAATAAAAAGGGTTTGCAATTTAATTTTAGTCCCTGCTAAATAATGCACATGTTGGTTTGACGGAAACAATAGTCCTAGTTTAAGAAAATTATGTGCAATAGTTTGCCAAAATCCAAAGCCAATGAAAGCATTACTATATCATTTTTCTATGTTCGCGTGCATTGAATGTTCGATCAACAAAAACTACATATTCAATTACAAATACTCTATGCATAATTAGTTTTAGCCATACATTTTTCCATGAATAGCAGTGATGGGCTTATATTTATATATGTGATATCAATGTGCTTAAACCTGTATGCACATGAAAGGCATGACTATCAATATGGATGTGTAGTTGATGCTCAAGAACTTTGTCAAACTTTTCCCATCAATGCCACTTTGTGCATATCACATACAAACTTCAAGAATAAAGTAACTCCAATGAACCAAGTTGTCTTTGGGATTTTTTCCATAGTTTGTTCTACACATACTTGTAGACATATTGTCCTTCAGCTATAAGGGAGTTAGAGAAGAATTGTGCAATACATAGACACAGAACAACTGCATGAAACTCTTGATGAGTCAAAAAATTATATTATTAAAGAGGCATTCACCATAGTTTGTTATGAATTTAAAAGCTTTTGACTAGTGAAAGGGGTGAAGGTGGAAGAGGGAACATTCGATGCCACAAAAGAACTAGGAATGCTAGTTAGAAAAGTGAAAGGAGTCACATGACTAACTTGTTGGATGGTTTTTGTAATTTGAGGAGTGGTATATGTTGGAATGGATGTTATGGTTGAAGGGGGAGGAATGTTAGGTCCTCCTTGGCTCACAACAATGTTTGTGGATTGGGAAATGGAAGGGGCATGTTTGTTGCATATGTCAGCAATTATTTTCAAAACTTGTAAGCCATCATCACTTTTAATAAAATGTCTAAGGTTTTCTATGGCTGGTATGGTAGTGGTTGAAATGTTTTCAAGGGATAAGTCTTGTTGTAATTATGCAAAATATTCATGAATACCAATGACTTTTTCTTGCAAAATAGAATTAGTTTGTGTGTCAATATGCATTGGATAAAAAGGTGAAGGCATGGTAGTGGTATTATACATGTCTAATGAACCATTATCCATACTAGGAGTAGGAGCTCTTGATATCCCAAGGTCAACAATGAAAGTGCTATCATGGGAAGCCATGAGTTTAGAACTTTGTCTCACCAAAGTATTATCAATAGGGCACCAAACACTCATACAAGTACCACAAAGGAGGGTATGAATGCAAATGTAAAGCAATCTAGGAGTGAAAAATGAAAATAACATAGTTTTGTAATTTGAAACAAAGAATAGAAATGCAATAAATTCCCAAAAAATGCCTAAAAATGCAGTGTAAAATGTGCAGGTGGACTGATTCACCTAGGGTGGCGAATGAGTCAAGTTATGAGATTTTTTTGTGTTTTTCAAAAGAATTAAAGTGAATTGAATGCTTTTCATATGATGTTCAATAAGTAGGTTAACCAAAATGAACCATAGAAATTAATGTGGTCTATAGGCTTCTCGTGCACTCTTAGGATCTTTGACCTAAAAGGAGAGAGATAGACCCTCAAAATCAATGTGGTTCACTCAAACTTAGGAAATGTATGAGATGATTAAGGATAAATGAGATGATCTAAATGCAACTAAGTACTGAAATTGATTGAGTATAAATGCAAAACCTAAGAAATGTGCAATGTTTGAAAATAAAGTATGATATGTAAAAAATGCAATAAAGAAGTAAACTAGTGCAAGCAAAATTAAACAAGGCTGAACAGAGTGCACATGGGCAATGAATGATGAATTTGGAGTGTCTTGGATGATGGAAGAGATCAGTAAAAATCACTTGTGGGACTCATTCGCCACTGATGGTGAATCAGTCTTGCTATTGCAAAAAACTCCCAAAAACTAGTTTCCGGCTGTCGGGATCTGAAATTTGACATAATCTAGTTTTCTAGCCTTAAGGTGGGACTCATTCTCCATTGATGGTGAATCGTCCTCTCCCAAAAAATTTTGAAATCAAGGACCAAGTCTATAGTTCCAGATCTACACTTGTATTCTTGTTTGATTGACGGAGTCAAATCTGCAAAAAACTAGCTATAGGATGTCTCCAAGCTTGAAATAGGATGTAGTTGACTTGAAACACTTTTTTGACTTCTTGAACACCTTTCAACACTTAATTGCTTGATAAATCTGCATACAAAATTTTTCAAACACACATGCAAGAGGGGGAAAATGGTTAAGGGTTAGGTTATAGGGATTTGCCTTGGTCAAATCCCACTTTGGTAATCAAACCCTTAATGAAGAAATGAAATGAAATGAACAAGGAAAGATGAATAAACAACATGCAGATGTCCTAAAATCACCATAACCTTGTTGAAGAAATTTGAAGATATGTCAATGGTTGCTCAGGGATACTTGATTGAATAATGCAAAGTGCTCAAATGGAAGTGAATTTGATGAATGAGAAGATTTAATACTTGAATGAACGGGCATTAAAATGAGAAGAAAAACACTTATTTATACACACTTGTGCCTTAGTAACCCAATACAACAACATCACAGGTTGACATCAAGTAATTTTGAATAAAAACCCGAAAGGAAATTTCAAAAAAAAAAAAATTAGAGCCAAGAGGGACTCATTCACCACCCATGGCGAGTGCGTCCCACCTT
Source organism: Sequoia sempervirens (assembly GCA_007258455.2). Classification (NCBI taxonomy): domain Eukaryota; kingdom Viridiplantae; phylum Streptophyta; class Pinopsida; order Cupressales; family Cupressaceae; genus Sequoia; species Sequoia sempervirens. Next base: position 14,341 of record VDFB02058175.1, read on the forward strand.
GGACTTGTAAGGGAGTGTTAGGAATCAAGTCACATTTAATGTTATTTGTTGGGTTAAAATTCAAAAATACACTTAATTAAGGCTTATAAGTGCATAAAGGGTTCAAATAAAGTATAAGAAAGGTGTAAATAGTGAAATTAAGCCTAGAAAAGCGTGAAAGGTTGTTACAAGACTTTACAACACTTCAAAATAGGACTTTATAACTGATGAAAAGGTGATTTTTAGGTGAATTATAATGAAAAGAGTCTAGAAAAGTGTAGAAATGTGTTACAACACTTCACAACACCTTTACGAGATGTCATAATTTGAATGTTCAGGACCTAACATGAATGCATAAGTTACATTACAACATTAAATCAAAGCAAAACAGATCAAGCATCATGAGAGAAAGACCTAAAAGACCATGAAAATGTCTAAGAGCCATTTTTCTATGGTACACTGGAAATGCAAAAATGTTGTCAAAAAGTACTATGGAGGACTATGACACCATTACTATTGAATTAGTCCCACTATTGTTTTTGGGGAAAATGCAAAATCATCAGATCTTGGAATAGGATCTAAAAAAATCTTTGAAAAATACCCTCGAGAGGACTAAGATGCCCTAGGTGGCGACTTAGTCCCATCTAGAATTTTTTATATCTTTGAATGTGGTCTTGAGGCTCAATGTCTATACTTCCTCCTTCTCAGATCTTAGGTCCTAAATCTTTCGGATTTGGCTTGTAGGTGAGTTTCCATGAAGATGACAACTTTTTAATGCAACTTTGTAAGTTTTCAATTTTGTGCTTCAAATGATTTTCAAGTCTTCAACCTAGATTTGCAATCACAAACATGCAAGCGAGGAAAAACTTGTTGATTGTTAGTAAATGGGTGTTTGTCTTGGTTAAAACCCTTGATGGTAATTAAACCTTGGAATGAAATGAAATGAAGGGAAATGATGAATGAACAACATGTAATGTTACAACTCACCAAACTCTTGTCATGAAGTCTACAAACTTGTGTGAAGTGACTAGCTTGGATATGGATCTTGAATCAGAGGAATGCTTGATAGATATGGACTTGAATTGCTTGCTTGAATCAAAACCCTACATCAAAAATGTTAGCTCAAAAACACACATAATGCAAGAAGATATTTGATATGATGCTTGAATCTTGATGATGGCTCCAAATTCTTAATGAATTGCTCTTAAATGCTCAAATACTTGAACGCTTGGATGCTTAGAGCACTTGATTTCTTAGATATATTGGATGATAAAATGAGAGAAAGGAACCTTGTATTTATACTTATCCATGCTTAATATCCTAAAATTATAGCACAACAAGTTGACATATGAATTCATTAATTAAAGGAGGATAAATCCCACGAAGATTTGAAATTTAATCCACAAAATAACTTAAGGGGGGCTAAGATGCCCTAGGTGGCATCTTATTCCTGAGGAATGAAACTTTGGGCACATACTCCAAAAAAAAGGGGACCATTTAAGATGTACTTGAAATCAGGGTTACAAGACCTTTGGGGGACAAAGAAGCCCTAGGTGGTGTCTTAGTTATAACCCAAAAATTGGGGACACACAACCAGAATAATTATATTATCATTTCCCCTTTAATGTTTGTCAAGATTAGCCATAAAAAATATAGTTTATTAGGCTTGTGGATGCAAAATAGGACCAATTAAGACATACATAAGGATAAACAAAGCAAGGAAAGCCCAAATAAGTGTGAATATGCAAGGGTATGCATTTTCCCCCACTACATTTAACCCCCACTTTAGTGAGAGGATGAACTTGGTTCAAACTCACACTAAAGTAGCCAACCACACAACCAAGGGGGGTTCAAATGTATAAATGCTAGTAAGATAGGATTATAATGACCAAGAGGGTGGCCAAGCACCTAGGATCAAGATCCTAATATGGTAAAACAACATAGGCTGAAAGGAACACACTTGAGGATGATATATGAAGCTATAACTAGATCAAAAACATACACCATCAAAGATAGAAAAAGGAAAAGAAAAGAAAAGGAAAAATGTAATAGATAAAGATTTGAGTGGTTGTCCAAGCTATGGACTAGGTCTAGGTTGTTTTTCTAAAAAAGGTTTACAAGTGGAACACGTTGTCCACTATGCAAACAAAATGCATGCTCACAAGGGCTAGTGAAGCTAGTTGTCCACTAGGTGAGCTCCAAGAAGTCCATATCAACATCGTACCCTCGTGACTATGATAAGGGAAAAAAGAAAATGCATACTCACAAGGGCTAGTGAAGCTAGTTGTTCACTAGTTGAGCCTAGGAAACCATATCAAAGCCATACCTCCATGACTTTAGTATGGCACAAAAAAGAGAAAATTTAGTAAAACAAGAAGGAGAGATGTACAAAGGAATTTTGCTTATTTCATGCAAGGTCTCTTCTTAGGGAACATTGTGCCTAATTTCTCCAAGAGAGGAAAATTCAAAGAAATATCATGATCTCAAAGGAAATCAAACCCTAAGACACCACCAAGAAAAGGACGCATCACAAGAAGAAAGAAAATCACACAAAGAAACATGATTGTCAAAGTATGCCCCAAGTTTAAAGCAGTTGCTAACACCATTGCTATAAGAAATAGCTTTAAAGTAGAAGACATCAGAGCTTACTCGAAAATACCTATACCAATTCATTATTTCCAATAAGCTACGTCATGAGAAGGGAAGGGGTTTCCTCCAAAATGTATAGCTCATTACGTCACATGCAAGCCAACTTAAGGCATGTCATCCACATCCCAAGTTTTCTCGTACATATACACAGAAGGTGGTCAACTAGCCAAAAGAAACAATGACAAGTGAAATACAAGGACAAGGTTGCCTAATCCCTTTCCGCCACTTTGTGTAGGACAAGGATGATCCGAATAGGATGAAAATAAGTATTAGTTAGAGGAATTAGGTTCTTCAACACAAGGAAGAGCACCACACTTCTTGAGATATTGAATTTTATCACTTAAAGTCTTACATTCATTAATAGCATGACCATGAAGTCTATGATATGTAGAAAGTGAATTCTTGTAGTAAAATTTATTTCATTTTCTTGGAGGGAGAGATATTAGATGATCTTGGAGGAGACTCGTTAAGATACTCTCTTGATCAAAAGTAGAGGATTTTTTGTTATTGTGCGACAAAGATATCTTTTGTTTAGGGGATGATGTCATACTTACACAAGACTCTTTAGATTGTGATATTTTCTTCTCTCCTACAAGAGGGTGTAGAATCTAACAAAATCAAATCATTAGTGTTTTGTGACATGGCATTGGCATTAAGCGAATATTTATTTGTTTGTTTTGTTTCTTGAAAAGGATAACACTCAAGACCACTAGTGTCTATTAGTTCAAGCTGCACTACCCTTAAACTAGGCTTAGAGGAATCTTTTGTTAGAGTGTTGATATTAAGTGAAGGCTTGTTTCATGGTTTTATTTCTATTAGAGGAAAATAAAAAAGAACATGAGTTTTTTCTTACGTGTTAGGCTCTATAGGGACACTCATGCCTAGGGCATGAGTGTCCTAACTGTATTTTCTAGGATTTTTAGGGTTGGGAGCAAGGTATTAAGTAAATGCAATTGTTTCTCATTTGTATTTTTTTAATAATTGTCAAAAATAGGCCATAGAACATTTGCATAATTTAGGAAATTAAGTAGTCAATTAGGTCCAATAAATAAAGGGGATAAAATTTAGTGTGAAATTGTTAAGGGTGACAATTTTTGACACTACACAAGTTAAATATGAATGACTTTAGTCCTTGAAATACTAAAAATTTTAATTAAAAAACATATATAATTTAGAGTTATCAAACAATTCTGGTCTATCACTATCGTTTTCCTTTATAGATTTATATGAGTATCATGAAGGAGAATTGGAGAGGAAATGATAGAGGTGAAATAGTAAAAAATAGTACTAGAGTAGCCAATAGAAGAAAAGAGGAGACAATGAAAAACAAGATTGGAAAGTTGGCCAAACATAGATACTTTGAAGAATACTTGGTAAAATAGAAGGGAAAGGAAAATGAAGACTCATCACAAATGCCTTTTAAGTTGAGGGAAGCCATTTTTTCAGATTTTTTTCTAGTTATAAAAATTTGATTAACTCACTTAAGGTGTTTGATGAATGTTTGTTTTAGTTGTAAGAGCCTTTTTACATCAACTAAAAACATTTTTATTTAATTTTATTTATTTGTTTACAATTTTCTAATAATTTTCTATCTATGGTACTCTCACCACAAAAGATTATTCTCACTACAATGGATATTCGAGTTGTAGTCACCGTTTTAGCACATATAAAAACTTTAGAATAAAATATTATTGTATGACGAATATTGGTCAAATGTTGTGATTAGTCAAAATCTTATTAAAGACATTTGTAACTAGGGGAAAGGGTCCCATAGTGGGTAGGGGTCCAATGGTGGGTATAGAAGTAGGTATGAGTGGGTCTCATAGTGGGTAGGCTTAATATCCAATTGCAAAACACTTTTTTCCATAAAGTACAGAAATTGACAAATCATGTGATGCCACATCAATGCACCAATAATACATGACTTAGTGACCCACTATCGGTCTCACCTTTTTTTGGGCCTTTCTAGATACCTTGACAAAAAGCATGCTAATGTGGCATCATATTCGATGATGTGACCTTGAAACCAATTTTTATAAGTAGGGGACTTGCCAAATAAATTGTTGTAAAAATTTGAGAGTGATATAAAATTTTAACATAAAACTTTGAGAAACGTAAAGTTAGGGTGGCCCACTATAGACCCCTCTCCCCTAACATAAGAGATGCAGACATATTTGAATATATATCCAAGCCTATTGATCATAAAGATGTTCGTTATTAACACCAAATCATCCATTTTATTTCCATTCTCTATAGTAACCACATGAAATTTCATTGCACATATGTTGTTGCAAACACTCATCGCAAATGAGCCCTCGTACATGTTTTATATACATAATGCATTGTACCACCTTGTTAGTTAACACACATAATCATATTTATGATTATACTCACTATATTAGCCTCATCCATTATTATTTGATGGGGGTTATAATCAAAGAATAAGATTTAGAGATCATAGTTTGCATTTAGGCTCATAAGTGTCACCCTATAATAGGAGCATTGTATCTCATATCAGCTTAGGAATTTGCACACCAGTTTCCCTTGCATGCATGCTTGAAGGTGGAGACCTCATATTCTAAGCCTTCGTGACAAGATACTAAATACATTTTTTACAGAGTTAATAATATCATATTTATATTAAACTATTTTGTCTTTGAATTCCACTATATATGTTTATTTAAATGACTAGATAATCCTTAATTAAACCTCCTGTAATTACATTAGATAAGGAGAGTTGTTACATTCAAAAGGATGTAGCAAACTTGTTTGAAAAGTAACTGAGACTCTTAACATACATTTTCTACATTACTATAGAACAAAACTCAAACAATTATTCAGAAAACAAAAAAACTACAGACAGTTTACGTTATCAAAAACAAAATTCTCTCTTAACATTCAGCAATACCATTAAAACAGAACAAGTTTTGAATTAAAAAAACAGCAAGGACCTTTTATATTAATGCCTTCAGAAAGCAAAGAGCTGCCATGCTCTTTTTCTGCTCATACATTCATTCATCCATCAAAACAGAGTAACTGCCATTTTTCATTAAAAACAGAGCTCAGTCCAGAAACGGGAGAAACTTCTAGATGCACACTCAAAAACAGATGTATCATCTTTCTTTTACAAAACAGAGCTGAGAGAAGAAGCTTCTCGAATACGCCAAGGACGGAAGAGTGTAGAAGAAGATAGAAGAGGGATGTAGCAAACTTGTTTCAAAAGTAACTGAGACTCTTAACAGTTTACGTTATCTGTCGCTCATACCCTTACAAAAAATGATCTTGACGGATCTTAATTACAGAACAAAAATCATATAATTTTACATTCTCGAACAAATTGTCTCAAAAATCATGTCAGATGTTCTATAATTATAAATTTATAAGAAAGCATTAGAAACAATAAAACACAACCCAAAAATTTAAAAAAGCCCAAAACCTAAGCTGCCAAAGTTTGCAAAAATAACAAAAAATGGTAAGAAACTACAGTCTGCACCACTCCAAATGTTTACTTTTAGTATAAATATAGAAAGGTTGCAGGTTTGGAATGGAAAAATTTATTCTATTAATCTAAGGTCTAATAGAATACCAAGCCTAATAAGAAAGAAATAACATGTTATAATACTGGTGCATGCTCTATCCACAAATTTGAAATTTAAAATTTTGTGATTTACAAAACAAAAGGAAGCATATAAACTAAGAAAAATACTGGACAATTGCACAACATGCCAACTACTGCAAGTCCATTGGAATTATATAAGAATCTGAATCATCAAACTATTACTCAAAGGTTACCGTTGTATCCAGCCAAGAAGAAAACAATTAATCAATTACCAGTAGATAATAGCAGGGCATTCTCATGGCTGTCAAATGAATGTGAAATGATTCAACCAAATTACAAACTGAAAATATTGAACAAGACACATGGAAAGTAATGATCACTGGATATGATGAAAATGGCGTAGTGCTAAATTGCCAATTCAATGAATCACGTTTTTTGCTCTATAATTGCAAATTTTTTTTTTTCCTATTTGCATCCATCCATACAAGAATTCCATTGTTGTAGGAATGATTGTAACAAAATTGCCAAAAATAGAGCATAGGAAGTTTGTTTTCCTAAATTGATTTGTATTTTTGAATAAGCTAGGAGACTCTTGAACTTTTTTCTTGGACATGGAAGAGGGTGGGCAGAATAGTTGTTTGGAAGAAACGTTCACCATCACCAACAAAACTTGTGGCTATAAATTGGATGTGGATCCTTCAAAGAAGGATGGTATTGTTGATTTGAGTGATATAAATAATGCCCATACAAGTCAGGTTAGATTAAAAATTTCCCTATTGCAATCTTTGGAGAATTTCCCCTAAACCCATCACAAGATGTACATGCCTAAAGCATATAGCTACAGTTACAGCCAAGAGAAGTAATCCGCTTCAAATGTGGCCATGAAGACAAGTCGATTCCAATCTTCAAGTGGACATTTGTTTTTATTTGCAATAATATTGACATAAAATATGGTTGTACTGTGCCAAACATATCTTGTGTTGTAGCCATGTGATGTGAAGCTCTATAATCAAGAACATAAGTCCTTGCAGTAGGCACAACAATCGCAATAAGTGTCTTTCCCTTTCCTTCATTACTCAGAGCCCTTTAAACTCAAAGCTCTTTAAATTTAGTAAGGTGAAAACCCCTCTTTCCATTCCATTATTTAATGGAATTAAAATAAGAATAAAATTGAACCTAATCCTATTTAACAGGATTGAAAATGTAGGTTGGTGTCATTCTCAATTTTGTTTGAATACCAAAGGTTTATCTTTTTAAGCAAATGAAAATATGTTATGTGAGCAACTGTTGTTGCATGGGCAGTAGGGGAGCCCCTTAAGATTGAACAAGTCGAAGTTGTAAATAAAAATTTTAATCCTAACTTCCATTACCCCTCCGCACAAAGTTTGGCAACATGTTTAGGAATGAGCACATGCTGAAAATTAATCCTAAATAACCAGAGATCAAGCAAATATGAGAAATATGTAAAATTGGGCAAGGATCCATTTTAGGAAAACATTAGGATCAAGATCTTTATGCAATTGTTGCTTGTATCTGGAACTCAATTCAAGCAGCTCAACTCTTGCCACGTGTTGTCAGGTTATTACATCAGAACTAAGTCTCGAAAGTAGCTCCATCCCATCATGCCTTACCACTAGGCAGGATTTGATACAGCAACCTGAGTTGGTAGATAGATATTTAGTATATATGTAGTTGTGTGGATACTGAAAGTAAGCATAAATAGTTGGCCCAACCCCTCAAGCATAAACTAGTTCAACATGCAACAGTTAAACACTTAAATTTAATTTTCTCTTTAAATATTATACAATAAGAATGGAACTTATAAATTTAGATTAACTTTTAATTGTAAAGAATGCACCATGCTATAAATAGTTGGCCCAACCCCTCAAGCAAGCGAAAAATAATTAATCAAAACAATAGTCCTTGGTAATAAATTAAGTGTTCCATTAGCAACTTTCTTTTTAATGAGTATGAAGGTGTGGTATATTTGAGTTTCCCATCAACCGAAGATCAAGCAAATATGAGAAATATGTAAAATTAGGCAAGAATCCATTTTAGGAAAACATTAGGATCAAGATCCTTATGTAATTGTTGCTTGTATTTGGAACTTAATTCAAGCAGCTCAACTCTTGCCACGTGTTGTCAGGTTATTACATCACAACTAAGTCTCGAAAGCAGCTCCATCCCATCACGCCTTACCACCAGGCAGAATTTGATACAACAACCCGAGTTGGTTGATAGATATTAAGTATATATGTAGTGTGTGGATACTGAAAGTAAGCATAAATTATGTATTTACGAAATATGTAGCTACACCCAGCCAAATACTGTTGGTAATGGACATAAATTTGAGGGAATGTGAAGAAACATTAATGAAATCATTCAATAGGGTTCCTGCAATATTGTCTTTTGTATGGCTTTTTGAATGTATACCCCTGTATCATGCAATTATCAAGGAATCTTGCTCATGGATACTACTGAAATCTGTGTGCTTCAGAAAGGAATATTCCCTCAGTCTGAGTATACAATACAAATCGTGACCCCTGCTTTAAAATGGATATAATAAAGAGGATGAAGTTTTATTTTTGATTAATAGGTTAAAAGAGTATCACCCATTTCTCACCATAACTAGTGGGATTTTGATAAAATGTTACATCCCTAACTTTAACTCTGTTTTACTTTTTACTTTTGAAGTAATTAGTAGATGATTACGCATGATTCAATGATTAGATGTTTGGAAAAAAGTCTGGAAAAATTAGTGTTTTCATGAGTTATGTTTATTTGACTAAAATTGACATGTGTTCAAAATTTGTCAAGGTGTGATGATTTCATATAAGGATTATGAAATGACTAATAATAGACTAATCTTGAGTTGGTGAATGCAAGTCACATTCAGGGAACATTTTTCCACCCTTCGATAAAAGGAGGGAGAGCATCATAAAAGAGAAGGGAATAGATATAAGGAAAATAATAGTTTCAAGCCATCTTAAGTCTTGTGTAGGTGCAAATTGGTTAACTAAGTTCAGTCGGGGAAGAATATCTTGACCCAATCTCGCATTGAGCATAAGCTTATGTCACCATATTATTAAACCTATTGATTAATAGTTAAGAGCATAAACTATTATTTTATGTAAACTTTGGGAAGTTGGAGCAAAGTTAGTGCGATTAGTTATTAACGACCTCTTTTAGCAATGAATCATCCTTTCTTATCGATAAGAATAGTAATGCTTATGAGAGAGGGAGAGAGTCATTGTGAGGGGGTGGAAATTCCACTCAAACCATGCATGCTCATCTAAGAGCATTCACATCCTAATTTTCTAGAGAGAACCATGGCTTAAAGGGCATTTTCTGTTGCTCATAAACCTTGAGTATAGAATCTGCGGGAGGCGGTAGTTATTTTAACTACTTTTGAATGGTTGGGTTTTGAATAATAAAAGAAACCGTTATGAGAATCTTTTGGGGGGGGGAGGAAATTATGATGTGATCGTTGAACAACAGGATAGGTTGTCAAGGACATAACTTGGGAGCGAACACTATGAGTGTGAAGAAAGGAGAATAGACCTGACGACATGACAGGCAGTGAGAAGAGGATAGCGTCTCCTAGTGACAGGTCGTTCATTTCTGCAACACAATTTTCCAACGCCACTCCCAGTAGAAAATATGTGGACCTTACTACCTTCAACGCCATTCGATGGGAAACTGAGCCAAATGTGCATGGATAGTGATTGCACTTGGAGTCCACCACACCTCAGGACTTGCGGTTGAAATCAATAGAGTGTTTCCAAGCTTCGCCTTGTGCATGAGAATATTGTGCATGTTATGGTGGCTCATTGTCTTTATAGAGGAATGCGGATTCCTCCTTATGTTGGCATTCTGAAGAGCTTTCTTCTATTCCATCAATCACTTGCACTAAAGCGAACCAAAAGATGGTACAAAGTTTCGGATAGTGCAGCCGAAGTTTGAGCAGGTCGTACTTTTTAACACTCTCTCCTTTTCTTGAAATAGCGGAGTAAAGATGAAATATGTCATTTTAAACTCAAAGTAAGTTTTTCTTCATTTAATTTAAAGAAATTGTCTCTCTTCCCTCTAGTGGGATAGTTACAGTGGAATGAGAATAATTGGAAATAGAATTGTAAATTTAAGGAATCATCCTTGAGCGAAATTGGAACCATAATTTTCCTAATTGATATTCAAGCCTAAGATTAGATTGTTGTGACCTTATGACTTGGTAGAAGAGCACAAAGCCACGATTAGAATGCTTAGCCAGATCATTAAATATTAGTTGATTTTTGTATTTTGTTCTCGACTTCATGTCGAAAGAGTTATATTTATTTGAGAATACTTAAGCTAGACCTCTTTATGAGTCAAGATAGACTAAACCCATAGGATGAAAGATATTCTTAATAGGATATACAAATTAACATGGGGTTAGTTTATGTTTCCTATACACTATAATATGATCAAGAAGGTCAAAGAATCACCTACGCGATAATATATGTATATCACCAAACCATAATTTTCTTATGAGATTTGGAATTTGAATACTTGAGTATGAGGGAGTAACCCCCTATTGGATTAAATATAACTTCGACCAAGCTCATATGACATAATGCCAAAATCTCTTCTATGACGGTTTGTATGTCCTGATGATGGCATAATGTTATCCATATTGCTTGAAATCTGAAAATCGATGAGGAGGTGAAACCCTTCTAGGGATTGGATTAGAGGCAATAGCCTAGACCCCAGATGTTACAGATGTGTAATGTGGGAATTGAACATATACATCATTAAAATTACCACTGAACCATGTTGAGCAAATATCAACCTTAGTTCCTTGTGGGTATTGAACTAGGCCCGCATAGATAAAGATTTCTTTGTAGGAAATATAACTCCTCTTGGAAATTGTTTTGTAATACATATTTAGGGAAATAGGTGTCCCAAGAATGTGGAACCCTAGATAGGCTTGATAGCATTTATTGCTTATGTCATAATTCTCGAGAGGAAAAATCTACACATTGCAAGGATATAGATCTTGTAGCCTTTATTGAATTTATTGTATTGCTAGTGCTCAAAAGACAAAGTTAACCTCAGGTTGGGCAACACTGGAGTGATTAATCCAGGATTGAACATATTTTGAGATTCGTATCTCAATCACACAAGAAAGTGGTAAACTATTTTGATTGGTGAAGGTTATGCGATATATACATATATTAGAATGTTAAATATATATAGATAAATGGTTTCAAAACCTAACTTATGTAGAAAGTTAGTTGTTCCGAGTAGACCAAAGGGTCGAAAGAAGATTATTCTCTTTTATAAATCAAACCTTTTAAGGGTTGAAATACTGGGCTTAGATCAAGACTATTGATATGAAATAATAGTATTCTTTAGATAATATATTGGTGAGGGTATACCTTGAATACTATGTCTATTCATGTACATAAAATATGAACTCAAACAATGCCAAGTGGTCGAAGAAAGAGTAGAAGTATTTTGCTCTTATGAATAGTTGCATTTGGAAAAAACAAAAATGTTTGATATTTCCATGTATTGGGTTAAAGAAGTTAAACCCTAGAATTGAAACAAGGAGGATATAGGAAGTCTTTAACTCTTATGTCGGACATGGCATTGTACACATTTATACCGATTGATTGTGAAAGGTCGAGAAAACCATAGAACAAGACTAGAAGTCTTTATAATACCTTATCGATAATTTCAAAACTCGTTTTAACCCATCAAGATGTTGAGTATTGAATCTTGGGAGTAAAATGACAAGAAGTCATAAACCCTAGGTATTGCGAGGATGCAATAAGGGACTTTTAAAAAGGGTTGAAATCCTTAAATATTTACATTGATTGAGCATCCTGGGTTAAGGATTAGTTCCAAGTCAGATTGGCTGGAATGGAATTTCTTTATAGACTAGTTGTGTCTAGTGTACCAAATATAGTAAGTAAACTATAGGATGAGACAATTCCAAGACGAGTCAGAGGTGTATGTCTAGATGACATGACCAATCAGAATGATCATACTTGGCTAGAATGGATCTAGAGTTGTATGGTCGATTGAGTTTTGTAGGACACATCCCTAGGATTCAGATGAAGGAAATTGACAGTTCCTTATATCTGTACTCATCGAGAAGGGCCGGGTCACTTCTAAATAGGAAGTGTGCGGGGGACCACATGAGTCTATGGTTGGAGGAAAATCACTCGGATGATGCTCTCCCTCTATAGTAATAGACTCTTTGAGGCTTGTGAAGTTAGAGATCAACATTCCTAATGTAGTGAACTCCAAGTTTTGGCTTACGACGATCAAAACTTATGAGGTAAAACTATTCTTTATGCTAAGTGTATCCTATGTGATATGAATGAATATTGTAAGGATTATCTTGATTCTAGATATGTTTACATGTGAATTCAATTTTGAATTTTATCTTGAAAAATTATACTTTATTCTTGTGCTTATGCAAATTTTTTAAAAAAAAAATTCCCTCTCATGTTTACTAAGTTTATTTACCTTTTAGTGAATTCTTGAGTTTATTTGTGTATTAAGAGACAGGTTGTTACATAAAAATTCCACTCTTCCAATTTTTCATCCAGAGTATCTTATTAAACATCTTGTTGGATTTGGAAACAAATTATAAATCAGTTCAGCATGCAACAGTTAAACACATAAATTTAATTTGCTCTTTAAATATTATACAATAAGAATAGCACTTATGAATTTAGATTAACTTTCAGTTGTAAAGAACGCACCCTGCTATAAATAGTTGGCCCAACCCCTCAAGCAACAACAAATAATTAATCAAAACAACAGTGCTTAGTAATAAATTAAGTGTTCCATTAGCAACTTTCTTTTAAACGAGTATGAAGGTGTGGTATATTTGAGTTTCACATCATTCAGTATAGAAGATATCATCCCGGGTAATTAAAAATGTTGCAACTTAAAAAACTGAAGCATATGGAAGACATAGAAAATCCAAGAGAAATTTTAAGAAATGAAATTCGAAGAGGAGTAAACAAAAACAAATAACATTAACAATAAAAACAAACAAATAACATCTATTCTTCAATAGTCATAAAACTAAAAAAACATAGAATTTAGCTGGAAATATGATTTTCCAAGAATTGGTCATACATGTAACCAAAATTATAGCAATTTGCTGAGCCTGTTGATTAAATAATTTACTTATCGTATAAGTTTCTGAAGGAGATTTATATGGGCATCTATTCCTTTCTCTTCTTCGCTTTCCAATTTTTCGGCTACATAGATCACTTTTTCCATTATTCACCACCGCTCTGTGTAGTTTGGATGTTGAATTGTCTGTCATTGGAAAGCGGCTAAAAGTCGCACAATAAAAAAGTAATTTTTGTCGTAATTAAATCCAGTAGTCGATTTGTCAAAACCGATGCCCTAATTTTCCCCCATCACCACAACAAGAGTTTAGCTGTTCCACCGCCCTTAAATGCATCATAAAATTACTTTCTCTACGATCTTGTACTTCAGCAAAATCATTATTATAAAGCACATAAGCCTTGCTTGTAGCCGTTGGTTTTACAACAATATAGGCAGAAAAAAATTGAGATTTGCTTCTACCAAATCAATATTAGTACAACGGCACACAAATGGAACTTGGCCTCTGTCAAACCTGAAAACTTTGTGATGCCATGGATAACACTTGGATCCAGCGTCTTTTGTTCCAAAGACATCCAGATATTGTTCTTGAAGACACCAAATCAATGGGCGTGCTCCTCTGGCCTCGATTAGTTCTCAAATCTTCTCACAAAGCTCGCAAAGAGCACATCTGGATTCAACAGAGCATTCTGGACATCAAAACTGCCTAGACCCTCTCCATCTTCATCTGTCACTTCACGAATAATTTGCTCTGATGCCCTTAGACGGGTTGGAAAATTACTTGCAAAAATTTCTTAAACAAAGCAATACAAAAAAAATCCTTACGAAAATAACCAGAACTATAATTTAGCAAGAAGTTTCTCATCTATCAAACAAAGCAAAAGTCATGGAGAAATGCCAAACGCGGTATAAAGGAAATGGTAATGTGTCGTGCCTTGGACTTGGTAACAACCTACTGCTTGCAAATGGAGCTCGATTTTGAATAGCAACGTGAGGAATGATCGGCGGAGAAAGCTCGATTTTGAACAGCAACGCAAGGAATGATCGGCGTGCAGTTTTCCATTTCGTTAGACTAAGGAATGACCGGCGGTATGTGAATTTTTTCAAGCCAATTTTTCAGGCGTGAGACAATTCGGATGGGCTATGCCCACAATAAATAGCCTATCGGTTAAAAATATAATAGTACAATAGCCAAAGAAAAAGGTATGTGATAACAAGACATTTAAAAAAAATTAAGACAGGAACAATTCGAATGTTAACAAGTGACGCAAGCGTCAAATTCCTACTGTAGAGCATGATGCATTTTGAGGTAGAGGAGAAAGTAGATAAGAAACTAGTGACCATTCTTGTCATTTAATTAGTATATTCGTGTGAAAAGGTGCAAAAAAAATGTTTGAAGCTCAAGAAAATAATTACTCTAAATGCCTTCCAATGTATTTGTACTCTAGTACTATGAATTTCATGATAGTAGCATTTGAAATTAAGGTTGAATATAATGTTGTAGTCCAATGCCTTCAGCCATAAGTAATTGGCAATTATCTCAAATATCGACCATATACATGCTAGGATCTGGTCGTTTGAGTAAAACTCTCTACCTCCTAAACTACAATAATCAATTGACTTGAGATGCTAGTGAGGATTTTATAAATTTGTTTATATGTTTTGTAGAATCTTATTGCAATTGTGTTGCTTGCATTGCTCATTGCTCATGATAGAGAAAACAAATGCAATAAAATGGATGTTGTAAATTTTACATTGTGGAAAATTTTATTTTGAATGCATAAATAAAATATGTTCCATGAATGAAAAATAGTACCATAGAATATAATCTCATGCATCTACAATTGCATGTGAGATGCACTATGGAGGAACTAAGATAGTCCATTCCCTGAAATAAGCAATGCCTTAAAGCCTATAAATGAAGCATTTGATCAATGTGGAGAACTACTAAAAGTATTTCAGGGTCATTTGATGAAAGATGTGTAAAGTTCCACAAAATACACCAAGTTAAAAGTTGGGATTTTTATTTAAAAAGGACAAGTTCCGAATTGCTATGTTCACAAATAGTCTTCAACAAAGGAATGCAACTAGGGAATTTAAAATTCACATATCAATTACATCTAAACCACTGAAAGAACCCCCTATCTCGACAATTTTTAAAGATTATAGTAACCATTCTCAAAATTTGCAAAATTGCATCTTTTGGAAAGGGGATTTCTTCATCTAACATATTGTCAGATATCTTAAAATCATTTCTAGAATTGACATATTTACTTAAAAATAATTGAAAATGTACAAACAATTATGTCCGATGATGGAAGTTACCCTGTTGTACACAAATTCAAAATTAGAAACACCCTAAAAAAGAATCCAAAGTTAAGTAATTGGCATAGACAGTAATATAAATTAGAATTCCATTATTCATTGTTTGTTAAGGTTTTTGACAGCTGTTTTGTAATCAATATAACATTTGTCTTTTAAAATAGCTCCTTCTCCTACATGTGGTTTTATTTGTGTATGTTTGACACCCGTGAATTTAAACTTATAAACAACTGTTAAAAATATGCTTTACCATGTCCACATGGGAATGTAGCTCTTCACAATTTGGACAGAAGGAATTGCCCAAAACTACATTTCCAAGTGAAATAACAGATAGAAATTATATCAACATTCTTCAGTCGTTGGGGCAAGCAGTTCAGATATCCAATTTGACAGCAGATATGATTTTAACATTCCGCTGTTTCCATTTGTGAGACATTAGTTCTTTCATCGATGTTGACTATTGCTTTTGTTCAACTATCCTTGGAGCATATAAGGGTTCAAAAAAATGGAATCGTTGTGCTATTATGGATTTAATTTGTAAAAGATCGAGGGGCATGAATTCAATTCTCAGCATGTTTGGCATAGTCTTAGAGAGCAGATTTATAGTGACGTGCCTTCTTTATTAAAGATTTAAGACTTTCACAGGTAAACATAATCACGTCCTGATATAACTGTGTATGGCTTGTGATTCTCATTTAATGTTCCGTAAATCATATTTATGATACCGGGCGGCTGCTCCAGTTTTTATATGTTATAAGCTTTTTTTTATTTACTTAGCTCTTGTTTATATTTTGGTAAAATCTAGTCCTAACAAATAGTATAAGAATAGGGAAACTTCTCCTGAAACAATATATTATATAAGAAAATAAATGGAAGCTTTTTGAATTCTCTATTTTCCATATCTGACTCAACAAGCCATCTAGCATTCAAAATTAATAGAAATCTAGTGGTAAAGTACAAAATGTTTTCTTTAATTATATTTACCTTAAATTCTAAACATACTTTTGAAAAGAGGAGATAACAAATTTAGTATACGAGATTCACATGGTTATTCGGTATTAGGCATCTTCTAGGTTTGAGGTAATTTATTTAGAATTCATGCTAAATGTTTAAAGCTCTAATCATTGGTCAAGAAAATCTATTGCAAATTACAGTTACTATTTGTTTTTAAGATTTATTCTGTTCAAATTGAATTCAAATATGGGTGCATTGTCTTAGGGAGTACAAACAAGGGTGGACCAATATTATTATGGTTAAATATATTTGATATCGGCCTAGAAATTCTGTTGCAGTTTAAAGAGAATATTTATTTTGGTAGGCTTATTACTTTCAACTTGAAAGTAGAAATGGGTGATTTTAACGAGTTGCATAGAATCCAAGGTAGTTGGCAATTGTTATGTGTTTGGTACTAGTTATGATGTAGCTAATTGCATATAATTATTTTAATATTTTTGAGTCTACACCCAATTAGGTAGGATAGACTTTGTGTCAGGCTTTGAACCCACGACCAATTGAATAGAACAAACTATTTTACTGGGTGCGTAGAGGTGAGGTTATAGATTTTTTCACCATTTAAGGGACCAGTGTGATTGCTCTGATAATTACGTGTAATACTGAGACAGTCTTTCTCTACTGGTGTCTATGACTGGATGAAGAATTTTAATTTTCCCCACAACCCAGCTAGAATTCACCAGTCCTAAATTAAATAATGAAATTTAAAAAGAAATTGAATATTTATTTAATATTTTACTCTTGTTCTTGTCAAATTTTCCTTCTTCTAACAATGAATATATTTTGTAAGTCTCTCATATGTTCTCTAAGTTTTCTGTATTCAAGCTAATGAAATGAAACTCATTGTCTGGATTATAGTTTGGTCCTTAAGCTACACATAGTTGAAACTTGTAATATTACTGAAGCTCTGTTCAACTTTGGACAAACCATTTTATTAGCAGAATTCTTCAATAGATCAACTTTAACTTGAAACAGGAAAAAATTTACCCTCTGCAATTAACCTCAGACAGAACCTCATGTTAGTCATAAATGATTCATCTTTTTGTTCATAATATTGCACCAAGTTTTAGGCAGTGGGAGACTACACAATAAATACAAAAAAAGCATGGGCCTATATTGAGTCCAATCATGACCAATACCCTAAAAAGCCTAAGTGGCAGGAAAAGCGGCAACCAACACATGTCACGTCTCAGACTTTGATGCCGTTTTGACCATAATTTTGTGCATTTATTATATGAATTATGATACGTGTTAGAGCAATATAATATTATACAATGCTTTGGTGTATGGAATTGTAGGAAAATATTTATTTTTGATTATGAGTGCATTTTATTTTATACAAAATAGAACAAAGTAGGAGTGTTGATTTAAATTATTGCTTAAATTTATACTTCTATATTGGTTACTAATACACTTTCGTTTTTGCACGCCTGAGTGCATTTGAGTTGCAAGTGATCGAAGGCCAAGAGTGTGATTGAGGAAAAGAAGGTTAGCTTCCCAACAGGGTAAAAGAGGAGAACCTCTCGATCACGCACACACCACTGAAAAAAATCATGTAGCTGCATTTAGGCCATGTCTGTCTTCAATGTGATTGCTTAAATTGATTACATGGTTCGAATAAGTGATTGATATAAACAAAATATATATATCTATAATAACAAAGCAAAATTAAAAATATAATTTAATTATCCATAGAAAAAAATTTATGAAAAGATTATGGTTTAATTATTTAGTTTATTCCATTTATTTCTTTTGCAATAAAAAGAAAATCTGATTTACATTAGGGAATTAAGAACAAATTAAAAAAATATTATATTTGCATATAATAAAGAAGAAATATTTGATTGGCATAATAAAAGGTGGAGATATCTTTGTTTGCATATATTTTAAACCTTAGTCTAAAATTGAGAGAAAGGAACAGCCTCGAGAAAACTTTGGGCTCTGGGGAAAATTTTCCTTAAAACCAACAATGCTGTTGACATGTGGCAATCTCTGAAATTTGCATGTAAAATTCATCTGTCATTTGGAAATACTCTGCATGATCCTCGGAAGGAGGAATAAAGCTTTAAGGGAGAAAAGAGAACTTTCATTCAGACATAACCAGAGCTCTGGAAGAGGGCGATAGGAAGGTAATACTGGGCATCTGCACTGAAGAAAATTGCCAGGTTCTTTTCCATACTTTGCTTTCATTTAGTTTGAAATTGTAGTAAGAAATTCAAGAAATGAAATGGATCATTCTATGAAATGATTACAGTTATCTGAGAAATCTTTTCTTTTCAATTTTATTTTTGAATCTGGGTAATAGCTTACTTCATATTGTTGCATTATAGAATACCCAATCCCTTCTTCCAGATTAGGGTTACATTTTGTTGCAAAAGCTGCAAATTATTAAACTGCTCTCAATTATATTTGGAAACCTACATAAACACACACACACACACACACACACACACATATATATATATATATATGCATAGGAATCTGTATTCCCGTGCATATATACATATATATATATATATGTATGCATATGATTTTGCAAGAAAACACTTTCACCAGAAATAAATTCAAAATTCCTTTGAGATAAATTTGAATGCAGTATAATACTGGGCAAAATGTCTCTTTTTGAATTATGAAATTGTTTATACATAGGAATAAGGGAAGGGATTTTTAATCCCCTGTCCTCCCCATGGGAAGGACGCGGTTCTATGGGGAGGCTCGCGCCCTCCACAGGCCGCGGCCTGTGGAGGGGGCGCAAGCCCCTCACAGCCCGCCCCCTCCCCATGGGAGGGGCAAGGGCTACCACCTACGCGCGGGGTGCTCCGGCGCAGGTATGAGCTGCGTAGCTAATTCTTTTGAGTGCGTGTGCGCATTTTGAAAGCGTGAGGTGGTTATAAAGATCATTGCGCTGTGGCTGCGAGCGCATGTATGTATGTATTCAGGCGTATCGTGACACGCGCTATGAGTATATATATACACACCTGGTAGTATGAAATTGTATATTCATCCATCTCTATAAATACAAATCTGAATAGAAACCATCTCAAAATAAATCATAATTCTATCAAATGCAAACATCTGATAATTAGGTGAAATCTGAGAACAAAAGCATAGACACAGAAAACATGCATAAATAAAAATTTCCTCTTAATCCACATTATCATACTCTCATCTGATGATTGTACAATCACGAATAGTAGTATACATTATAAACTTGAATGCAATTTTTCTTTCAAACCTCTATTATTCTGAATGAATTTCCCTGTTTCTGTATATTACTAATAATCAGAAACCTATAGTAAGTTGAGAATTACTCGTTCAATTAGCTTGAATTTGGAAGAGTAGAAGAATATACATAAAACTGTGAACATTATTTCATACAAAAGAGTTAATTGATTACTCTACTTGAGTCTGTACACTGATAAAAATCATGACATACATACATTTCTTTTTACATTTTCAAAAGAGAAGTTTGGATTAAAAACAGAGTCCTTTACCAAATCAGAAAAGAATTACGTACAAAAGAGTAAATGAAATCTTACTACTGAACTTGCAATCTTTCTTTTCATTTATGTAATTCAAAAGATGTTATGAAATTCTCATTTGAAATTCTTTTAGAAGCAATTGAATGCATGAAACATGAATGGAAAATGCACAACTTTTTGCTTTTGTACTTCATTATACTTTACTTTTGGTAACTTCTGGGACAGGATGCCGAAGGTGGATCTGCAGAGATGGTAGCTTTACCTTTTCTAAACTACCATTTTCTTATTTTGTTTTATGCTTGGCCAAGCACTTGTACCATTGAAATAGATGGATTTGTTTAAAAGCCTAGAAATGTATATGTATTTGAGTCTCTGCCACCTCCTGTTGCAAGAAATATGTTTTCTCATGTTAGAAATGCATATAGGCACCGGGCATGCATTGAGAGTTCCCTCCTGTTTTATTGTGTCAGGTTGCTAGGCTCCTTTATGCAGGGCCGAGGATTCGCTAGAGATTGGAAAAGGAACTTCGAATTCATATACTTAAATTGGTTGAGGAAAAGTGGCTGAATCACTCTGTTAACCCCATGAAAGAACCAATAAATATCCCTCAATTCAGAAGTTCAAAATTTTATTACTATTAATGGAAACAATGCAATTCTAAATAACATATAAACCGCCTTCTCTCTCTTCTCTTAACGGCCCCAATGTCCGCTTTAAGCTCATCTCATATATCTCTAACAATGGAATTGAGTTTTTGTAGTGGCATTGAAAGTGTTTTCATTGGATTATTGATCCCATGCAGTGGATGAATGCCATGTGGAGATTCATTGATGCTTTTCCGTGACATGCTCTTGCATTGAATTAAAATGTTGTTATTTGTATACATGAAATGCAATTTAAATTCTCTTTCATTGAGCTCATTTTGGAAGTTTTTATGAATGAGATTAATTACTTGAAAACCCTTTTGAAACGGAATTGAACAATTGAAAATGCTCTTAATTTTTTTAGCGCTACATCTTGGTATCAGAGTGGCAAGGTTCAACTCTAGGACCTATGCCTAACTATGTATGACGTTGTGTCTTAATCAAGGTGACTTAAATGGAGAATAGAGTGTACCAGTGAATTGGCAGATCTCGTGGAGGTCCCAATGATAAACTGGATCAAATTTTGGCCTTGCTGCAAAGTCAGGGGGCTAGAATTGAAGAACTAGAACAAGGGAGGCGAGATGGCCATCAAGGATTAAATACAAACAAAACCGATGGAGAAACAAATGCTGAACCACCTGGAAATGAAGGAAATCTAAATAGGGTGGCTGTGGAGTTAGGAAAAGACCTAAAGAAGGTCGCTCTTCCGAAGTTTAATGGGAAAACCTTTGGAGATGGGGTAGAAGCTTGGGTTATAGAAATGGAAAGGTATTTTTCCCTACAAAATTTATCAAATGAAACAAAGGCTGAATGGGGTTCATATCAACTCACCAGTGAGGCTGCTTCTTGGTGGGAAAATGAAAGGGTGGATAAGCAGTTTATGCATGGGAAGGTAACTTAGGATAAGTTCCTACAACTATTTAGGAAGAGGTGGTTACCACAATCCCACTTTGATAAGAAAATGATAGAATTCCAGGTACTCATACAGGGTGGCATGTCAGTGACTCAGTATTGGGAGAAATTCTCTCACTTGCTCAAGTACGCACCCCAATACCAACATGATGAGAGATTTTGAGTTCAAAAATTTATTTTGGGGCTCAGACCTCAAATAGGAAATGAAATAGATCTGCATAATCCAGTCACCATGGATGAAGTTTTTGACTTAGCAATTAAATAGGAGCACAAGCTATAGCAGGCTACTAACTATAAGAGCAGGGAAGCCAAGTATGGCAATAAGAAGTTCTAGGGGAATCATCAAGGTAATAGCAATCAGGGTGGCCAAAGAAAATAGGACAATCAAGGGAATGAAAATAGGAAAATCATAAATTTGAAGAGGGATGGTAGTCCTCAAGACCGCAACGATGGAAATAGGAACAATAACAACAAGAGGGGCAACTTCAATAAAAGGAATGATAATAACAGAGAGATTTTTCTGAAAAACCTAAAGCACCTCGTGGAGGTTGTTATACCTATGGTGGTGAGCATTACACCAGTACGTTCCCTCAGAGAAATAACAAATAGAATAACAAGAATCAACATCATATTCATGCAGCGGTTGACAATCGCCAAGCAGATTATCAAGCGACTCCCATCTAGTTATCG
>VDFB02058177.1:0-17965 GCA_007258455.2 Sequoia sempervirens
AATGTCCTTCAAGAGATTGATATATCTTAGCATATTATATTCCCCTTAGTGGTGATGCGACACACTGCATCCCTTAAGTGGTGAATCTTTTATCCTTTGATCGGTCCTCTCTTTGAGACATTAGGAATAATGTCCCCTAACAGTAAGACCTCACATGAACTAAGAAAAATCCATTTGAGCATCCCTCTTTCTTGTTGCATTTTTGTACCTTATTAAAGTCATGGAGGTATGGCTTTGATATTGTCCCCTGGGGCTCACCTAGTGAACACCTAGCTTCACTAGTCCTTGTGGGCATGCATTTTGTACCTTATTAAAGTCATGGAGGTATGGATTTGATATGGTCCCCTGGAGCTCACCTAGTGAACACCTAGCTTCACTAGCCCTTGTGAGCATGCATTTTTATACCTTATTAAAGTCATGGGGGTATAACTTTGATATGGACTCTTTGGGGCTCACCTAGTGAACAACTAGCTTCACTAGCCCTTTGTGAGTATGAATTTTATTTCTTGTCCCTATCATAGTCATGGGGGTATGACTTTGATATGGACCTTTGTTTGTATAGTGGACAAATCTGCTCTACTTGTAGACCTTTTTTTTTTTTTTTTTGGACAAACAACCTAGAACCTGGGTCCATTGGCGCTGACTCCACTAGTTGAAGCTTGATCCATTGCATTTTTCCTTTTTCCTTTTTTCTTTTTTTTTCATGGTGTATCTTTGCAATCTAGTTATGGCTCCACATATCATCTATAAGCATGTTCCTTTTTACCTATGTTGTTTTTCCATAGGATCTTGATCTTGGGGGCTTGGCCACCCTCTTGATTATTATCATCCTATCTTACTAGCATTTGTACATTTGAACCCCTCTTGATTGGGTAGTTTTATTCTTTGTTGTGAGTTTGAAGCAAGTTCATCCTCTTACTAAAGAGGAGGCTAAATGTAGTGTATTAAAATGCATACCCTTCGCATTTTCACACTTGTTTGGGCCCACCTTACTTTATTTATGCTTCTTTATGTCTTAATTGGTCCTATTTAGTGTCCACAAACCCTATGAATTACATATTTTTCTAGTTAATCCTGACATTCTCCAATGCATAAATGATAATTTAATGACTCCATTTGTGTATCCTTGATTTTTGGGTCGGGACTAAAATTCCACCTAGGACGTCTTTGTCCCCCAAAGGTCTTGGAACCCTAATTTTGAGGTATCTTAATCGGGCCCCTTTTTGGTGTTTATGGCCCAAGTTTCATGGCTTGGGACTAAGATGCCACCTAGGGAATCTTAGTCCTCCTTGAGTCATTTTTGGGATATAATTTTGAATTCTAGCGGGATGTAGCCTCCTTTATTTAATGAATTCATATGGGTGTGTGCAGGATCATGGAAAAAACAGGCCCTTAAGTGGCAATGAAAATTCAGAAAAATCAGATTTAGGCAACTTGACATAAAAATTTGAATAAGTTATCTATATTATTTCAAAAATATGTAAGAATAGAATCTATAGAAAAATTAATGTACTTAAACTACTAGGTTTGTTTACAAAAAAAAAATCTATTTGGTGAAAATTTGAAATTTCAATGCAGAGTATTCTAAATTTTAGGGAAAAAAAAAATAAGAAGTAGGTGTCTCATTCTAATCTCACCAACCATAATAAAATGATAATATTTTTTAGAATATTTTATATATAAGTAGAGGACTCCATGTACTAATGTGATGCATATTTTTGTAATTTTTTCCAAGTAAATAATTAATTATGATTTTTTATTATGTCTAACCACCTTTAACTTGGTCAAAAATTCATGAAATTCAATTTTTCTTTTGTTAATCCTATATTATGTGAAGCATAGAATGTGACAAATGTTTTCGATTCAAAAAATGTGACACCGTTTGAAAGCTATAGATGTTTTTCAATTAATCAATCAATCAGGAGTTTAGTCATAATTTGAATAGAAATGAATAATACTACTTATTAAATCTCAAAGTAAAGCATAATTTATATTGGTGGAAAGATGAGAATATCCTTTAAAAACCCTTTTTGTTTCATCAATTTTGGGTAAAAATAATTGCCAACCACATACCCATCATATTGCCACTTTTTGGCCCATCATGATCCTACACATACCCATATGTCGACTCGGTGTGATGTAATTTCTAGATATTAAGAATAGAGAAGTATAAATACAAGGTTACCTCTCTCATTTTTATCCTATCAAAGAGCTTTCTTGCATCATGTTGTACTAACATTTGTGATGTAGGGTTTTGATTCATGCAAATCAATTCAAGATCATTCCTTTGGTTCAAGATCCATATCCATTGCATCCATTGCACACAAGTTCATAGACTTTACAAGGGTTTGGTGAGTTATAGCATTGCATGTTGTTCATTCACCATTTCCTTCATTATTTTGTATTTCATTTCAAGGTTTAATTACCAACAAAGGGGTTTGACCAAGGAAAACCCCCATTCACTAGCAAACAACAAGTTTTTCCTCTTGCATATTTGTGATTGCAAATCTAGGTTGAAAGTCTTGAAGATCACTTGGAGTGCAAAGTTGTCATCTTCATGGAAACTCACCCATAGGCCAAATTCAAAAGTTTCAAAACCTAAGATCGGAAAGGAAGCAAGTGTAGACCTTGGAGCTTAGGATCACATTTAGAGTTTTTAGAAATTCGAAACGAGAATAATATGCCACCTTGGGCATCTTAGTCCTCCCAGGCCTATTTTTTAGAGGTTCATTCAAATCCGGTTCCAACATTCAGAGACTTCGCATCTACCCCAAAAAACAATAGTGGGAGTAATACACCATCTTGGGCATCTTAGTCCTCCGTAGCACTTTTTGGAAACTTCTTCACATTTCCATAATCCTAACAACATCTCCAAACTTCCTAGGTACACACATACTATCTTGCTATTGCATAATTTCATTATTTGCATCTCCCATTTAGCATTCATTTCTAATTCTAGGTCATTTTTCATATCACAGTGTGTTTTCCAACATTTTCTTTTTAATCATTTTCTTGGTGGTGAACCCCTTTAAAGCTAAGGAAACCCCCTCCTAGGTCCTCCTCATTGTGAATTGACTCAACTTGTGAGGTTGTTAGTCAATCCAATTGGGACTCCTAGGACATTATTGAGTGATTTGTTGGAGAAATAGTGGCATTCCATATATCCATTTTTCCACATAATCACATAGGTACACATATACCTACATACATACATACATACATGCATGTGTAAATACAAATAGGCATACATACATAGGGTATGTGCAGGATCATCATGGAAAAAGCAGGCCTTTAAGTGGCAAAAAAATTAAAAAAATCAAAGTTAGGCAACTTAATGTAAAAATTTGAATTATAATTTATCTATATTATTTCAAAAATATGTAAGAATAGAATTTGTAGCAAATTGAATGTAGTTTCTAAACTACTTGGTTTTTTTTTTTAAAATCTATTTGGTGAAAATTTGAAATTTCATTGTAGTAGTACTTAAATGAGGGAAAAAAATAAGTGAGTGTGTCTAATATTTTAGATATAAGTAGAGGACTCATTTCAGATGTGATGCATATGTTTTGTAAAATTTTTTCAAGTAAATAATTAAATATTTTTTTATTACAAATTTTAAAAAAATATAAAAACCATTAATCTAACAACTAACTTTGTCAAAACTTCATGAAATTCAATTTTAATTTTTTTAATCCTATAGTATAGAAGCATAGAATGTGATGCATTTTTTGTATTCAAAAATGTGATACCATTCAAGCTATAGATTCTTTTCAATCAACTTATCAATCAAGACTTTAGTCATAATTCAAATAGAAAATGAATAATAATTATTTATTAAATTCAAAGTAAGCATAATTTATATTGGTGGAAAGTTGAGAATCTCCTTTAAAAACCCTTTTCATTTCATCAATTTTGAGTAAAAAAAAAGCCGTCGAGCCACATACCCTACACATACCCATCATATACAGCAACTTTTGGCCCATCATGATCCTTGCATAACCCATACATACATGCATACATACATATACATTTAAGCACACAAACATATATACATCAAACATAAATTTAACAAACTTGCACAAAAATAATTTCAAGTGAGACATAACGTAAGTGTGTTATAACACACTTGTGTTATTTCTTGCTTTGGGAAAGATAAAGAAAAAAAAGCAAAACAAAAAGAAAGACATAATGTGAGCACATTATAACACACTCTCATTATGTCAAAACTATGACATAACACAAGGCATTATAGGGTGATCCCACAATCTTGGTTTACAATTTTTGGTGGCTGGACACTAAACTGATTTTTTCTAACTAAATCTTCACTTTTGAACACCTATAGCAACTAAACTGTGAGGAATTTGAAGATGAAGCAAACTAGTGATTTGTGACATTTTGTCTGTAGATTCTAAATATATATTTTTCAAAAAAATTGGAATCATATCACACTTCTTTTTCTATCTCCTTCGAAAACTATATTTTATCAGTAAACACCATTTTTAAGGAGTGATGCTCACCATATACAACATAACCTTTTTTTGTATGAAGGATAAAATTCTATTTTTTTTCGAATTTAGATTTGTAACTATGATATCTAACCCTTTCAGTTGGTTTCATAGTGTTTTATTGAATTTTTTTTCTTAATCAAGTTTCAAGTCAAACCAATTACAATTTAGGCATAGGTGTACCGTATACAACATAAAAAAATTTGTATGTATCAATTTTTTTTTTTTTACAAGATCAAGGATATCAATACCTAGCCTACACATATTTTTCTTAATTTTATTTTGATAATATGCTATTTTTCCACATGTGCAGGTCAAAGAGTTTGATTTTTAGTGAAAAAAATATGTTTAATCAAACTAAAAAAACAAATACATAATAAAACCAAAAAATATTAAAACTATATTCATTGGATAGCTCATTTCAAGGACTACCATCATCTAGTTGGGTCTATGAATTCTCCTCCATTTTCATCCTCAACTCAAGCTTCAAAGGGAAATTTTCTAGAGATTTTTTGTGCCAAAGGGAGAGAAGGGGTAAAAGGTGAGGTTCAAATGAACCCAAGTTCAAGTGAAACCCCCTTGGAGCTTCACTTGAACCTAAGTTCGCTCGAACCAAGATTCAAGTGAACCCCCCTTTCTACAAAGTTTCTCTTCTTTTTTTATTCGAGGAAATGAGAAATATGTGGGACCTAGAATTTAATAGGCTTTGCTCAAAGGGGGGTTTGAGTGAACCCTTATTGGGTTCGTTTAAACCCTAAGTTTGTCTGAACCCCCCAAAACTCAAAAAAAAATCATGGGGGCATTTTTTGTAATTTTGCTTCCTCAACAGAATTGTAAACCAATTTTGTGGGATCACTCTGTAATGCGCTCGCGTTATGTATTGCTTTGGGATTCACCAAGACTTAGGCTTGGATTTTATTTGGATTTCCAACCCAAAGGCTTGGAGTGCCTTCCCAACCTCTAAATGTTGGAAGTGATGTTGAAGTCTTTCATTGATGATGATGTCTGGCAACATAAGCTTGGTATATAGCATGGTATGTATATTTTGTGTGATCCACTATTGTCATTGATTTCAAAATTGTTGTGGATCATTCTAGCATGACTTGGAAGCATTTTTGACTTGACTTTTGTATAGGATAAGTTGATCCAGAAAGTCCATCTACAAAGGGAAATGTCTAAGTATCAAAACTGGAAGTAAGTGGTTCATTGCATCAATTTTTTGTCACGTAATCTGCCGCAAGTTGAGATGTCACTCTACAATTCTAATAGTGTTTTGATTATCATTAGATGTATCTATATCCAAGATTTCATTTTGTTTGGTAAAGTATTCAAGAAGATATAATTGAAAGAGTTTAGTCTTATATGTTGTAGTTGCCCTCTATATAGAGCGTCAGTGTGGGAGATTTTGCATTCCTTGGTGGATGAATATTTTTTTCTATTATGTTGAAGATAATCTTTTAGATGTTGGTTGACTGGGAATTCAAAGTAAGATCAAGTTTTGAGTCACACATTTGTCATATTGGTTAAAACATATGGAATTCTTGTGTTTAGATCTTATTTGAGGCCAACCTAACACATTTGATGTTAAGTGAAGGAAAAATAAGTGTTTCTATCCTATGTAAGATATTTTATAGGTCCACCCTAACCTATCTTAAGGTAAATTAAATTTTGGATTAAGGTGTGAGATGTGGATGAAATGTTTTAAGGATGAAAAGTTCAATTTTGTGTGTTACTTCTAATTAGGCTGACCTAATTGAAGTTACAGTTGATGTGGGTATAAATAATGGATTGATTTTGATGCTTTAGAGAGAAGAGTGAGTGAATTGTATTGCAAAGTGTGTGAATGCATAGCAGAGCAAAGCATTGATCCAGATCTGTGAAAAGAGTGCTTTTGTACTCCATTGGAACTATATCCCAACATATTGTAGATTTTTTTGTAATAGTTCAAAAGGTTGCGAGCCACCACTTTCTTTTTCTATATTTTTTTTTGTGGACAGTGAATCCACCTATTGTGAGCATTCATGTAATATACTATATCTAGATATAATATATTGTGAGCTAACCCTCATTGTGGTTTTTCCCATTTTGGGTTTTCCACGTAAAAACCCTAGTGTTCTTATGTCATGTGATTTTGTGGATGTTTCATGATTTAATTCATCATTGCAGTTAAATAATTTTTAGTAATTGGATGGCTAGTGTTAAAATGTGGTTTAATGGAATATTGATTCATCCCCCCTCTAAATATTTTGGGTGTTCAACACCAAAGATGTTTCTTTGCATATTCTACAAAATTCGACATAATCTTGTTTGTGGCAACCATCAAGTTTGCATGTGTTTCAAGGTCGAGTAAATCAAACACCTGGGTAATTATGTTAGGTTATCTCTTAGCTATTTAATGATGTAAATTTTTCATATTTTGACTATTTTAAGTCTTTCATCTTTAATTTATTTTGTTTGTGTGTCTGTTTTTTATCAAAGACAATTTTTTTGTATTTTTAACTTTATTTTTTAACCGTTCATTGAAATTTCAAATAAATTACATTTTTATAAACTAGACTCCATTCTACACATATTCAAAATTAAAAAAATATTTTTTGATTAGTTTTCAAAAATTATATGATTGCCACAACCAAGTTTATGTTTTTCAGGATGTGTCCACTTTGAAAATTAGTAAAATTTAATCATATATTCATTAAAAATTTATCAAAAAATCAGGCATAAACTACATGATGTTCGCTAATTTCTCATTGAAGTGATTTTAAAAATTAAAAAAAAAAAATTAACCTTTTGAGGAAGCCACAATAGATGCTATGTTATGTTTTTTGAAAAAAACAACACCAATTTTTGTGGCTCCCTTTTTTGAGCCCCTTAATCTCTACCATTTTAAAAAAAAATAGTAGTTAGAAAGTAGACTTGGAGCACTACAATCCTTGTTTTTGTTGCATCTAAATTTTTTTAGTACATAACTATCCTCAATTTCTCATCCAAGGTCAGTATTTGCTAATTTTAGAAAAAAAGTGGCCACTTAAGACCTCTTTTTGGCCCTCCATCTTCCTGCACTTACCCTCAATCTCTCTTTTTGACATCCTTATGAAGCCCCTTTTGACATCAATGAGAACCAAACTATCAACAAAGAGATATAGAAAGAGAGAGTGATAGGGAGAGAGGGAGAGATAGGGATAGAAAGAGGGAGAGATAGAAAGACATAAATAACTTGGGAATGATAGAGGCGGCAAGAGAGAGATAGAGAGAGAAGTGGGATATATAGAGATAAATATATAGAGAGGGAGAGATGGAAGGAGAGGGGAAGAGGGAGAGGGAGAAATATAGATATAAAGAGGGAGATTTGAAGAGAGAGGGAAAGAGACAAAAGGATAAAGATAGAGATAGGAAGTGATATATATAGAGAGGTATAGAGATGGATATATAGAGGGGTAGAGAAAGATGGAGAGAGAATGATATTGAGAGGGAGGGGGTAACAGATAAAAGGATAAATATGTAGAGATATAAATAGGGGGAGAGATAGAGAGGAAAATAGAGATATAGATATAGAGTTCTAGGAAGAGGGAGTGGAGGAGAGAGAAGGAGAGAGGGATGATTAGAGAGATGGAGAGGTATCTAGAGATAGAGAGGGTGAGATAAATATAGAGGGAGAAATGAAGAAAGTGGTGAAGAAATAGATAGAGAGATAGAGATAATGAGAGGGAGAGATAAATATAGTGAGATGGGGAGGTGAAAATAGAGGGGGGGAGATAGAGAGGGAGAGATAAAGATGAATATAGAGAGAGGTATAGAGAAATAGGGAGATGGATAGATAAAGAGAGAAAGATAGAGTCATAGAGAGATGAATATATAAGGAGAGAGAGACTCAATAGATAAAGAGGGAGAGAGAGAGGGGGAGATATATAGATAGAGGGAGATAAAAATAGATGGAGAGGGAATGGAAATAGAGGTATAGAGAGATGTGGATAATGAGATATAAATAGAGAGGGAGACAGAAAGATAAGGAAATGTAGATAGATAGGGTAAGAAAGAGAGAAAGGATGTGATAGAGACAAGTAATAAAGAGAATAGGAGAAAGATAGATGGGGGAGATATAAAGAGAGGGAGAGATAGAGATAGAGGGAGTGATATATCCCTCTATCTCTATCTCTATCTCTATCTCTCTTTTTCTCCATCTCTTTATATCTCTATATCTCACTCTTCTTTTACATATTCCTCTTTATCTCTCCTTTCCTCTTAGTTTTATTTTTTCTTCTCATAAACTTCAGGGATTTATATTTGTCTTGGGTATTTCCAACCCTTAGGATTGAATTTTCCTTGGGCATCCAATCCTAAGGGTTTGACTTACATTCTATTGTCCAAAGACATTTTTATAAATTATAAAAGAGGTACAAAATATCAAGAATGCTATCCATCATGTTTGCACATCTTTCAATGTTGAGTTAAAAAAATAACACAACAATGTCAACCTCTCTTAAATTTTAACCATGCAATTTTTTCTACATTTTTAATATTTTAAGGTTTTTATATTTAATTTTGTTTTTTGATGTCTATTTTTTTGCTAAAAAACTATATAGTATTTTTATTTTATTTTTTATCTATTCATCAAATTTTGAAAGAAAAAAACATTTTTACATTCTAAACTCCATTCTATACACATAAAAAAATTGATTTTCAATTAGTTTCCAAAAAATATATGGGGGAGGGTGCTCAATTTTATGTTTTTTAGGACATGTCCACTTTGAGAATTAGTAAAAAATATTATTCATTAAAATATAAGCAAGAAAAATTACATATAAACTATAAGGTGTTAGCCAATTTTCCACCAAAGAAATTATTTGTAATACTAAAAAAATTGATAACATTTTAGGGGAGAAAACTAGACACTATCTTATATTTTTTGACAAAAAATAGGATCAATTTATGTCATCCAACTAATTCAACCCTTTAATCTCCGCCATTTAAAAAAACAATTGTGTATAAAGTATATTTCAAGCACTACAACTCTTTTATTGTCAAATATTCAAATTTTGAGTGGAACTATCTTCAAATTTTCATCCAAGGACCACTAAAGCCCTTCTCTTGAAAATAATCTAAAGCTTTTCTTCTATTATTTTTCACATAAACACCATTTTTTATTACCTAGTTTTCAAACATATATTCATGTCTATTGTGGATATTTGTAGTGGTTCCAAATATGGGTTGATGGGCCCATATATCTTGGATGGAACACCAAGTAACATGAATGTTGTGTGTGCCATCACATGTAATGACCTTTTCCAACAATCAACTCAAGAGTAAATGTATTTAGATTCATTAAATCTCTCACCCTAGGATGAGTTCACATGTGAATCATTCCCCAAGTACAATGTATCCAAGAAGAAATCATTATCAGTTCATATCTAGTTCTCAATTATCCATTTGGTACGCCAATTTATTCCCATCCATGTATACATGTGTGATAATATAATCTTTGAATTACAATAGGATCTCCCAAATTGGGGCTATAAATTTATTTAAATTCTAAATAGTGATGCCCCTATAACCAAACAATTTTATTGTAATAAGTGAATTCCCTTCTAGATGTATCTTTTTATCTTTTGAATATTAAGTTTCCTACATATTTTAAGTCCATGCAAAGCCACCTAGACCTCAACTTAATTGTTGGTTTCATTTGGGAGCTTCAAAGCAATCATCACCCTAATCTCATCATGATGGTTTATTATAACATAGCTAGCCTTGGATCAGTCAAGAATTAATCATGATGCCCCATCAAAGTTGTCCTTAAGCCATTCATTCCTAGGATGAATCCATTGGCTATCAACTCTAAGATCTATTGTCAGGATAGCCTAAGAGACCTCATGAATGGGGGTATTGTTAATGTTCTTAGATTTCTAGAATAGTTAAAAACTTAAGAACATAGATATTATTTGTATTATTGTAGGAAATAATAGTTAGATGTTACATGGCTTGAATGTTGGGAATATATGGAATTAAGGGCCTAATGATGATATGACTCCCTCTTGGGGTGTTTAAGAATTACAAATATGTGAACTATAAATTTTATGTGCCATCTATATTGTTGAAAAATATATAATTTTATTTGAAGCATTAATGAATTTATGATTATAAATCCACTTCTTGATCACTAACAAATCAATATATTTGGAAAAGCTAATACTTGTTGAAGTTTCATAACGATCCTATGAGATTATTCAGATTGAATTATAGGACTTAAATAGGACAATAATATAATAATATATTTGAAGGTATTTTTTGATTTTCTAATGAATGAAAGCTAACTTTATTAAGGGTTTGAATAGGCCAAATAGTATAGATCCTAAATGATCCTCCTATGAAGGGGCTTAAGTTTTGTAAGTATGAATTTAGATTTTCTTATATTATAAATCCTTATGAGCAAGTTAATTCACTTCGCTCTAGGACCTTGATAGCTCTCTATGAGATGAAGTTACCCCTTAAAATTCTATAGATCTTCCATGCTAATGTATAATTTATGTTACTAATATCTTATTGATATCAATGCTCAATTGATGGCTCTCTACACTAGTCAACAACATGGTATTTTGTAATTGAACATAATACTACCAATTCAAGCTCAACGTGAGCTCACAACATTATGATTGAGAATTTTGACATCAATCTTGCATTGGCCTAGTGACTATCAAAAATATAGCAAGAGTGACTCACTTAAACCCAATGTTATATTCATTGGTTGTGTCCTTATAAATTGTTTGCTGACTAGTTAATCATGGACGAAAACTATCATCCTCACTTGATCCCTAATTTACAATATCATTACATTTTTCCTAGATGCTATCATGGAGATCATCATAGCAAGGAACCATTGATATGAGGAGTTTACTATATTGAGAATCACAAGCCTCTTTCTTATTCTATGTTATTTGGATTGTTAGTAGTATCAACACACCCCTAATAGTGAGGTAATCTAAAAAAATAGTATTGGGCTCCATGCCACCTTCCATATAAAAGACTAACATTCATGAGCTAATAATATATTTTCATGGTGATGGAGCCTATTCGCTGTTGATGGGTATTTTTCCACCTTCTCAACATAGGTAGTATATAGGTGCACTACCTCTCTTGAAAGGAATTTTCCTACAACAAGTTGCAAAGAATCGCCCCAAGGTCTCTTGAGTGTCAGGTCATGACAATGCTTGGAATATCTCAGTGGTTTGATGTGATCTTGTTGGTAATCACAAGCTAGCCTTACATATGTTAAGTTGGAAGGGAATCGGCTCTTTGAATGGAGTTTATGAAATTGTGTTGTATTGTTGCAAGTTCGGAACAACAGTCTAAAACTCCACTTTAACATCAGATTTGGCTTCACAATGTCCAATGATGCTTGAACTTGTCTAAATTACTATTTCAAAGAATAGTCAAAATGGCAGGGAAGAAAGTAGGTTCCTAGACCTGAAATTGCCAATGAACAATGATAATGGAGGATGCTACAATGGACAACCTTCCCAAAACTAAGTTCCACTTAACCAAATCAACTCACAGTCTCATAAAACTAGTGCAATATTCTAAGGTCATCATATTTTCATTCATTCATTCACTATAAAGCATGAATAAAAGATAGAATTTAAGTGCAACATTCAATTCATTTTCAAACTAGCTTTACATTGCTATTTATCATCAATAAATAGCAAAAAGCATGAACAAGGAAGGGCATTAACACAACACATTTATTTAATATCAATGGCCAACATCTACCAGTCTACTAAAAGCATGCTAAACAAATAGAACATCAAAGTAAATATACTCAAATTTATTAACTATGAAGAGAAGAATCATGAAACATGAGATGAAACTCAAGAATCTGCCCAAAAGCAATGAATTTCTATTAGAATTTCAGCAGCATTTCTTTACAACAACTCAACTCTCTATTGAAAATGAGAGGAGACCCCCTATTTATAGTGTCCAAAAAGAAAAATGAATGGCCAAGATTTAATCTCATTGTGTGGCAAGCTTCACTACAAATTAGAGTTTCATCTACCCCCAATATTTTACAATATAAAATACATCTTTATCTTCTAGCCTAATTTTTCTACTAGTGGCTAGCACTATAGCACTTTTTCTTTTAGTTGGTTTCCTTTGTTGTAGCTATACTGTGAGAAATCCATCATCAATAATTAGATTTCCCTCATGATTCTTCATAGTACCATATTCCACAAACTTGCCAATCAATGCTTAGAGCTTGTTCCACACCATTATATCAAATTGGAACACCTGGAAGTTCAATTTTCTAAATCGTCCAGTGATCAAGTCCCAATCCTTGTTTCATTTCAACATGTTCTTGATCACTTGCTCAGATTGGGCAAAGGCTCAAGGAGAAAAATCCATAAATTCTAGTGTGAGTCTATATGTGGCTCCATTCTCCATCTTCTTATGGAAGTATGGCCTTATCTTCTTAGGATCTAACTCAATGGCGGGCATATCATAATTTGTCATCAGCTTTAGGCAATCCTCATAGGTCATTCCAATTTCCTTGGCCCAATCTATGTCAATCTCAACTTCATGCAACACCCATTCCAAGATCTCTTTTCTATGATCAACGCCCAATTTCCATGTTTCCACAAGACAATGATCATCCTTCACTAGTGCTAGCTCCTTTTCCAAGCATTTCTCAGGTATCTTGAGGATAGCCTCAAGTTTGGGATACATAATTCTATACAACTCCAAGAAGTCAATGCAAAATTTTCTTATGCCTTCAAGTTGCTTTTGCAATTCTCAAAATTTATTTGTTTTTCGGGAAACATGGACGATGCCCATATCTCCATTGTATACCACTCGTTGGAACCAATCCTTCGTAGCCTTAGTCCAATTCCTTCTCCTTTCAAGTTTGCTGATATGATCCTTGGATAGTAGATGTGGTGGGGCTGACGAGGTTGTCGATAGTTCTTCAACAGAGGACCATTGTTGTATGTAGGTTGATAGATCTTCCATGTGTGTTTTTAATTCCTCCTTATAGGATTTTTCCTTATTCATTTGATGCACAATGGTAGCGATAGATCCCTGGAGGTGATCAATTTTTTGTTCTTGGGTGGTTGTCCCAAATTCAATAGTGGATATGTTATAGCTGACTCCCTCATCCTTATCTTTCACTGGAGTAGCTATTTGAACTCTCCTTGATCCCGAGGCATCCATTGTTATGTGGGATTTGACCCTTAGTTTCTTCTCTTTCTTTGTCCTGATCTATGCTCAAGCCAAGATGGCTTCTAGGATTTATTTTGGATCCATAAGGATGGGTGCCTTCTACAATTTCTTTTCTAGCCACTCAGGCATATGGGATCCCTCTTTTGGTGATTTGTGATCACCTTCCTTCTTTTTGGCATGCTATATTTTCATTTCTTCATGGCCCAAAGCCTCTTGTTCTATCTTTTCTTCCTCCTCTTCATTTGAATCTTGAATAAATATAGCCTTTCCCTCTGGACATTGAGTGGTGACTATGTTTTCCCTAGTGCTATCTTCCCCTTCAGATGCATTTTATTCTTCTTCTTGCCCATGCTCTTCATGACATTCTGCTTCTAGGCTTCTTCTCATTTCTATCTCTTCTTCAGGCTTGTCCTATTCTTGATCTTTCTTCTCTTTCTTTGCTTCTTCTTCCCCTATAGGAGGCATTTCCTCATCATGATCAGGGATTTTCTCTTGTTCTTTAGTTTGAGGCTTTGTGGTTACCTCTATTTCTTCATATGTATCCTTCTTCTCCTTAGAGGGCTACTCCTCGACTTCCTCCCCAACATGCCTGAGCTGCTAGGCCAACTTTTCCTCAAGTTCTTGATCAGAAGTTTCCATGATATATTTCATGCTCAGATTCTCAATATCTTCTTTAGAGGATTGTGTTTCCTCTTCCTCATGCACCATTTCATCAATGACTAGGTGCTAGTGCTCAGGATGCTCATGATAATCATCGGGTTCCACTTCCATTGCCTTGGCCACCTCCCTCTCTTTTTTATCAAGTTCTTCAAAAATCTACATTATTGCCTCTATTTTCAGTGGTTCAGTCAAAGGAGGAGGAACAGGGAGGCTAGAAACAACTTGGGCTAGGGCACCCTACACTACAAGGTTCATCAATACTCGAGAAAGCTACATTGGTATGTTTTTCATATGGTTGGTGAAAGTTTTTGAAAGAGTAAGAGTGGGAATTATTGTTGTTGAAGCTAAGAGAATAATTGTTGATGGAGACATGGAGGAAGAAGAGAGTGTGGAAGTGGTGGCGGAGGAAAAATCTATCACCATAACGGATGCAATAGGTGAGGTGGAAGCAAGGTGAATTGATATTTCCATCACGAGAGGAGAAGAAGCAGGAAATGCTTGAGATGTCGGTAGAGGAGTAATGGTAGTGGCGGTAGTAATGGGAGTAGGGAGGGCAGAGGCAACAAGTGGAGAATTTTTTTTTCAGCCTCTTCTTCTTCTCCCTCGTGGAGTGGGTCCTCCTGAATGGTGGGCATCTCCATGAATCCACCCGATTTATTTTCTTTCATAGAGGGCTCACCCTTCGACACCTTTCTTGAATATACCTTATGCTTGGGCTGGCGCTCTGCTAATTCTTTCCTTTTCTTTGATCTGGTGGTAGGAGGGGATTTTAAAGTTTCCCCAGATGGGGCAGTAGCAGTCCCACTATCAATTTTTCTTTTGAGCTCATCCTTGAGATCTCCATAAGTTAAAGTGGCTCCTTGGAGTTTTAGTTGAGGAATCTTCCCATCAATCCATTGCTTTGTTCTTTCCTCTATTGGATTAGTTAGAATATTGAGGTCATTCACCTCTTCCTCATCCCAATCAATTATGGGTAGCGGTAAGTTAGAAATAGCATCAAATCTTGGATCTATCACCAATTTTTCATCTTCCACAACTTGATCCGACACTGAAAACAAGTTAACTATCTTGAAAAAGTATGTTTTCATACGCATGTAGTGCCTCATGCACACTTTTTTATCATCTTTACAGTTTTCCCATAATTCTTCAACATTGTGTAAATGGGCATATTCTTTTCCAACCATGTTCTTCAGCTTTCCATACTGATCCATCTGTGGTTGAGTACTGTGGAGCTCCAAGTTGTATTCAATGATTTATCTCTCTAAGTACTATGCACACTGGGATGCGGGGATTGCATACATTCCATCGCCAAATGTGAGAGGATATGGAATTTCTAGCCTATGCTTGTCACTTAGAAGATTATGGTCATGTTGCAGTTGCCTGGATACTTTGAGCAATACCAATCGGTCATTTGGGTACCGAGGTATCTTATGTGCCCTCTAAGAGAAGCCCTTGATACTGATGTAAGTAAACTTAGGAAACTGGATGAATAGAAATCCAAACCTACAAATGAAGGAATTTGCAATATGAGTGACTCTCCTTTTGAAGTCACCTCCAAGTAATCTGATAATATGCCCAATAAAGGCATCATTCACCCTGTGGTAATCCTTCTTGAAGTTGTGGTACTGAAGTTGTAGGTACCTATCATAGATCTTTGGTTCTCTTCTCGGAGTCTAGCTTGGTGCTACAAATAGACCTCTGTATTGAACATGGTCGGCCAACAAATAGACCAAGTATGAGGTCACATAGAAATATGAGGTTTTCTTTACTGCCACAAATTGCTCATGTAGGTAGTTGTTGATCATTCCTACCCAATGAAACGTGGTTTTCCCTCTAATGATTTCTTCTATGAAATAGAGCATCCACTCCTAGAAATATGTTGCAGTTGGAAGGCCCGCGACTCTACTCAATAAGGTTACCAAATCATGGTAATCCTTGTGGAAATCACTCCTAAAAATTTCTTGAGGCTTTCATTCGCATTGCCCCTCTTCTCCTTCAACCAAAATTGATTAATTAGTTTCTTTCACTTGAGGGGATCAACTTTCCATGTGCTTTTAGCATACTCTTTGGTCATTTCCTCCATTTCATTGAAGGTAGAGATATGAAAAGTTTTCCCTAGAGACTTGGAGGATAAGTCAGCCAATATTTTTCCATCTCTATCCACAATTCTTTTAGTCTTCTCTTGGTGTTCTTCTCTATAGGCCATTACCAACTTAGGAGCCACGAAGGCAGGCAGGAAACTAGTTGCCTTGGCCAATCCACTTTTTCTAGTCTTCTTGGCATTCTCCGTGATAGGGTTGGAAATGACTCTCTATCGAAATTCATCAATATCAATGTGTCCCAAGTTTGTGTCTGAGACTGTATCCCATTTTGTGGTCACTTTGGTATTGATCTCTATCCCCTGGAATTTTTACTTCATTTGATCCTTATCCTCTTTTCCCTTTGGTACTTTGGCATCCTTCTTTCCCTTTTCTTTCTCTGCGGATGCCCCCGAAGGTCCCGCTATTGATTCCATATATTCTGCAAGCAAAGGAATAGTAAGCATATTCATGCACAACATATGAGAAACATTTGCAAAACCCCACAAAATCCATATTAGATCAAGTAATTCATTGTTTGAGGATCATTATATTCCTTTCAGATCATGATTTTCCTTTTTTTGAAGGAGATATGGGAATGTGGGCCCAGGGGTGTGGACTTCCTTGGGATGATAACTGTTTAAAAGGCTGCTGCAAATAGATGACGAATAGGGCACAACGGCCTACGTGAATCCACCCACATCAGGCTTTCCATCTAAAATGGGGCCCAAGAGGATGTTAAGCTATTTTGGCATGTGTGCTTGATCATCCTTGAGGTTTTTGGATTGTTAACTTAGTCATTCAGGCATGCGGGCCTAAGGAATGTGGGAGCAGGTAGCATCTAGGTTGTTTTGGGCTCTACCGTTGAAACAATGTTGGCAAAGCAACACTTCACATTGTGGGGTCTGCAATAAGGGAGGACAACATCTTTTCACTTTTGAAGTTTAGTTCGTTTAATAGAGTATGGGTGAGGAGCCGCGGAAGGATAGCAAGTACCGGTTGTTTTGTACAGCGGAGATGGGATGGTGGTCTGTAGGAGGCGGCTTGCACCATCGGGTACGTAGGGATCCTTGGCATAAGTTATGCATTTTTTGTTGACTAAAACAAGGCAGCGAGGTTGGGCCCCGCATAGCGGGATGAAGTCTTGGGTTGGCAGTTTAAGTGTGGCAAGATCGAGGTGGTGACCTGTAGATGGTCACCCATATCAGTATATCTACATGCAACTTCCTTTACTTGGTCATTTTCAAAAAAAATTGATGCAAAGCAAGTATCGAGGCTCATAGAGTGAAAGACCAGAGGTCATTTGGTGCTTTGAAGTGACGGTCGAGGGGCATTGACAACCTGTATCAAAGGGTTTGCAATTGGTAAATTTAATTGCTTCATTTTTTAGGCTCAAATGGAGGCAGTCATTACAGATTCTTCAAGGCGAATGGACGAGTGGGTAAGGCCATTTGGGATGGTAGTTCGTAGATGGAATCCCACGAAGGGTGGTGCGCAAGTGCTCAAACTTAGGCCTTTTAG
>VDFB02058179.1:0-20332 GCA_007258455.2 Sequoia sempervirens
CTTTAACAATAATGCATATTGAACTCATTGACTCTAGTTTTCTTGATCATTCTTTAACAAGAAATCAAACAAACACATACACCTTTGCTTAATGTCAATTTCATCCCACAAAAAACTAATAATTTGAATTTTTATATTTTACACCATCTTATAAAGGAGAGAACAAAATGTCATAATCTAAATAGTCTTTCGTAGGTATGACATATTTTACATTTAAGCAAGGGATATATTTGTCACAAACTATAGGAACACCTTCTACCATTTATCAAGAGGGTATCATGTGAAGACTCCTCCAAGATCACTTGATATCCCTCCCTCCATGAACTCGAAATAAATTCTATTAGAACACTCTATTTAGTACATGTCGTATAACTAATGATCATTCTACTAATGAATGTAAGGCTTTGAGTGGTAAGATCCAACATCTTGATGCAAAAGCATTTACCAAAAACATGAATTCACCTAGGAATCTTTTGTCCCAAACTCACTCAGAGAAGATAAAATTAAACAATCAACTTTGATTCTCTCTTTTTTCAAAAAAAATCATCATTTTACTTAGCATTCTCAAGGCTACCAATCATCACAATCACCAAAATAGTATCACATATCTTTATCAAAGTCTAATTCACCTTTAATCATCATAAGATAGACTGAACTCAACACCAAAATCCTAATCAAAAGCATTGACCCAAAAAATTCTTCAATATTCATCAAATCACTCACCAATCCAACTATCTTTTACAAGGAAAAATATCCACAAATCAATATTTCCTACTATAAACCTATTCTCATACTTCCAAGACTCTTTAATATCACATTTTTGTCATAAATTAACAATCATACTACCCCAAAACTCTGTTTTGTTAGAAACTTCAATTTCATGCCTTCAATAACCATGGTTCCACATGAGGTTCATATTGTTTGACACATCAATTAAAACATATCTATCTTGCAATCCATATCCAAACAAAAATTCATCATTAATATCACCAAATAGATAGTTTCCAAGCACTAAATAGTATTCTTTTCACCATTTTGACAAATTCTCTGTTTTAGCAGTCAAACCATCATTTTCCTTTATAGGTAATCAAACCCTTAAATCAATTATCTAGATTCAAATGCGATTGAATTTATAAGAATAAACCACTATTTCAATGACCTATTTTGATCCATTAACACATGCCGCAAAAGCAAACAAACTTGTTTTGTAACAAACATGAATAATCTAGTTTGAACGTTGGGGAAAGCCTTAAAATTAGGCCTAAATTACAAATGGACTACCTTGAAAAAAAAAACCCCAATCCTCCAATTAACCTTAATTAGTCCAAAATAATGTTACACAACTCAATATTTAATCATTTTCAGGGACTAAAATTC
Source organism: Sequoia sempervirens (assembly GCA_007258455.2). Lineage (NCBI taxonomy): Eukaryota > Viridiplantae > Streptophyta > Pinopsida > Cupressales > Cupressaceae > Sequoia > Sequoia sempervirens. Next base: position 1,378 of record VDFB02058179.1, read on the forward strand.
CCAATTTACTACTAATCCACAAAACCCTTAAAAATAGCCTTTTTCCATGCACAAGAATGAGGGTTTATTAGAAATACCCATTTCAAAACTCCTTCCACTTAAAGAATACTTAAAAAATATTTGAATAGGTCTGATCCATCTATCCAAACTCACTCCCAACTACTTTTCACGCTTCCACATCATTTTCTATCATGGAGCCATTCATTTTCTTTGGAAGAACTCTAATTTTTTGTCAATACAACAAATCTCACATTGTAATCTCACCTTCCCCTACACAAAACAACAAAAAGAAAACCTAAATAATCCTATACAACCTACTCCACTGAAATACAAATCCCTATTTGGTGGAGTATTCATTAAAGATCTATTTTAGACTCTCAAAACCTCGTATAAGGTTACAGGCCAAGTTAAGAAAATCAACTTGAGTAGAGGATTCACTCAATGGATTAACCTCCAAATTGAAGTGAAGTAAATATAATAAAATATGTTACTTTCAAAAAAGATATTCAAGACCCAAAGCTACTATTTAGATTGTGTAACTAGTGAAACAATGGAGAGAAACATATAACATTAATGAACATGGTACTTTTATTGGTATTAACTCTTCAAGATTATAAATATTTTCTTCCTCCTCAAGATTAAAAATTACTTTATATAAGTTACCCAATTCATAACTACCTCTTCAACTACTTTCAATGACCTATCCCTGCAAATTCCTCAAGATGACTCTTCAACTTCTAATTTTTGCCTTTTTACAAATTTAGCAACTTCTTACAATTGTTTTGAAAATTTTTTCCTCATCATTTTGACCTCCTATAATGACTAAAATACACTAATTATGACCTCATATGACCTTTTACAATGCTTTACAATGAAAAAATTTTAAATTTTCCAAAAAATTTCCCTTTGAAGGTATTTTGAGAACAAGGTGCTCTTGCACCATATAAGCAACCAACAAAACCTTTCCAAGTCCCTTGGAAACATGTTATTAAAATTTTCTTATTCATTCACCTACAAAACAATTTCAAATCTTCCTTGGACTATTTCTTCTTCCTTAATCTTGAAATATTGTACTTTCATTTGTCTTTGCCTTCTGTCTGCATCTCTTTCTTCTCTTGTCTTCACTTTCCTTTTGAAAATTTTCATTTTTTTCCTATCAAGTTCTCAATCATATTCTCTTTCAAAAGGACACAAGACTTCCCTTTTACCACAATCACAACTTTCCACTAACTCTTTTCTCTCACCAAGGGCACATGAATGTCCTTCCACATGCTTCTCTTCAAAATCTTTCCTCTCTTTTCATAATTCATCCTTGACCTTCTCTAGCCAATCACCTTTTCATCTTCTCAACTAATTCGATCAGTGGAGTACTCTTTCAGATACAAACTCAAGTGCTTCTTCAGTCAGTATCCATCTATTTATTACTACAACACAACTTAGTAACTCAGCAAACCAAGCAAGTTCCTCCTTGCTTCCAACTTCCCTCAACTTTATTCTACCTTTTCTTGGCAGCAACCAGGTTATCTTCTTAACCTACAAAAACTTAGACAAACTCACAACTTCTCTTTACAGCTTAGATGGATCAATCACCTGTAACCAAACTCAAAAACTCAACATTATCAAAAACTTAACCAACTTATCAAAATCAACTAGCTCTTATACCAATTGATGCAAGAGAATCTACCAAAAAAAGGAATTCACCTAGGGAACTTCTATGCCAAACTCACTTGGAGACAATCAAATTAAACACACAAATTTTATTCTCTTATTTATAAAAAAAAATCATCATTCCACTTAACACTCTCTAGGCTACAAATCATCACAATCACTAAAATAGTATCATAGATATTTATCAAATTCCAATTCACCTTAATCAGCATTAGATAAATTGAACTCAATAGCAAAAGCCTAATCAAAAGCATTGACCCAACAAATTCTTCAACATTCATCAAATCACTCACCAATCCAACTAGCTTTTACAAAGGAAAAATATCCACAAATAAATCATTCATGCTATAAAACTATTCTCATACTTCCTAGACTTTTAACATCACAATATTTTTCAGAAATAAATAATCGTACTGTCCCAAAATACAATTTTGTTAGAAACTTCAATTTCATGCCTTCAATCACCATGGTTCCACATGAGGTTCATCTTTCTCAACACATCAATTACAACATATGTATCTTCTAACCCATATCCAAACCTACAGTCATCATTAATATCACCAAATAGACAGTTTCCAATTACTAAATACCATTCATTTCACTATTTTGACAAATTCTCTATTTAAATAGTGAAACCATCATTTTCCATTGTAGGTAATAAAACCCCATTGAATCTCTATGAAAAAATCACTATTTTAGGGACCTATTTTGATCCATTAACACATACCACAAAAAAAAAACTTGTTTTGTAACAAACATCAGTAATTTGGTCTGAACACTAGGAAAAGCCTTAAAATTAGGCCTAAATTACAATGGGAATACCTCAAAAACAACCCCAATCCTCCAAATAACCTTAAATAGTCCACAATAATGTTACAAAACTCAATATTTAATCATTTTCATGGACCTAAAAGCCCAGTTTAATGCTAATCCACAAAACCCTTAAAAATAGGCTTTTTCTACACACAAGAATGAGGGATTATTAGAAATACCCATTTCAAACCTCCTGACACTTGAAGACTACTTCAAAAAATTTTGAATAGGTCTTCTTCATCTATCCAAACTCACTCCCAACTACTTTGCAAGCTTCCACATCATTTTCTATCCTGGAGCCATTCATTTTCTTTGGAAGAACTCTAAATTGTGGTCAACACAACAACTCTCACATTGTAATCTCACCTTACCTTACAAAAATATATATATATGTATAACCTAAATCATCCTATATAACATACTCCACTGAATGAAAAAGTCATATTTGGTGGAGTAGTCATTAAAGATCTATTTTAGACTCTCAAAACCTTGTATAAGGTTGCAGGCCGAGTTAAGAAAAAAAAAAAAATCTCAAGAAGAGGATTCACTCAATGGATAACCTCCAAATAGAAGTTAAGGAAAGCTAATATACTATGTTACTTTAAACAAAGAGATTCAAGACCCAAATCTATTGTTCAAATTATGTTACTAGTGAAACAATGGAGAGACAAACATAAATTTAATAAACAAGGTACTTTTATTAGTATAAACTCTTAAAGTTTACAAATATCTACTTCCTTCTCGACCTTAAAATTTTTTTATAGAAGTTTTTCAATCCATAACTTCCTCTTCAACTACTTTCAATGACCTATCCTGTCAAATTCTTCAAAAAGACTCTTCAACTTTTGATTTTTTCCTTTTTACAATTTTTTTGCAAATTTGTTTTTCTCATGATTTTGACATCATAGAATGACTCAAATACATTAATTATGACCTCATATGACCTTTTACAATTATTTACAATGAAAATTTGAAAGTTTACAATTTTTTTCCTTTTGAAGGTAGTTTGATAGCAAGGTACTCCTCCACCACATCTTAAGGAGTATTGTACTCTTCCTTATGTGGCGACCCCTAATTCCTCTAATTGATATTGATTTTCACTCTAGCATGAATCTCATCAATAATTTTGGCTCACCATTGTCCTGCACTAATTAGGGGTAAGGAGTTAGTTAGCCTTGTCCTCGTATGTCACTTTTCATTGTCACTTTTCTCTAATCATTAACATTTCATGAACATATAAGAGCAAGCATGAGATGTGGATGACATGTCTTAAGTTGGCTTGCATGTGACATATTCTATTTTTCATGATTTAGCTTATAGGAAACATATGACTTGGCATAGGGTTTTCCAAGTAATCTCTCATGTCTTTTTCTTCTATTTTAAAGCAATTTCTCATAGTAATGGTGGTAGCAACCACTTTAAAGTGGAGGCATACATTGACACTCACATTTCATTGTGTGGTTTTCTTTTTATTGTGATTTCCTCTCTTGGAAACAAGATGAGACCATTTTCATCTTTCCTTTCTTAGAGACATTAGACACAATGTTCCTTAAGATGAGACCATGCACAAACTAAGAAAAATCCCTTTGAACATTCCTTAAATGATTTTGAATTTACAATTTGTATGAGTGTCAAGCATAGGATGTTTTACTTACCTCATAGATCTCAAAAAACATTTTCATTGTTGTTCCTTATCAAAGTTATTTGGAGGTATCACTTTGATATGGTTGAGCGAGAATCCCATTCTAAGGCATGAATTTTCCCCATAGCCACCTACATGTACGTGTGAGTGCATACTAGCCAAAAGTGTATGTATCTCACCTTTTTGGACTTCTCACATGGTGGATAGCCTAGAGTTTTGTCACCTCAGAGTGAGTATGCATTTTTGGACAAACTACCTAGATCTGATCCACAACTTGTTGGGAAAACGTTTGAAGCTTGATACACATTTTTATTTTTTCTCTTCTCTTCCTTCTAGTTCGTTCCATTGCATCATCACATTCCTTATTCTATTGAAAATCATTCACCCTTATGCATGTAATTTTTCACTCATGTTGGTTTGAATTAGGATCTTGGATCCTAGGGTCTTCACTGATTCCTTCATCTCTTTTATCCTAGACCATCCACATTGGTATGATTGGACCCTTCTTGAATGTCTACTTTAGTGTGAGTTTGAAGCAAGTTAATCCTAGAGCTCACTAAAGTGGGGGATAACTATGGACACATAAAAAGTATCCCTTTTTGATTGCTTGATATGGGAATAATTTATAAAAAATTGTACTTATTGATGCCTTGATTTAGTTTTGTGAGGTGTATTACATGTCCACATTAGGTCTTGGACCCTTGCAAATGCATTTATCATTGTCTTGTAAAGGTTTTGTAGAGTGTTCTTAAATAATTTCACACTTTTCTAGACTCTTATTAAACATCTAAGTCTAATGAAAGTATTTTTCCCTTTATTAAATTTATTTAATTTCATTATGACATTAATTTACAAGGCTTGTAAATTAAATTTAAACTTAATCTAGTGTTGTAATGCTTCTTGCATATCTACATTGGATGTTGTCTTTCTAGGCTATGTGGACCTCATTTAGTGTTGTAAAGTGTATTTAATCACAATTTCACATTGAATTTTGTGTCACAAGCCCTAATTGACCTTTACATCATCATTAATAGGCCCCTATTACCCCATATTGTGCATTCCAAGGCAATATTTGATGAAATAACCAAAAAAGTCACCATATAAACTTGATTTACTCTCAGATTCTAGGCTAGAAGAATGTATTCCCTCCGGAATCACTACACTATTAGGGTGAATTACTCCCATTCATGTGATCCATTCACCCTTGATGAATGAATCCCATTTGAGTCATTTTTGAGGTTTGATTAGGAAAACTTAGGTGTTAAGTTTAATTTTTATTCATGTCAGCCTTCAATATAAAATTAATAGGAAAATTAGGTGGATTTCCTATAAATACAAGTCTTTAAACCCTAAATCATAACTCATCATCATTCATTCATCATTCATCAAGTCCTCAAGTCAAGCAAGAGCAGGGATCATGGTATATCTCTAACTCCATTGTTTCATGCTTCATTATATTCTTCAATTTTGTTTAATTACCTAAAAAGGGTTGTTCAAACCCACATTCCCTACCATTCACCATTTCTTTCTCTTTCTTTGTGTGGTTGTAGATTTAGGTGTCTTGAGGGTTGGAAAATTAGTAAATATTATATTAAAGACTTTTTGAAGACCTCTCCATGCTTGCAAAGTGAAAATATCCATTAAAAGTGACTTTCAGGCCAAATAATTAAAGTTTCATAAGCAGACACCTAGATGAACAAAAAGAGCAGATCGAGGGCTTCCATTTGCACTTTCAAATTTCTAGAAACTTAGAAGTTCAATAATTCACCATTAGTGGTGAATGACTCCCACTACTAGGTCTGAAATGTGTTTTCTGTAGTTTTAGATACCCATTTTGTCTAAAACATGCTTCAGAATAGTTTCCCAAATCTAGGACTAATTCATCCAAAAGGGTGAATGAGTCCCAGTTGGATAAATTTTTGGGATGAAAAATATTTAAAAATTTATTTCCAATCTCCACTAAGTTCCTAGGTGCACACATTTAGTTTCATTCATTTTTGTTACAATTTACTTTCATTTCTAGGTCTCTTTGCATATCACAATGTGTTTTCAAACAAAGTTTACATTCCTTTAGTTTTCATTTATAATTGATCTATTTTATAAGTCTTATTAATTTAGGAAATTAAATTTAGATGCATTTAATCTATATTTTCACTAGTGTTAAGTTTAGACATTACCCATTTTGGCCTACCTCTCTACTTTTAGGTGAAAAACCCTAGAAGTGTTAGAGAGCATTAGGGAGCAAAAATATTTGTCTACATGTTGATAGGTAAACCAATTATCTTTGGTTTTTTTTACATGGTTTGACATGAGTGGATAATTAGAGTCTTGTGTGTATGATATTTGAGTGTAAGTAAGATGTTTTCTATGGTTATTGTATCAGATATGTAGGTAAATTTTAGAATTAGCACAATATGATCATGTATGTGCTTATTTTTTGGTGTTATGGTTTGATTTTAGGAGGTTTTTCTGGTTTGATGTTAGGATATTTTTAATATATCCTTCATTCTTGATTAGTTCCTTGAATATGGTTACTCATTTGTGTCCAGAAATGTTTTGGAAAATTAGATTTGTGGTTGATTTGGTCTTTAAGTCTTAATGTCACAAATAGGATTACCTTATTTGATATCTTTTTTTGTAGGTTATTAGTGTAATGATGAGTTTACATGATTCATTATTTGGATATTCAAGTTAAGTAGTTGTGTGGTTTTTCCATCAATTCAATTTCAATAGGATGAATCACATGTGCAATGTTTATATCCATGATATTGGTTTAGCTTTGATGTAGATTTTGGTAGCTCGCTTTGTTTATGGCCACTTTTGTATTTGTATGTTTCTTTGGAATGATAGGATGGATGGTTAAAGTACTTTATTATTCTATTTTTGGTACTTGTAGAATGTGGTTTGATCATGATGAAATAATAGGTTGGTTGCATAAATTTTTGGTTACACTTTTCAGTTGAAGCTTTTGAGAGTGAATTCTTGGTGGTGTAATATTTTTTCTTGATTTTTTGATGGTGGTTTTATCTTCTTTCCTTAGAGATATTGGTTCTACTTGATATTATTTTTATTTTAATTATGTGTGTTCACATGGATGATCTTGATGGAGGAGATGGTTGTCACAATTCCACCCATGTCTCGGTATCATGGTTGAGTGGTAGTTGTTAAAAATGACATGATTCATCATTGGGGATGGTTATATTTATGTGATTGGTGATTTTTATTATTCTTTTAGAGTGTGGTTGGTATTATGTCACATGGTTTACTCTTGGTACCTATTTATAGGTTTGACATGATATAGGTTCTCTTGAGATAAATATTTATCAATTTTTACATTTGATCTCCTGGGAGGAGATGGTTAGACGATGATGTCATGTTTGATTCTTGATTTTGTGGTCGGATCTTTGAAATTTATCTTTATGGTCATATCCTTGGGAGTTTCATGATAGTGCAGTTTTGTATTTGGAGTTTAGAATGGATTGATCAATTTTAGCTACTCATGAAGACTTGGATATATAGGGGAGGCTAGAGTTCTCTTGTGATTGGATACATTTTCTTGAGATGGTTACTCTTCAGAGGTTTCAATAGGAAGATTTAGGATCCTTCACTTGGATATGGAGGTGATCTCATGATGGACCTATAGAGAAATTTTTTCTTGGAGTGAGTCATGATGACTTGGTTATCTTGGAGGAGCATTCTCATTCCCCACTATTGGTCTACTTAACAATTTATCATATAATAGGTATTTCCCATCCTATTTTTATGTGTTTATATTTCACAACTTGATTTCTCATGGGAATAATTTGTATCATGGTAATTAATTTTGGGAGACTATTTCTAAGAGGATGATTTAGCATGAGTTTATTTTCCTCTACCTTTCATAAATATGGATCTTGAGATATAGATTTTTAGTTCTAGAGGATTCATTTTGAGAGATTTTCGTATGCTATCTCTCAGTATTTTGGAGAGTTTATGCTATCATTCATTAATGAGGAGTTTTCAAATATTGTTATTGTAAATATTTATTTTTTTTGGCAATGGATATATTGAGTTTGATTCCCTTGGTTGGAGAATATTGCTTCGATATCCACATTATACATAATTTATATATTTTATTTGATCTAATAGGTTGAATAATTTATGGATGTTGTTGATGATTTTAATTCGAGTTGTAAGGAGATCATACTTGACATAGCATTACATTTTGAGGTGTTGGTAGAAGGACATGTTATGATTTATAGGTTTCACCTTTCATTCCCATGGTTTCTCTTGGAGGACTCCATCCGCATGACTGGGAGAGGGATTGTGGGTGACATGCTGAGAGAGATTACAACAATCCACACAGCTCACCCTTCAACTGTATTGTTATTTTCTTACCAGCTCATGTTTTAATTCATTTATCTATTAGATTTGGTATAGTTTTATTAGTAGACTTGATAATTTTAACATTAACCATGGTGTTGGAGTTTCCAAAAAATTCTCACTCCCCTTCTATTTCACTTCTATTCTTTGTTAATGATCTTCATGGTGTGCAATTTCAGGGTTGGGGCTTTAGCCTTCCTATTTTCAAACCCTAATGTTTTTTTATGCCTTGGTTGGGTTCTATTTTTCTATTACCTTTGGGGATTTAAAAAAAAATATGTCATTTGTCTCATTGGCCTAGTAATGTCCTGTATGGTATTCCTAATAAAGGCTATATTTTGTAAAAGTATGGAGTTCAACATTGATCACGCTCTTCTTCAGTATATCAGACATGGTTTCCCCATCACACACCGTGGATTTGTGGCACCCCTTAGGTGATCATGGCTTCTGCTGAGTAGCTAAGCATGTCCCTTCTAGGGATAAGGTTGTGCGGCCATTGATAAACTTCCCTTTGATCAAATGGTTTTTGCCCACTATTTCACAAATGCAAAGTGCTCTCAGCTTTTATCTATCACAAAGTAGTGATATTTTGCCATGTGTACAAGGTGGGACTTGAGGAAATTTTGAATGATGTATTTCAAAATGTTTCATTGATTTAGGAAAAAAAATAAAAATGAAATATTTCATATGTCTAGGGAAATTCATTAAGAATGAGAAAAAGTGGAGAAATTAAAACTAATGGTTTCAAAGAAGATCCGGCAGTTGGAGATTAGGAGTTGAGTCTGACGATCCTAGTCATTCCTGACATCCAGCGCGATCAAAACTACAAGATTGGAATATCACAGTTGGTGCCAAGTATTGCCCTTCCTTTGAGGGGCTGGGATGGAGATAAGTTTGTGTGTTGTCACCAATTTTCATGATATCAAACGAGCCCCACCATCCCATGGATCCAAAACTGGTCGACGACTGGATGGATCACCGAAGGTTCAAGAATTATTCCCACCATCACGCGGATCTCAAAAGCTGGCGGATTCGTGATATCAGAGCTAATCATCGATCTCAGCTGCACGGATGCATCCATTGCGGATTATGCCGCAAATTTTGGCTAGCGGTCACTTGATGATTTGATTCAACTAAAGGATTGACGGCTGGAGTTTAAAGTCCAGGTCAAAGTATGGTTGGAATCATTTGTGCAGGTGAGCGGGTGTGTTTTAATGGAGGGGAAGATGATCACTAGAAAAATTAAATAAGTCAAGTGGTGCGGTTACAGTAGCTCCCAATTCTATTTTAGTAGCAATCTTGGCATGGGTTTCTAGTAATATTTATTGATGCATCAAATTCTCTAGGTGTTCCAATTGGCTGGTGACATGTGTACTCTCTGGCTCGATGCTTGTTTACTCCTTCATTCTTTATAAGAAGGATTTAAAGGCCAGAGGTATGGGAGCAACAAGTTAGACAAATTTTTTTGAGTCTAGGTGAAGTTGCAAAGAAATTTTTAAAGTTTGATGATTTTAGGAAGAAGTGCAACTTAGGTTTTGAGTTCATGGAGGTTTAATGTTGCATAACAGTACCAACATTTGATTTTAAATGAAAAATTCAAGCTCATGTCTCTCCATTGTACTTGCATATCTAAACCTTGAATAAAATAACCAAGGGTTCTTTTATCCATCTCACTATTGTGGTGTCTATGATCCTTATTTTGGCTTTGATTCAAAGAATTAATTAAAATTCTTGAATGGGATTAGAGGTGGATATGTACTATATGATGATTTGGTGAGTAGTATTGAGCTAGAATACATATTGATGAAATTACAAGGTAATGTTGTCAAAGATTTCTTGTGTTATGTGTTAAATTTGTTCTAGGATTTTAGTTGCTTATAAATTCGACTCCTTCCCAATAGATATATGGCACTGGTCTAAGTTGTAATCACCCATATGATTCAGTGTTTGCTTGTCTTTACCTAGAGCTTGCTGCAAATTGCAAATCAATTACCATCTTATACTACCTTTTTTTGTAGTTATCCCATGCTCCAAGTAGTTAATATTACTGATAAATAGCCAATTTATTTCAATATTATCCTGTTGTGTCGAGCTATTAGGTGATATCATCTATTATTTTTAATGTTGTTTATAACAATGGTTTGGAGGTTGTAAACACATTAAGGGATTACCCTCCTAGGTCTTGTAGAGACCAAAGTGTAGGAGGTTTCTTAAATTCCTCATCAATTGGTCCAAGTCCTTCGAGCTTCCCTTGCTTGGGATTGGCAGTTCCATAGGTAGATTAGAAGAAAAACCTAGTTATAGTGTAAAAAGAAACCAACAAGATGGTGAATCCACTAGGGATATAGCTTTAATATTTCTTATCAATGTTTCAGTTGTCCATTTTGCATAGAGTTGTCATATTATTTCTGTGATTTGAAGGTTGAGCCTAAAATTTTTGTATTAAGTCTATCCACTTCTTCTATAAAGCACTTTTGTGTGTTGACATTATGAGGTTCCAAAAGTTTTCATTTTCCACCATGTCCCTTTAGGTATTTGGTATTCCCAAGCTAATTCGGTGGTGACTCTGAAGTATCTGCACCAGTGTGCATTTTATTATAAAATATTATTATAAAGTAAAAAAAAACTTGTAGACAAGTATGAAGAATGAAGAAAACTAGGTCATTCATGAGGAATCACCAAAAATAGAAATTTGAAGGTGGACTTCCCAAAATGAAGAAGAAGGACTAGATAAAGAAAATACCAGAATCTCATAATGTTTCTCCCACGTCACAAGACCTTATACACCAAGGTACAAGTAAGATTTCGCATCCTATCCCTAAAAATATTGAAGAGGTGTCTAGAAGTTCAAATTTAGATAGTTGTAGATTTTTTGATGCATTATTTAATACACTAGTTCAAGAAGATGTGACATGTCAAAATAAAGGGTTGTTAGTGTTAAATATTCTTAAAAGAGAAAAAGTAGGAGTATAAGTTGAAGCCATAATAGAGAATGCACCATTGATGTGCCTCCTCCATGTACTGAAAAATGATGTAAACCTTTTATTGTCTAAACATGTATTGGAAGAGGTCAATTTAATAGACCTAAGTGATACATCAAGTTCTGATGTGACTTTGCCTATCCCTGATTATTTTTTGGGAGACATTAATTCCTTGAGAGGGGAAATCCCAAAGCAAGTTGAGCTAAGGAGGAAAAGAGAAGAAGATAGAGAAGAAAAGTTGAGAAATGTTGTGATAGAAAGGGATAGGCTAATGAGATAGTTGAAAATTATGAAGTTCCTAAACCAACAAAAGCCTAAACCAAGTGAAGCTTGTGTTTGAAGAAAAGCCAATAGGCCACATTGATGTCCAACCCAGACCTTCTGACCCAAAAGCCACAAATCATATTAGATCTCAACCAAATAGGCTTTTCTTAGATAAGGGAAAGCAAAAGGTTGAGGGGATTAAAATAAATGAGAAAGTGATTCCCCATTCCAATCAACAAGATATTTAACCACATGTGTCATTGAAAATAGAATCTGCCTTAGAACAGGTTGAAAAGGAGAATGAAGCTTTGGTAGAAGAGTTGGAGAAAGTAGAAATTGAGGCTGCAAATGTAGAAATGAAGAGGAGAATAAGTTTCCTAAATATTTTAAACATGGATGAGGCTGAAAAAGTTTCCACTCATCGAGTCACCAAGACCCAGCCATAAACAACTCTAGCCTAAAAACTCATGCAAATAGATCTATAAATCCAAATCAAGATGGTTCTAAAGTACAAGATTTAGGGTTTGGTGTTGATCGTCAAAGGAATGAGGGATTTTTTTAATGAAAAAATATATAGTTAGAAAGGTATAGGTCATTATTCTTAGATGGTATCACTAGTTATCCAAATTCCATCCCTATTGACTTGAGAGAAATGATGAATAAGTTTGTTGGCAATAATGTCGTAACAACAGAGGAACACTTGGAAGCTTTTATGGATATGATAAATGATTATGAGGTAGAACATGAATATGTTGTAATGAAATTGTTTGTACAATATTTTGTAGAAGATGCGAGGGATTAGTATGGATTTCTACCTAATCCTAGCATTGGTTCATGGGATGAATTTGAATAGTGTGTCAAGGAGGAGTATGGTGTTAAAAATAGTGCTAGTTTTATGCTAAATGAATTTAATAACATCAAGAATTCATTGAATGATCCCGTGAAAAATTTTAATTTAAGATTTCAAAAGGAAATGTATAAATTACTTCATGTTTTAAATCTGGATGAAAATGTTTTCTTAAATATATACTTCAATTCTTTTGATGCTAAAATGGAATATCTTCTTAGAGATAAGGACCCTCAGACTATGAGGGATGCATTTAGGGTGGCTATAAATATTGACAATAATAGAAGAGCTTCTAGGAAGTGTGGTAGGAGAGAAGAACCTGCACTTTTAAAAAATCCTAAGAATAAGACTAAGAAGATTTTGACTATAAAGCCTAAGGATGATGAAAAGTGGGAAAAGGTTTATAATACTCTAGAAAAGACATAAATAATTTTTTTTCTAAGAGAAGGGTATAGGACATGAAAGGAAACCTTATAATAAGAATGATAGGACACTGAGATTGCAAAATTATCCTTATAATACAAATTGGAAAGATGGAAGAGCAATCTTTCCTATCCAAAAGCCTAAAAATGATCAACATATGATAGATCTATTACAAAAACATTCAGTGAATCTAATAGCAGATAGACCATGGTGTGAACTGGGTGAACACCCTCATGATAAAAATATTGTGGTATTTCTCAGTTTCTTGTTGTTGAAGAAGGGGAAGGGGATATCCATAATCAAAAATTGGAATATGAGCAGGATGATGTAGATGTTTGTATGACCAGATCATATGTTGATGAGGTACAGGAAGATGATGTGGACAATCAAAGACAAAGAAGTGAGATGTATCATCAATAGATCTTTTCTAATGAGGAAGGTGATTTTGATCATAATTCTTACAATATAGAATAGGCTGAGGATTTAGTGTCTTTAAGGAAACCTTCAGAAGAAGAGATTACAAGATTAACTGAAGAAATGGCTTCCCAAATGAGAAGTTCACTTCAATTGAGAAATAGAACTATGTATGGTGAACAAGGTAAACCTACTACCCTTTTTATTAAAGAACAAAAGGATAAAAACAAAGGTGTTCGGGTTGACAACAAAAAAAATGTTGTGAAAGTCAAAAAGGTTAAGAATGACAAGGTTTTGACACAAAAGAATGAAACCCCAAAGCCTCAATAAGATGTGACGTCACTAATGAAGACCAAGGTGATTACAAAGGTAGATGAACCTGTTGCAGAAGATAAGAATGAAAGGAAGCTAGGAGGAGGTAATCAACAGGAGAAAAGGGAAAATGATTAAGGTACAACATCTAATCTTCCTAAGTATACAACTATAGACATATTTCATGTGATTTCTTAGGTTAAAGTAACTGAAACTTTGTTATAAATTATGAGAATAAATGAACACAAAGAAAAGACAATAGTCTGGATCATAGATGTTGCTAATAATAAAAATGAACAAAGAACTAGAAAAGAAGAAAAGGAAGTGGAGGTAATTGTGTCACAAATTCCTCCTTTATATTTAGGAAGTTCTATTAACATGTACCTTGAAAATATAACTTCCTTTTTCTTAAGTGTGGATATAAATGGGAAAATTTTAAGAAATTGTATGATAGATTCAGGGGCATCAAATAATGTTATACCATTCAAAATAATGGAGGAACTACGCTTGACAATAGATACTACTCAAGGTAAATGTTATGCTATGGATTCAAGAGAAGTGCTAGATATTGGAACTATTGGAGCTTTGCCTTATAAATTGACTCAGTACCTTGACAAGGACTTAGTCATGATAGTATTAGTCAAAGACATGTCACCTCATTTTAGGATGCTTTTGTCAATAAAATAGAGTGCATTAATGGGGGGTACCATACAATGTGATTTTTCATTTGCCACTTTCACCATTGATGGTAAGGATGTCAAACTTGAAAGGGAATCAAAATTACTTCATATGATTGAGCATAGCCCAATTGAAAACATGACATGTTTTATTAATAGTGGTATAGATGAGTTCAGGGCTGAGAAATTCTCTAACAATTGTGATAAGCCTACTACAGTGATTGACATAGAAATAAAACAATTTTCATAATCTGATGATTTGTGGACTATGTATTTTGATGGCGCAAGTTCAAAGGAGGGCTCTCGTGTAGGTTTTTTGTTACGATCACCAAGTGGAAATACATTCAAGTTCTATTTCACTCTATTAATTTAATGTACAAATAATGTGGTACAATATGAAGCTTTTTTATTGGGGTTGAGATTGGCTTCAAAACATGGGATCAAGAAGCTCAAGGAAATTGGGGATTCTAAGCTTGTGGTCTCCAAAGTCAGATCCAAGTATGTATCAAAGATTGAGAGGTTGAAACAGTATAGGAATGTTGTTTGGGATGAATTGGAGGGATTTGATGCATTTGGCATATCATGGATGGAGAGAGGTCAAAATAAGGTGGCAGACCTATTAGCTAATATTTCATTAAAACCAAATGACTTATCTTATGCTAGAATTTCAAAGGTTGAGATGCAAACTAGGCCATCTATTCCTGATAACATAAAAAATTGGAATTTTTTTGACAATGATGATGATATATTAAGATTTTTGAATTGTGTGGGAGAGTATGAAAATCAAGAAATTGACTTTGGAGTGTTTGTTGAAAATGTTGATGGTAAGGATACTATATTTGGAAATGAGGTCATCAGTTAAAGACAAACACAATTCCCAAAGGTCTAGTTGTACTAGAAATAATATTTGATAATCAAGAAAAGACAAAGGCTAGTCACATTGCTTCCCATCTTGATGACTTGGAAGAGATAAATCTTGGAACAAAAGCATCCCCAAAGAAGGTATATATTGTAAAGAAAATGCCAGCAAAGGTGAGAAGGATGCTAATTTATTTATTGAGGAAGTTTAGGCATTTGTTTGCATGGTCCTATGATGATCTTAAAGCATACAGGGAAGATCTCTTCCAACATGAGATTCCTTTGTGTGATGATGCCAAGCCATTAAAACAAAAGCAAATGCCTATTAATCCCACTTTATCCCCTAAAATGCAAGAAGAATTAATGAAATTAAGGGATGCATGAATCATCAATCCAATTAGAAATTCATCCTGGGTGTCAAACTTGGTACCTATAAGGAAGAAAAATGGAGACATCAGATTATGTTTCAATTTCAGAAATTTGAATGTGTCTTCATTAAAGGACAACTATCCATTACCCAATATGGAAGCCATGTTGCAAAGGGTGACAGGATGTGAATTAATGTCTATGATAGATGGTTTTTTTGGTTATAACTAGCTTATGGTTAAGGAGTTTGAAAATTTTAAGATAGCTTTCACCACACCATGGGGAACATATGTCTATGTAAGAATACCATTTGGTCTAACAAATGCAAGAGTTACTTTTTAGAGAGCCATGGATGTGGCGTTCTCATATTTCATTAAATTTTTTTGGTGATCTACCAGAATGGAGTTGGCAACATATTCAAAATGAAGGATCATTCAGGCATGGAGGAGAGATATTCATTAAGAACCTTGTAATATGGTATTTCTTTGAATCAAAGAATGTCAAAGTACAGGAGGAAAATTATTACCGGACATATTTGTTTAGGATGGGGTAGATCGAGGAGAATCCAATTACAATTGATAAAGTTCCACAACCCCGAAATGTCAAAGGAATACAATCTTTCTTTGGAAAAATAAACTTCTTAAGGAGGTTTGTGACAAATTTTGCTGAGACAATTCACCCTATTTCCAAGATGCTCAGGAGAGGAGCCAAAGTTGAGTGGGATAAGGAGTCTGTGTAGGTTTTCCAAGCCCTTAACCAAGCAATAAAGGAGGCTCCTATGTTAAGAACCCTAATTTTTCCAAACCTCTACAAATTTTCCTGTTTCTTCATTTCACACATTGCTAGTTGTGTTGCAAAAGAATGGAGAAGGTTTTGAACAGCCTATATCCTTTTTCAACAAATCTTTACAAGCTGCAGAACTTAAGTATGATATAAATGAAAAATAGGCATATGCACTAGTAAAAGTAGTAAAGGCTTTTAGACCTTATTTGATGGGAGGTACTATAATTTCTTATGTTCCTAGTGCTATTGTTAAGGACATATTGAGGACAAGAGAAGTGTTAGGAAGAGATTGTAGAATTCAATTGAAATGGGATCAGAGATTCACAATAATTGAGGGTTCCATATTACTAAAATTTGTAAAGAGGACCTTGATTATCAGCTCAAGCCGGACCAAAGTAATCTGTAAAAGCAAATCAGGATAAAATTTTTCTAGAAGAGAGAATAGATCCACACATGTAAAATGGAAGGTCCCCACACTGAATGGAGTACAAAAGATGCGACCCATTCACTGGAAAATAATGACATGTCCTCACAATTTGAGTGAAAATGAGAAAAGGACATTGAAGTTACATGCTATCAAATATGTTATCATAGCTAGAAAGCTCTGGTGGAGAAATGGAGAAGGTGTCATGTTGAAGTGTGTTGACCAAGATCAAGCACAAGAACTACAGGAGGTGAAATTACATGGTGGGTTGTGGAGGCAATTATATGGCTAAAAAAAATGCACATAAGATAATGAGGGATGGATTTTGGTGGCCTACATTTTTTAAGGATGCACACCAACTAGTGAAGACATGTGACGCTTGTCAACATTTCTCTAATGGGATTAAATTTTCTGAAAAGTAGCTTTTCTCTTAAACTGGGTTAGCATTTTACAGTAATTAATGGTGGGGTATTCAGTTTTGTGGGAGAGATAGCATGTAAAATCTGGTGGAGGCTACTCATGGATAATATTGAGTGGCCTCATGATTATTTGCACTTTTCAAGTAAGATTGGAACCAATTCCAACAAAGAACTTAGCTACTAGTAAGGTAGTAATTGACTATATTTGGGTGTCCAAAAAGGATTGTACCAGATAATGCAATGTGTTTTAGATATGAGGAATACACATAATTCTATGAGAAGCATGGCATCCAAATTTCTTATTCATCACCATATCACCCATAGGGAAATGGACAGGTAGAATCAAGTAATAAAAGCTTGATGAAGATTATTCAAAGAATCCTGGATCAAAATAAAGGGCTTGGGATTTACAAAGCTGAGATTAGGAGTTTGGTAGAATAGAGATGCAGCTGAGGAGAAGCCTCCAAGGTTGTTTAGTGACATGGTTTTATGGGATCAATGCCAGGTTGCCTCAAAATAATTTAATGGAAATGTATAAGTTTTTCTAGATGTATGACAATGAAATTGATGATGAGATGCAATTGAGGGTGGAAGCTCTTGTAGAATTGGATGAATCTAGGAGGGAAGCTCAAAAAAGAAATAGAAAGTTGTAGTTGCAAATAAATAATTTGTATGACAAGAGGGTAGCTGCAAGAAGTTTCAAAGATGGAGATTTGGTTTTAATGTGGAATGCCCAGTTAGAGATAGAAACATGGGAAATTTGATCCAATATGGCTGGGCCCATTTTTTATTAATAGTAAGTGGGGTGAAGATTCTTGCCCTCGAGGAATGAAATGAATATTCTTGAACTATGTGTTAGCTGGGACAGTTCTTAAAGGGATTATCACTAACTTGAGCTCATTCTTTTCCATGAACAATAGTTTAGGTTTATACATTTGGTATATATTCTATATAGTTTGGGTTTTTTTTTTCTGAACAACCCCTTTTGGTCATCTCTTCCTCTTGGTCTACTTCACCTGAGATTTTGAATCCTCACTTCATTCTAGTGGAATGAACATCCCCAACTAGAGCCACTATTGGAGGTTCAAAATTTTTGCTCCTTATGTTTCACTTATGCACTGCCTTCTATTACTAGTCTTTCATGGTGTCAAAAATTTCTGAGGGTTGGGGTTTTAGTATTATTTTCATGTAAAACCCTAATGTTTGTTTTACACCTTGGTTGGGTTCTATTTTTTTGTTACCTTTTGAAGGATTTTAAAACAACTTATTCCATTTGTGTTGTTGGCCTAGTAATGTCCCTTGGACTTCTTAATAACGGTGATATTTTGTAGATGTATGGAGTTTGCGCTATTGTCGATCATTTACCTTCAGATATCAATGATTGGCCACCATCGCATGATCAAGAGTTGAAATAGATTTAGTGATCATGTTATCATGGGTGGGCACCATGTGTCCCTTCTAGGGGATAAGGTTTGCATGACCATTGATCGACTGCCCTTTGATCAAACGGCTTGCCCGCTATTTCACAATCGAAAGGTGCTCACTTTTTATCTATCACAAAGCAATGAGATTTTGCTACATGTACAAGGTGGGACTCAAGGAAAGTTTGAGTGATGTATTTTAAATGTTTCATTGCTTTAGGAAAAAAAATTAAAATGAAATATTTGATATGGCTAGGGAAATTCAATAAGAATGAGCAAAA
>VDFB02058181.1:0-25148 GCA_007258455.2 Sequoia sempervirens
GAAAATGAAACTATTTCGATCAAATAATGAAGACTATTAAATTAGAGTGGCTCCAAACCTTTAAATGTATGCCCTACGTGCTTTTTTTCTTCAAAGATAAAAACTGTTTATTTGTGAAGTATTGTTGGGCTATGCCATAGTCCATTTTTTAAAGATATTTTGTATGTTTTTTTTAAATTAATAAGTTTCATAGTTATATATATATATTAAAAAGAAAAAAGATAAGCGAAAAAAGTTTTTCAAAATTTAAATGGGGTTATACTAGAACAATAAATTAAAGAGACAAAATAGATTAATTTATGAGATTTATACCAAAAGAAGGTAGAGGAGATTATGGTCATTTGGTTTTCTCTATACATGGGCCATCAAGAACAAGCTCCCAACCAGTAATCCCTCCCTCTTCATTTTCTTCTTTTGCGGACAGTTAAGTATCACAAGTAGGAGAAATGGTCAATGCAAGGCGAGGGAACTTGCCAGAGTCTAGTCATTTGGAAGCCCCTCAACCATGAGGTTGAGAAGAGGTTGAAGGCGAGTAGGAAAGTCAAGAGCTGCCATAAATAGACCAATCCCTAACTCTTCTTGATGGGGGTTGGAAAGCCTATGATTAAGAGTTGTGACCTCCCTAAACATTTTGATAACATTCATGCCAATGTCCACAAGGAGGAGATTGGCCTCTACTAAAAGCTAAAACTAATGGATCTTTTGAAATCATACACGAGATGTTATCCTAGTGATCTAAAAGCACTCATAGATGTACCACCTCATGTGTACCTTGTTTTCTTGCACTTGAATCTACATAAGAATATTGGATCATAGCCTTAGTAAAAAAGGTGAAGTGAATGTCAACAAAATGGCTAGTGAATATAGTAGACTTTCACTTTCTAAATGCTAAAAAGAATTTCCACCCTCAAAGCATAACAAATCTATGTGATTCAACAAAAAATCAAGGCTAGTTTCACAATAAAATCACATGCCATGAGAAATGCTTGGACCTAAGAGGCTTGAAAAATTCATGAATCCAATTCTAAGCTTCCTAAGCTATAGGACAAAACAAAAAAGGTGCTTCAAAGTCTCCTAGTGTCCATTGAATGGACAAGGGTTGAAAATACCAAATAAATTAATTTGGTTTCAATACGAAGGCCTTGATAAAGAATGCACTAAGCCAAATGGGTAGACTCTGATTCAAGGATAATTGGCCAAACAATCTAAAATTTGTGTTTCCAAGAGCCCAACCAAGACCAGAGAAGCCATTTATGGTCCAATTTAAACACGATGTGAAAATGTAGAGAAAGCTAGGCATAAACTTTGTGAGGTTTGTAGTTGTGAAATGGTGTCTGGCACCATTTCTAATCTTCCCATGAAAGTTTAAAAAATTATAAACACAATTTTATGAAGCATATTATGGGGAATTAAATCAACAATTGTTTGGTATGTCTCTAAATACTAATTGGAAAGCCTATATTTCAATTTCACCCCAAGACAAGAGTGAAAATTCTTAGTGGTGTTAGAAAATAGATCAAATAGAGTCTTGATTCCCCTATTATAAAATTTTAAAGCATTCAAACAAATGGTGTCTTAGCAAGAAAGCAGTCTTGAGAAGAAATAACAAGAAACCACCAAATAGATTGTTTATTGGTAGATAATCCCTTGTATAATTTGTTACCACCCCATAAGAGCCATGGTTTGATAACTTCCCAGGATTTTTGTATGCTTTTAATAATAAAAGTCTCTTGTATTTGAATAGGTTATTTCATTATAAGAATAGTATGAAACCAAGATCCTTCCAATCTTGACACCTATAGGGCACTCCAGTAGAAATATAATATCTAATAAAGGCCTTCTGAACTTTGTTTTCTTCAATGCCTTTGATAGTAAATGATAATCCTTGATGTTGGATTGAAATCAACTCTAGACCTCTAGAATCATGGGGAAGGCAACAAAACTCCTAAGCCACACAATAGAATCTTATATTATTATTAGAAGAATCCCATAGAAATATTTCTTACTTTTTCAACCTCCAAGTAGGAAGCTTTGGAAGGAACCCAAGAAGAAGAGTAATAGACATTCACATCAACCAAAATTTTGAAACACACATAGAATTTTCCTACCAAAGGAAGAGGCTTAGTAATCTAGTAGGTTGATTTCTTCTCAATTCTAGAAATAATAGCTTACCACTAGGAAGATAAATATGATTGTAAGCCAAAAATATACCAAGAACTATATATATATATATATATATATATATATATATATATATATATAATCAAATCCATTTCCAAACATAAGAATTTAACCAATTAGGCTTAATTAATAAATATTGTCGCTAACATTGTGTTTTTTACCACTGAATACTTAACATTAAAGCCTTGTAGAAAATAGCTAGGTATAGCAAGGACTTATTGATATTATTTTCTTCCTTCAAAAGGATAAGAGAATAGCCATCTATAAAGATACTATTGATTGGTTGTGTTGTATAATTGGGAAAAGAAATGTCATTAACTAGGTCTACGATACAACATCAGCCAAGAGATAACCAAAACCTTCTACAAAAAACACGTAGAGGGAAGGAGCTAAAGGACAACCTTGGTGAATTTTGGTAAACAAAATTGTCACTTTGAAATTATAAAAAAAAAAAACATAACTCACCCAAGGAACTTGTGACAAAAATGCCTATAGTTGTTAGAGAGATTTTTATTAGATTAGTGATATTCTTCTGCATTTGAGAGGAGAAGCTCCCTCATATGCTATAATTAGGGGGTTTCAATGGTATAATTTTAACCAGAAAGCAAGAGAGGTGGCTAAACTATAATAAAAATTTGGAAAGATAACTAAAAGTATAGAAAATAAAGAGGAATATACACACATATTCATTCCTTGAAAAAGGTTATCAAAGTATAAATAATGCAATTGGGGTTTATAAATAGAATATAGTCTAATATCATAAAGATACATCCACATGGGATTTCATAACTCATAAATCAAAAAATGACCTGTCATTTTATCCTAGATGCACAAATAAAAACATATATTAATAGGAAACTTTAATATTCATCACATGATAAAAAATATTATTTAAAACACTAAAAATTTAACATCAAAATAATTAATAGAGAAAAGAATGAGAATACTTGCTCATAGGCCAAAAAAATCTATTATTTATTTAGTTCCTGAAAAAAGCTTTACATACTCATTAATTTTTCTATACAATGTGAGGAACCCAATCTTCTCTTAACCTAGAAATCCCCTTTTGCTTTACAAATAAGGAGGTATATATAACTTTTTTTTGCTTGTATCTAATTCTTTATCATTATTGGGAGTTTATAAAAGGTTTATAAATTAAAATATTATTAACTCCCAAGAGCACATCTTGTCCAACCATCTTGTTATAAATATAAGGATAAATATTTTATAATTAAATTCCAATTTTTTCTCAAATTTTGATGGGCATATGACTTTCAAAGAATTATGTCAAATAGTTTGCATGCACTGGCTATAAATATACACCCTGAATGTATCTCTTTAACATGATCCTTTTTATAGCCATTATTTTTAGGATATTTATGATTCATCTTTTTCCCAAATTATAGAGTGACTCCTCTACATATATGTCGATGTCTTATATAGCCTTTGATTCACACTTAGCCTTCTAGAAATAAAATCTTCCAAGCATTGCATTGTAATCTAGAGGTATTATAATACCTTAAAAGTTACAACAATATCCTTGCAATCTAGATCAACGAGCTCCTTTGCAACATTTGTTCCAACAATTCCCAATGCAATACCTATGTCATCGAACTTCCAAGTGGGAGCATCATTCACAACATCACCTATCATTGCAACTACTTCCTCATCATCCCTCAACATACAAACTATATCATGTTTATCCCTAGGCTTGGATCTAGAAAAGAAACACCTTTTAGGTCCTCTCAAAAAATTCTTTTTTTTGTTTCAATGTCATAAGCCCTTTTCCTATAAAACTTCTAGTATTAATATGGGCTCCTTTTACTCAAAAACACCATTCTCACAATAATTAGCTTCAAACATATTTGTACTGTCTATTGTAATCACTAGGCACATGAATACTAACTTCTCTACACTCTTAAATAGCTTCATGGACCTCTTGGCACGGAGGATCCCTTAGTCCTCAAGCTTGTTTATAAGAGATTTATGAGATTTTGCATCTAATTAGATAACAATTCTATATGAGAGCTAGATATGAGAACTTCTATCTATCAAACTCTCAATTGCACCCTTAACCAACGAAAACTTTTCTCTTGTATTCAACTTTACAATAATCCCCATTGACTTTCACATCAAATCAAGCTCTAGGGATGTTATTTTGTGTGTTCTTTCACTCCAAAAGAGCATTTCCAACTATAACATCTGCAAAAAAGTCCCTTTTGTTTGCTTAGATGGAAGCCCTTATGTTGTCCCAAAGTTCTCACATTAACACACATGAGGAAGATACTAGCGAAGGGCATGGACTTTGGATTTACACTTGCAAATAATATTTTCTTGAAATCTCATAAAGAATTTTAACAAATCTATTATTTTAATATCCTACAACTATGGTGGCTTATGAGTTGATAGTTATTTGAGTTGTTTAGTCAAATAGCTTGCATACCTTGTCTATGATTCTACATTTTGTATGCATATTGTTCACAATAGCTACAACCATAATAGTAGACAAAACCCCATTCTATGTTCTAAACATATACTTTGTTTTAGCTCCTACTTTAGCATAGGTCATGAGGATACTTGTAAGGATTGTGGAATTTAGTCTTACACGTACCATATTTGTTTTACAATAGCGTATGACCCATATCGAAGAGGACGGATCTTCTTATGTGGTCCCTAAAGTCTTTATCTCTGAAGATGAAGCCACACTTTGTCACCAATTTGAAAGTGATGAGGCATACGATGCTTTTCATGCCACTCCTTATACTTTTAACCATTTTGTTGCAATTGAAAGGGTGAGTTTTGTTGCTTCTATGCTTGGGAGATAGAACAACAAACTTCACTCACTCTCATTCAAGGAAAACCCTAGAGATCTCAATCCAATGAAGAATGGGGAAAGAGATCTAACAATAGGGTTGTCCTAGGGTCTGATGATAAACTAATGAGGGGTTCACCACCAAGCTAGGGCTTGGAAAGACAAATGAAATGCAAGATCTAACTATGAAACTCAATGATATGCAAGACCTAATTAAATGACCTAGAAATTCATATAAATCATAACATAAGATTGTAAAATCAGAAGTGTCAACCTGGAAACCTGTAGAGACTTGAATGAGGACCTGAAATGTTGAAAACATTAATTTTGAGGCTGACTAGGACTCATACACCAGTCTGGGCGATTTAGTCCCAAACTGGGTTTTATGTGCCAAAACTAGAATCTGACAGTGTTGATTTTGAATCTCTAGAAACCCTGAAAATTGGTTGTACTGGGACTCATATGCCCAAGGTGGCATATCAGCCCTGGCAGTGTGCTTTTTCTGAAGGTTAAGGTTTGATTCTACTCTCCAATCTCTTCTCTCTCTGCCACACTTTATTTTTGAACCTGTAGATGACTTTTTGTGAATATAGCAACCTTGCAAATGAGGGGACAACTCCAACAACTTTCTCCAAGCTTGTAACCTAGTCTTCAAGGGATCTTCAAGCTCCAAGACACCTAGATTTTCAATCACATGTAAAGAGAAGAAAAACTTGTTGATTTGTTAGTAAGTGGGGGTTTGCCTTGGTCAAACCCCTTTGAGGTAATTAAACCAAATGATGAGATAATGAAATAAGGACATGAAACATGAACAATGATACCTTGAATGATGTCTTGTAAATCAACAACCTAACATGAAGTGGCCATGAAGGATGTGGATCTAGATAAGTGTAAAACAATGCTTGATCTTGGATCTTGAATGCAACATCACAACATTAGCTCACCAACATGCTTGATGCTTGATGACCTTGACATGATGATGGATTTTGACAATTGATGAATAATCTACCCTTGAATGCCTTAGAAATGATCCTGAATGCTCTCTTGATGATCTTGTAAAGTCTTGGAATGCTTACCTCTTGAGTGCTTGACTTGATATAATGAATGCTTCATGAAATAATGATTTGAGACCTCACTTGTGTAGGAAATCCATCTAATATCTTGTTTATTAGATCCCACTGGCCGACATTCATGAAATTTGAACTTAAAACCTAGATTTCCTGCTCAAAACCCTAAAAATAGGCCAAATGGGACCCATACACCTTTTGTGGCGTATGGGTCCCACTTGGGTGGCACTCGTACACCCAAGGTGGCATATGAGTCCCACAAGGCCTTTTTGGAGAGAGAAGGTGTTGAGGAGTGAAGAAATTAAGTTTATTTGTTGATCTTGTCGAGATTTTGGTTGAAATAAGCCTCAAGATGCGTAATATAGGGGCCCAAAGGCTTATTAATGATGATATTAAGGTCATAAATGCAAGAGGGCCCAAAATTCAATGTGAAAGTGTAAATAAATATACTATTCAATATTAAAATAAGGCCAAAATTGAGTTTATTTAGCTTAAAGGGGCCCTAAATCCAATATAAATGTAGAAGATACATTGCAACACTAGATTAAGGTGCCCTTAGGTCCAAGGGCCCTAAATTTAATGTGAAGGTGTAAATAAATACAATTTACAACATTAAATCAAGGTAAAGTTAGGTTTGGTTAGCTTAAAAAGGGCCCAAGACCTATTGTGAATGTGCAAAACACATCACAACACTAGATCAAGGTGATCTTGAGTTCATTTCAACATTGATTATTCCCAAATTAAGTGTGAAAATGTACACAATGACATTTTTTGACACTACATTTAGCCCCCACTTCAGTGAGAGGATGAACTTGCTTCAAACTCACACTAAAGTAGACATTCAAAAGGGTTCCAATCGTACCAATGCGGATGGTCTAGAATAATAGAGATCAAGGAGGTGGTCAAGCCTCCAGGATCCAAGATCCTATGTCAGGCTGACATAAGCACAAAAAGGACACACACAAAAGGTGTATATATGCATCATCAAGATACGCAACACATGCAATGTCAATAAGTAAAAGAAAGAAAAGCAAAAAAAAAAAGAGATGGATCAAGCTTCAACTGTTTGTCCAACACGATGTGGATTAGATCTAAGCTATTTTTCCAAAAATGCATGCTCACTTTGAGGCAAGAAACTTCAGGCTATTTGCTAAGTGAGTAATCCAAAGAGGTGAGACACATACACACACGACGGGTATGCGCTCACACACATAGGAGTGGCTATGGGAAAGTCAAAGTCATGCCTCGATTGGACTTCCCATCAAAACCATACCAAAGTTATACCTCCTAATAAATTTGATAAGGCGCCACACAATAATGAACTTCGAGCTTCGTGAGGTAGGAAAAGCTTTGTATGCTTGGGACTTATGAACAAACAAGATGGCTCTGTAGGCATGTAAAGTGTGTTATGCAAGGTGGCCATATAACGATTGTTGTGAATGTGAAATAGTGTAAGGTATGTTCAAAGGGATTTTGCTTAGTTCATGTAAGGTCTCTTCTTAGGGAACATCATGCCTAATGTCTCCAAGAGAGGACAAGTCAAAGAAATATCATGCCCTCAGAGGAAATCAAGCCCAAGGACACCACCAAGAAAAAGATGCATCACAAGAAGAAAGAAAATCGCACCATGAAACATGAGTGTCGATGTATGCCCCCACTTTAAAGTGGTTGATAACACCATTACTACGAGCAATTGATTTAAAGTGGAAGAAGATATGAGAGCTTATTCGGAAAGCCCTATACCAAGTCATATGTTTCCAACAAGCTACGTTGTGAACAAGGGAAGGGGTTGGCCCCAAAATGTATAACTCGGTATGTCACATGCGAGTAAACTTAAGGCATGTCATCCACATCCCAAGCTTGTTCTTATATATATATATGGAAGGTAGTTAACTAGCCAAAGGAGACAATGACAAGTGACATACGAGGACAAGGCTAACTATCCCCTTGTCACCACTTAGTGCAGGACAAAGATGAGATGAAATGATTGATGAGAAACATGTTAGAGTGAAAATCAATATCAATTAGAGGAATTAGGTACCCCAACATAAGGAAGAGCACCACACTCCTTAAGATGTCGAATTCTATCACTTAAAGATTTACATTCATTAGTAGAATGACCATGAACTCTATGATATGCACAAAATGAACACTTGTAGTAAATTTTCTTTCATGTTCTTGGAGGGAGAGATATCAAGCGAGATTTTGTTCTCTCCTTTACAAGAGGGTGTAAAATCTAACAAATTCAAATCATTAGTGTTTTGTGTGATGACATTAACATTTTAAGCGAGGATTTCATTATTTCTTTCAAAGGATAACAATCAAGACCTCTAGTGTCTATCAATTCAGGGTGCACTACTGTTAAAGTCGGCATAGAAGAATATTTTGTAAGAGTGTTGGTATTAAGTGAAGGCTTGTTTGTTTCTTTCGAAGGACAATAATCAATACCACTAGTCTTTTCTTGTGTGTGAAGCTCTATACAGACACAAATACCTTGTTCATTAGCACCACATCATTTTCCATTATAATTGAGTTGTTTCATAAGTTCATAACCTCTTCCATAAAGCTTTTTCATTTCTTTTGGATTCGGCGGTTGTTCATTGTCAAGTTCATCAAAGTTTGTTGTGTAATTTGTTGTCTTTTGTTCTAAAGTGGTTGAGGTGAATGCTTTCAAGGGGTCTTTCAAATTTTGTGTTGACATTACCACTTTTTCTTTTCCCTTGTCTAAATCTTTATTTATGATCTTGTATTCTCCCATGAATGTTGGTTTGAAATCTAAGGAACCCCAATCATCTTCTAATAGCTTCATGATTTCCTCAACATGTTTTTATTTGTCTTTTTGTTGCATGGGTTCTACTTGTGTAGTTGGTGTTAATGTTGCCAAAGGATTTTCCTTATCTTTGTTAATGTTCAAGCAACTGTTTGGTTTAGGGTTGGCTTTGATTGTATATACTTTGTTGTTATAGACATATTTCATGATATGATGAAGGGTAGAGGGCACCGTGTGCATCTCATGAATCCATGGTCTTCCTAAAATGAGGTTGTATGAAAGATCACGAGGCATAACATGAATCATGGTTTGTAATGTGGCCTTTCCAATTGTAATAGGTAATGTAATCACTCCAAGTGGTTGTTTTCCTACATTGTCAAACCCCCGAATAGATAAAGAATCAACTTGAACTTTTTATTTACCCACGCCAAGCTTATCCAAAAGGGTTACACTACACACGTTAAGGGCAAAGCCATTATCAACAAGGGTTATTTTTATTCCCAATCTATTATGGATAACTATTATCATGAAATCATAATTTTGTTTTCTCACTTCCAAAGGAGGCAGCTCATGGTAATGAAAAGTAATGTCTACATTGTTCAAAGTTATAGCTTGAATTTGGGTTGCTACTTCATTTGATTGTGTGTTAGGAACTTGTTGTAAAGTGCTTTGAATCATGTTGTGATAGTGAGGGGAGGCTTGAATAAGGTCCCATAATGATATCTTAGTAGGAGTATTCTTTAGTTGTTCAACGAGATCATACTCCTTTTCATTATGTAAAGGCCAACAAGGAGGACTAGGCAAGATAGAGTTAGGCAATGGGAGGGATGTTGAAGGTGTTTGTCTTGGTTGCATATATGACTTGGCTACTGCAAAACATTATTCTTAGGTGGGTAAAGGATAAGTTCGGGTTTGTTTTGAGTTTAAGGTTTGTGTGAAGGTGGGTGAAGGATGAGTTGAGGTTGAATAATATTAACTTCCCTTAGTGAAGGGGAGTCTAATGTTACTTCATCATTTTCATCTAAAGGCATTATATCATTATTGTCAATGTTATCTTTTTCTTGCACCGTGATATCTTCCCTAGGAGGAGAGTTTTTAGGAGAACTACAAGCTAGATGTTCATGACATTCAAAGGTTGGTTCTTCTAAAATGACTTCATCGCATGTAAGGGAGGTTAGAATAACTTCTTTATCAATAGTGGGGACATTAAGAGAAGGCTCAATTTGATTGTCCTTTTTCTCTAAGGTCTCATTCTCCTGTGCCATACTATCTACCCTAGTAGGAGAGCTTGTAAGATGTTCATCACATTTCATGGTTAGATTTTGTAAAGTAGGTTCATCACAAGTAGGGGGGGCATCAAGAGAAGGACAACTATGATTTTCATGCTTACCAAATAGATATTTCCAAATGGTAGGAGCATTAGGGAAGGGAGGAACAAGATTCTCATGACTCTCAATAGGTGCATCTTCTAACACCAACCTATGCTCTTTGTATCGAGGATGGATATTAGGTGAAGGACACATTTGATTGTCATGGCTCTCTATGGTATCATCTTCTTTCACTAAAATATTCTCACAAGCAAGGGATGAGTGTAGACTAGGCAAGGTGATGTTTAGAAATGCGTCTATGATCTCATCTTCTTATGTCATAATATCTTCCCAAGAGAGAGGAGGAGAGAGACAATCAAGACTCTCATGATTCTCATTGATTGTATCTTCTTTCACCAAGATACCTTCATTACTAGTAGGAGAGGTATCGAGAGAAGAAAAATTATGGCTTTCATGATTATCTATGCTTGTATCTTCTTGTATTGTACCATCCTCACTAATGGGCAATGCAATATTAAGGATTGTGTCAATGGTTTGATCCGCTTGCTCTAAGATGTTCTCATAACTATGAAAGATAGTAGAAGGATGACTAACATGTTTCTTAATGACCTCATTGTTGTACTCTAAATTGAACTCATAAGAGGGTATGTTATACTTATGAAATCCATTCTTAATCATATCAAAACCACATTGCTTAAAGGAAACATGCTAATATGCAAAAGTAAACTATCTAATTTATGCAATTCTTCAAAAATGTAAACAAATGTCTCACATATATGAAGATTTTTACTACTGAAATGAAATTTGAGTTGCTTTTAAAAAATATGACTACACTACATGGATGATTTTACCCAGATACATAAAATAAAAGTTATTAAAAACTTTCCAGATTGATACTATATGTTACCAGCAAGCTTAGGAAGCACAAAAATGAGGTTTTTAATGCTATAAAAGGCAGTTTTAAATCTGGACTAGGACTAGTTTTCTAATATTTCATGGTATTTTTTGTTATTTTCTCATAATAAACCTTGGTGTGGAGTTTAGAGAGTTTCCTTGCAAGTTGCTCATAGTCTAGTGTGTGTATGAGCTTCATAATTGCTCTCTGTTTGAGCATAGTTGCAACAGATATAATTTTTTGTTACCAGATGTATTCAATAGAAAAAATGATGTAAAAAACCATATGCCAATTAGTAAAATACATTCTCTCTGGTTGCATCAAGTTTCTGGTTATTTAATGGTGTTTTTGGAGCAATTTCCTGAATACCCAATTTCTTGGTTTTATCATATTTGCAACTCTGATATAGTTATTTGGAGAAGTGTTAAATCTAATTTAATTTGCAGTAAGGGACATTACATATTATAATTTTCAATTTTGGAGGGAAACTTAAAGAGACTTTTTCTTGGCAATATAGATACCTTTTTGCAATTTTTTTTTTGAAATGGGGTAGAATTTCATGTTCTTTATTGTAATATAGCTATTTTTTTCTCATGAAACCTAGCTTTTTTTAAGAAATATTATTTTTAGACTTATTATTATATAATTCCTATTTTAAGACATTTAGAGGGTCATAAATTGCATGAACAAACTCCTTGAATAGGTTCCTATTTCTTTTAAAGTGCATATTATTTCATAGTGGCAGTGTTTATTTTCTCTAATTCTTTTATGGAGTTTTACTTTCAATATTTTGTCATTTTTTGAACTCTTTGAAAACTTAGCAAACATAACAAGTAGTGTAACTACACTAAATCATAAAGTGCTCTATACACTACTTAATAAGGATGTAGAAATTGAGCAATTTGTTTGGGTGCGGGAGGGGGGGGGTTAATAATGCACACACACTCAACTTATAAAGTGTCATTTTATGTACAAGTCTTAGAGGGAAATTAACATATAAGCATTTTTCAATCGACAAACTCCCATAAAGTTCCAAATTTGCTAAGGGATAAATCTAAGTGAATAATTGGTATATCAAATCACCTCTCTATTATCACCTCGAAAGAAGAAAACTATAAGTCATAATGGAATGACAACTCAAAGCGTTGTTGATGGATTCATCTCTTGCCATATATATGTGGGCTTATTCTTGAACTAGGTACTCATTGGTAGGAATCGACACGAGGAAATAAAAATGATCATGTCTTAAGATTAATTAGTCTTAGTGTTGAAAACCACACATCACGGGCTTTGTCACTCTTTCAATGCCTTCACACTCTTTTTATGACATTATTAAAAATGTATGGAGATCCCAATGAACCTCCATTCCTGGATGATCTCACTATGGCCATACTTCTTCCCCTTGATGATTATATAAATCCTTTGTATGACTATTTAGTAAAAAGGGAATTGCTTATTGAAAAGACTTGGAAATTTTGATGACATAGATACCTCTCTTATTGCTTCTCCTCATCCTATAACTCCAAAATTGGTAGCTATTTTACCGTCTCCACTTGATACATTGATAGAGATATTGGCTTCTTTATACTCCACTACTTATTCTCTTCAACAAGTTCACACGCGACTTCTTGATCAATAAAATATCTATTTAATTGGCATACACTAGTTGTTTGTAGAATCTCACATTCTAGATCTTGATGATAGCATTAAAGACATATCATCTCTCTGATGAAAACTCACATAGAGATGCATATCTTTCATGAATCCTCCTAGTATCTCTCTACCACATCATGCTACTATCTAGATAAATCTTGTTTCACATTGGTTTAGGTCTCATACTTTTGTGGTTGAACTATTCTCAAATATTGTATGGCATAGTCATAATTCAACATTAACATTGAGACATATTAGAAAAATTTAGACCCATACATCTTGATTGCTTCTTACATTCCACAATTTGAGAGAGATTCAACTATCTAATAACTTAGGCTTCTTTCTTCCAAAAAGAAGATGCATTATTTGTTGTTGAGGGATCTTCTACAATACCTATCATGCAATATTTTACATTGATTTTCTCTTATTTATAAAGACACACATGTGTTATCTTGTATGAATTTCAAAATGCTATCACTTTTGAGGGGTTACCTTGTCCTCCTTTTCATACCTTAGTTGGGATGGAGCTTTATCTTTTAGGGCTTCATTTTTCTACTTATGGAGGGTTCACTCTCTTTATACATCAAAGTTATTTCAAATTGTACATGGGTACCTAATATGGCTTATCTCGACGGGACTGATTTTTTTATTACCTTAGTTGCACTTCAAAGGCATGTTGGTGTAATTAATTACTATTACACCTTATATTCAAAAATTACTTAGGTAACTAATAATAATTATTGACCTAGTTAGAAAATAAGAACACATGTCATCTATTTGATTTATGGGAGCACATACCACCTCTACCTCATTTAACTCCTTGATTGATGGTAGTTAGATGCCATACTTCCTTCATCAAGATGAATTCACTTGACACCTCTACATCTATAGTTGAGTTGGTCCTTTAGTTAACTGCTCTCATTTGAGATATTTGTCATCCTAACTTGTGCATCCTAGATCACACATATTGTAGTCTACTCCTTTGTTTTTACACCTTGAATACATATATTCGAGATCTTATATATTTGCTTTACCTCATTTTAACTTTCAAGGTGTGATTTTTTCCACCACATTTTTTTGTAAATGTGTAGCACTATTTTATAAATGATAATATAGACACCATTCATAATAAAGGGGCATGCACTTGCCCCCATCTACCACTGCTGCTTCAGAGTCATACTTGGTACAAACTCAAAACAAGCTCACAAATAATTATACTCACTTTAAAAACTATTTTTTTTTAGAGGCATGGGGGAACATATAAGAAATGACACATCTACATTGTGGGAAATGCCATGTTTTTGTATTTTAAAATCCAGAGAATTAAGAGCAGTTGTACAAATTTTAATCATAACTTGGTCGACTCTTAGATTTGGGATGGGGGAACTCTCCAAATTTTAGAAAGTCTAAAATCCATACTTCTTGTAAAACCATGCTTTTTACATTTCAATTGTAGTAGATGATGTAAAGGTAATGTTTAGACATGTATGAGGAGAATGGAGGATGATGCAAAGTATAATCACGAATCCTCTTACAAAATCTTGGAGAGGAGAGAAGAAATACATTGAAATGTCATCAAGCTGGCTCCTTTGCATGTAGATTTCCATTCTATTCATTTCCTTCCAAAAAATAAAAATTACAAAATAAATGCTAAAACTTAAAAACAAAATAAATAGACTATAATTCATTAGTCTAACCAAATAAATGAAATAGTTAATGATATTGTATTTATATTTTATTGAGGTGAATTTTGAGTTATAAAAAAGGTAATTATTTTTGTGGTGTAAATTTATTTTGATTCGTTTAAAAAGTAAATATAAGATATTTAGATGAGCATCTATTAATAACAATGTTACATCAATCACTACAATTTGTTACAAAATTGATGTAATTTGTTTTTATAAATTAAAAGATAATAAATTAAAAATAAAATAAAATATATATTATTAGAGATATCTAAATATGTCAATCTATTAAAAACTTTGAAACATCATTTTTATTATTTTATTTATATAAAAAACATTAATTTACTTTAAAATTATTTATTAATTCTAATTTTTTAATAAATATATGTTAATTACGTCCAAGTTCGCTATATGAAATGGACGACCCACTTTTGAAAATCAATAGTTGAACATTACCAAGAAGGATGCAAGACAATTGAAATGATCTCAACCATCAAAATTTCTAAAATATTAAAAAAATATATATAATTAAAGAAAAACAACTACACTATTATCCAATCTTAACTTTAAAGTAAGAAAAAGTAGGATAAGAATGCATTTTTTTCTTTAAAAAATTTCAAACTTAGATTTTTAGATTTCTTATAATAAATATAATATATAAATAATAAATTATATGTTCTGAAAATCTTTTTAAATTTAAATTTAAATTTAATTTAATAATTATTTTATATATATAATAAGTTTTTAATAAATATAATTATTTTTTCAATATAAAAAAATTAAAATTATGAATTGACTTTTTACCTGTTTCATTTTATTTTTAACTTTTTAAGTTTCGTGTTAATTGTAATTTTTAATGTAAAAATTAAAATTCTATCTTTGACAATTTTAACATGGTTTATTTTTATTTTTAATATTTATTTGAAGTATCATTTTTATTTTTAAATTTTTTAACTTATTTAATAATTTTATATTTATGGTTAATTTGATAATATAATGACTTTTTTATTTGTTAATTGAGTTTCTCTATCAATGTTAATATTGTTTTGTAATATATTAATTATCTTTTTTAGATACATTTTTTATTAATATTTCAATTCTAATAAATTAAAATTTTGGTTTTTTAATTTAATCATTTATTAACTTAAAACTTTTATCATTCACTATTAAATTTTTTAAATTATTATGTTTATTAATATTTGGATTTTGATATATTTTGACTTTTCATTTAGTTTATTGTATTTTAATTTTTTATTTATATTTAAGATTGAAATTTATTTTTATTATTTATGTCTTTTTATAAAATTACAAATAATAATTAAAAAATATTAGAATTAATGGGAACTATAATGTCGAGGATGGCTACAGGGTCTAATTATTTTGAATCCCGACTACCAATTAATTTTTGTTGGAATGTGAAATTCCTCCCACAGGTAGGGCTGTTCACCTAGGCAACAGTGCAAGGGAGAGCGTTGACGACATAAATGTTTGCCCAATTGGGTCATTCAGGACCATCAAGATGTGTGATGTGCAAGCAGGTGGAAGAAACAAGAGATCATTTATTTGTGAATTGTCCCTTTCACTTAACTGCTTGTTAGACTGGTTATTTACATCCCACTTGTGCCCTAGATATTTTGATGTTGTGCCCTAGTATCTTGATGTTGTTTCTCAAGCATGGATATATATATTGTTAATTAGCTTGTTGAATGGAGATATACAATGTATATGTTAGAGTAATAAGTTGTTTTACTTAATTAATTTAATCATATTGGTTAATTAATTAAGTCACTTATCACTTTAGTTACTTAAGCTAAACTTAGGCACATTAATAATTAATTATTTATTAATTATTAAGTGTGCACACTAGGGTTTTCCTTTTTAGGGTTTCTTGATCTCCTTTCATAAGGATTGATCTCATTGTAATTATCAATGGGAGAATATCTGTAGCTTTCATATCTTCTTGAAAGTTTTCTCTCTTCTGTAACTTTTTCTTGTTGAAGATAATTGCACATATTGTTTTGCAGATCTCTTGTGTGGAAGGTGTTTTGTTTGTTGTTTGATCCTGTGGCTCGTGGTTTTGTGCTTGTTTCACAATTCTAACATGGTATCAGAGCGTGGATTCAACAAACCCCTTCTCGATTTATGAGGTTTTCTTCTTCAACAAGGGTTGCAAGCTTCAGATCTGAATCCCCTTTGCTTTCTTTGCAAATTTTGGAGGAGGAAGTTTTTTAGAAGCATTTTGGTGTGAATCAGACCTCTCCATTGAATCTAGAGTTGTCAGAATAGTCAAGATCGACCTTTGTTTCGTCAAAATTGGCTTCCATTTAGCCGGATCGATGAGGGTTGAAAATGGTTTTGCGGATCCGGGGGTGTTTGATTTTTTAAGACATTTTCATTTCATGACCTCACCATTCGCGTTAAGATGGCCAAAATCTAAAGATCGACTATAAGCTTCGCCCTATATTTGGATTCCGATTGATTTGACTCCAAATTTTTTTTTGTGTCCGGAAATGCGACCACAATAAATGAGTACTTACGCAGCGGATCGGGTAAAAATTACGTCCAAAAAAAAAATTATTTATTTTTGCTGCATAAAAATTTGTTTTTTTTACAAAAGCTTTTAAAACATTTAAAGCTTGCAAGGACCCTTTGCTTTTAAAAAAAAACAAAAAGTCAATAAGGAAGGGTACGTACCTGCACAGACCTGTGCAGGCGTACCTTCCCATGGGTACAAAAAAAATATAATTTGTATAGTTTTGCTTTTTTATGCAAAATAATGCATGTAATTGGAGAAATTTTTCCTGCACACTAAATCTGGCGGACCTCCAGATCTGGAGGTGTTTTTCTTAAATTTGGCGGAGTTTTCTTTTTTGCCCACTTAGCCCCTCTCCGTTGGGCTTTTCAAATTTGCACCCAATATTCCAGAGGCCATATCTCGGCCATACGGTGGGATTTTTCAGTGCAATTTTTTTTGAAATGGGGTGGAATTTCGTGCTCTTCGCAGTGGTGCAGGTATTTTCCAGTTTTGACTTCTGGTTTTTTCCAGAATTCTATTTTCTCAGTGTGTTGCTGTTCAGTTCTCGTTTTGGAGACTTTGATGGGCCATATCTTTTGCATCCGGACACATTTTTGGGTGCCGTTTTTTTTTAAACTGCATTTTTTTTCGTGTACTTCATCATGGTGCTACCAGTTTCCTCTTTTTCTGTAAGAGAATTGTATTTTCAGCATGTTGTCCTATTTGGACATTGTAGACATTATGGGCTCACATTGCATGTATTTCTCTTTTGTAAACGCACTGAGATAAAGTGCCTCAGCATTGTATGTGTAGTATTGGGTTTCTTGCACATCACTTTGTGCCTTATTGTACTCGCACTATGATATAAAGTGCCATGGGGGTTGATGTTTGCCTTTGTTTGCCTTCATACCTTTCTCATGCGTATGTGACTTTTGGTTTCACATCCTTTCTATCAGCTTGTACTTTCATGTTTGCACCTTCAGATGCTCTTGGTTCCTCTTCATGCACTACTTTCTAGCATTCAGTTTCAGTGTACCTGTCATGCCTCTCCCTTTTCAGCATTATGGGGGGGTTTCTACTATTGGTGTTAATGCTTCCTTGGTTTCGCCTTGGAAGGAATCTTCCATTCTCAGTTGATTAGTGTTCTTCAGACTATTGATTGTTGTCTTCTTGATCCTGATCATCATATCTTCAGAGGAGGTTCTTCGGCACCATAGCAGTCATCTTTTGACAGAGTTTGCAGCTTCTTCATGCTTCTGTGATGTTCTACATGTTCTTCTTTTTCAGGACATTTCCTTGATTTGGAGGCTTTTCAGTCCTTCAATCACCTTTGATCTCTTTTTGGAGTAGAGTTTTGTTCCCATGAGGTTTTCTCTATTTCTCCTCTTTATAGAGATCTTCTTGTTTGTACATGGGTACCTTACTTGGCCTTGTTTGTCGGGACCCATCTTTGCTTTCATGCATCTTTTTCTTAGTGTTTTAGCTACTTCCTAAGTTCATCTTAAGGGGGGGTGTTAGAGTAATAAGTTGTTTTACTTAATTAATTTAATCATATTGGTTAATTAATTAAGTCACTTATCACTTTAGTTACTTAAGCTAAACTTAGGCACATTAATAATTAATTATTATTCATTATTAAGTGTGCACACTAGGGTTTCCCTTTTTAGGGTTTGTTGATCTCCTTTCATAAGGATTGATCTCATTGTAATTATCAATGAGAGAATATCTGTAGCTTTCTATCTTCTTGAAAGTTTCTCTCTTCTGTAGCTTTTTCTTGTTGAAGATAATTGCACATATTGTTTTGCAGATCTCTTGCGTGGAAGGTGTATTGGTTTGTGTTTGATCCTGTGGCTCGTGGTTTTGTGCTTGTTTCACAATTCTAACAGTATATATAACTAGTTTAATTAAGTTCATTTGATAGATGTTTTCATGTTTACATAGATGTAGATGCAAAGATGTGATGAGATATCAAACTAACTACTTGTTTTTCCCCTAGTGGTTGCAGGAAATAGTCTCCAAGGAGGGAGGAAAAGTATCATCAAGTATGAGAAGTAATGGAAGAGAAGTCTAGTGTCATCTGAAACCTAACCTATAAGTTTGTGATTGTCACTTGAGTAGGTTTGGAACCCCAAGTCCAGAGTTATCAGGTCAACCACAAGGTTGACCTTAGGTGTTAGGATCACCTAACCTATGTGGCTGGTCGAGAAGCATCACCTTATTATTTTCTCTTGAATTTAAAATTTAAAATTGAATTTGTAATGGACCTTGTCTTTTGGTAAACGTTTAATGGCTCTCAAAAATATTTAGTTTCTATTTAATTAATCTAATATGAAAGAATTGAACTTAATAAATATCGATAATTTCAAACACGTATTATATAAAGAAAATGGAAGAAATTACTAATAACGTTCCTATTTATAAGACAAACATCAATTGTTTTTATTATTTATTATTTAGAAAAAAAAACATAATCTTTATTCATTTGTATAGGAGTGGATAATTTATTTTTAGCAACTCGAATATAATATTTATCAACCCGGATATACTATTGAAGTTATAATCACCGAATTCAATATTTTAATCTCTTGGGATTTTCATGGAATAAAGTTTATAAATAAAAAATTGCCTTGATGATTGTTGTGAGTAGCGGGAATATGGTGGCGAGCATTTCGCAAACGTGGGAGAAGAATCTCAATCTAACTATTTTTCTTAGAGAAATCTTTCATTTCTTTACACAACCATTTCTTGGAATGGAGAGAGCTCATTCAGAGAAGAGGTTCTAATGATATCATTTTCTTTTGAGCTTGGTTTTGGGGGTAGATGGATGGGAAGAGAGAAAGCTAGTCCGGGTGAAGAATAGGGATATTGAGCCAGAGCCACTAGAACTCGACTGAAACAAATCTTAAGCTAAGGAGTGTTGCCACAACTTGTACCCGTTGAATTCTCTAAAAGCAGAAATTTGCAAGTGAGTTGAGTGTAATAATTAAGGTGACCAGTGTCGCAGTTGAAGAAAAGAGCAGGAGCCATTCATATATTGCTCTAAGTCTAGTGCATGCATGTCTTTATCTTGAGTCTATGATATTGTATTTTTCCTATGTCGTTTGTGTTTAATGTTCTGTTAAAACCAATATGGAAGAAAGATTATGATAGGTGAAGGAAACCAGTTATGGGACAATTAGTTGCACATTTCCTCATACATGTAAAGCTTTATTTGTTATATTTCTAAGTCCTTTGCTTACTCGTGTAGCATTAAGATGAAATATAGGTCAGCTTGAGAGTAGATACACTGTTTTCCTTCCTTGAGGACGACTCTTCACTGACTTCCTAGACTCCACTATGCTGTGCTAAAATAAATACGAGTTCTTGGAATATATGCATACATATATATAAAGACTCCAATGACGTTGATGAACATGGCCTTCATATTTCTAAGCTTACACTATTGTCCACCTTAAAAGGAATGGCAAGAATTTGCTTATACAGATTTACACTGTATGATGATGTCTATTTATCTTCTTTGAGTAGGCTCTGCTGAGTGCAAAAAAGTAGTTTCCCCG
Source organism: Sequoia sempervirens (assembly GCA_007258455.2). NCBI lineage: Eukaryota > Viridiplantae > Streptophyta > Pinopsida > Cupressales > Cupressaceae > Sequoia > Sequoia sempervirens. Next base: position 20,464 of record VDFB02058181.1, read on the forward strand.
CCTATAGGGATCGATTCCTACCATAAATAGAATTCTTGTTATGATACCCTTTTGGAAGAACATGAAATAAATCTATGTAAATTTTGACTCTAATAAATGATATCCATTTAAAAATGCACTGCTGATATTTGAAATTGTAAATTTGAGCTATTTGCCTCTAGATCACAAAGAAATACCATACATATAATTGGACCAACATTTAATCAGAATACCCATAACTTGGTGACTTTAATCTGAGAGTATTTTGGAGAATGTGCTAAGATTTTTTTGTGATTTTTTTTTGATACACTTGTAAGTATCATCTGATACCCTCACGAGTCAGTATGTAGTAGCATAAGAGATAGACATGAAGGTTAAAATTGTATTATATGATTTCTTGCCGAGTAGGGTGATAAGCTTGACCACATGACCTTGTCGTGTTGCGCTCAATTATAAACCTTGGCCAAGGTGATGCTACGACTTGATAGTGTTAGTTAGTTTCCTTGCTTCGGATATGCACCCCAGTCAGAGGTCATACTAGTTAGGAGTTACCTACAGTGTATGACTGACTAGGGATTGTGTAGGGTCAAACACCAATCTTAGATGGCATTAGAATCTTTTCCATTACTTCTTTGTGAAGGGTTGGGCCTTCTAGTAGGAAATGGCACGAGGGACTAGTCAGTCTGTGGATGGGTGAAAAAGTGCCTTGATGATATTTTTCCTCCTCCTCAGTTTCAACAGTACAGGATGGCTAAAGTTCTAGATGGATTAAACAAATTTTAAGGAATATTGTAATCTCAAAACTCCTTGTATCTTTGAAATGACTACTTACTTTAATAGTTTCCTTTCAATTATCCTTTGTGCATCTCAAACCGAATCAACTTAAAGATCATGTTCTTTCTTTTAAAAAAAAATATGATGCTACTTTGTATTAGTTTATTCATGCTTTTTCAGTTAATGCAAGTTTATATTTGAATTTAATGTTGCATTTATATTAGTTGTTAGTTGTAGTATGTTACACTGGCTGTGCGCGAAGCTTCATTGGTAGACGACCTTGCTAGACAACCTTCTAGGCCTGCTAAAGGGGTGGCAAAAGCTTCACAAGAAGCGATTTTCAAAGGTGTATGGGTCACAATCCCATCACTGGTAATATGGGAATTATGGAAGGAGAGGAATCAATGCATCTTCCAGGAGAAGACGATGCCTCGTCAATCTTTACTAAACAAATTAGAGGCTTGCATAATGGAAATCGTCAATGCACGGGTAACAGAGCATCAAGGTGGCAAAGTCATCTTTACTAAATGGGATGCACAGATGAAAAAGAATTGGCATGGTCTCTCGGTTCCTCCATAGCACGGGGATGGAGGCACCTCAACACAACTTAAAAGAAGGAGTGTGGTTTGGAACCTCTCGGAGGGCAGATGGTTCAAGGTGAATTTTGATGGGGCTTCTCGTGGAAACCTAAGTTTTTCTAGGGCAGGGTGCATTGCCATAGATTGACAATCCAAAAGGGTGAGTAGACTGGTTTCCCCCTCTCAATTGGCACAAGTAACGTTGCAGAAATGTAGGATCTGATTTTGGGATTGCGACTGTGTTGGGAAATGAGAATAAAAAATTGGTGACAGAGGGAGATTCCTCCCTTGTCATCAACGCTTTAAGGACCAAGCACTTCTCTCACTAGAAATTGGGTGCCAAACTAGAAGTGGCCCTAGAGCTTATTGAGGGATTCAAGTTGGTGGCTATCAACCATACCCTGAGGGGAAGACAATAAGGGGACAAACGAGCTCTCAAATCAACAAAAATATGACATCAATCTCAAAGAGATCCTTATTCCAGCATAAACACGATACACTCAAGACAATGGAAGGCTGGGCGGGCGAATTTCCACACAAAGTGTGGAAAGTTCATCTTGGAGTGAATGGACGTGAGGTGGCAGGTGAATTGGCGACCACGTTTGCAGATTGGTTAAGTTTCTCGCAAAAATGATGGACTGTACCGTATTGTATTAGACATTATTATTAAACTTTATGTGTGTGTACTTGTGAAAGATTTGCTTGGGATTCATAGGTCTTTTCACAACTAACTCACCTCATTTCTCCATATACTCATTCATCTAAATGGCAGTAGTAACTAGTGTTCTGACGAATTTCTAGGGTGACATGCAGATTGTGTACAACATAATAAAGAAGGTGGTATGTGAGGCTCTTTACCATTCTATTTTTAAAGGTGGCAAGGCTGAAGAAATTCAATCTTCTCTTGTGTTCTTTCATTGGCGAAACACTTTGAAGTGGTTGTAATGATGGTAGAATGCTTGAAATTCATTATGGAAATGTTTGTGGATACATTAATGTATTTTGGAGTAGACACTCTAATATCCCTAGATTGCAAGGATTGGTAGAATGCATTTCGTGAGGTTACATTTCAACGCCTCAAGCGTATTCTGCTTAACATCGACCCTTTGACTATGGTGGTCGTGAAAATGGTGCTTGGAAAAGGGCATTTGGTGTACAAGGAGACCTTCAGGATAAATACACAGATCGTTTTGAGATTCTTGGTGTCTGTTATGGATAATGACACAACCAAGAAAAAGGCAAGGACACTGGTTTGCAAGTTCAAGAAAGAATTGTTGGGTGGTTTGGAGGAGGTCCCCAAGGTAGCGATACCTGGCTCAGGCATTTCGCACCCACATGACCTAGACTTGCTAAAAGTTATGGGAAAGGTCATTAAATATTACCCACTCCTCCTAGATTTAAAGGGACTGGCATTAGTGAAGCACTTGATGATTGTGGCGGTTGCAGTGAATTTTCTGAAGAAGGTGTTTCAAATGGAGGCTGTCAGTGATTTTGAATGGGTCCGAGAATTTGATGCTTTTTCCAAAGCCAATGGCTTTCTATAAGCGTTGGGTGTCCCTTGTTTCCTCCTATGAGGGTGTCTGGTTGGGTCTCTGTTAAAATTGCACTATGTTAAAGTTCTTGTAATAGTCCAGTGTGGGTCTCTCTGGTTATCGCGGGCTTGGCATAATGTCAATTTTTGTAAATATCTATAAATTTTTTTGACAACAATGGTGGTGGCAAGCTAGGGTAGGATAGTGTCAGTTTTTTGAAAGTGTCTGTCAGTATCGGTTGTGGCAAGTTAGGGTAGCTTTTTACTGGTTAGTGGTTATATTAAATGGTAAGGTAGGGTTTGTTTAGGGGGTAGAAGAAATTTTGGTGTCAGTATTTCATATGGTTGGATTCCTGTTGAGCAGACGAATGTAAATTCTTCTAGATCAATACAATTATCTCTTACGAAATAAAAAAAAAAGTTTAATTATTATATAATAATTCTATTTCAAATTTTAATTTTAATTTGTATAATAAAATGAATTTCAAACTTAAAATCTAAATTAAAAGTTATAAAATGTGTGCTAGAGAGAAGATAACTTTTGATTAGTCATTTAATGCCAACAATCCAAGGATAACACATGTCCCTAGGGATTTATGCTTAGGGTAGCTTGTCATTTGAATAAGGATATGATAATTCACCTTTATAACCTCTTTAGTGTACCCATTGCACATTTAAGGAGGAAAATAGATAGAGAGAGAAAGAGAGAAGGGAGAGGGAGATGGAGATGAGATATAGAGGCAAATAGAGAAAAAATAGAAAGAAAAGAAGAGAGAAAGAGAGGGGGAGCAAATGCGACAAAGGAGGAGAGATTCATATAGACAAAGATAGAGATAAAGAGAGTTAGATAGAGAGAAACAAAGATATAAATGGAGGGATAGAGAGAGGGAGAGGGAGATACAAAATGAGAGAAGAGAGAAAAAAAATAGAGATAGAGAGAAAGAGAAATAGAGAGATAGAGAGGGAGACAAAGACATATGGAGATAGAGGTAGACATATAGAGGAATAAAGAGAGAGAGACAAATAGAAAGAGATTGGAAGAGCGATAAAGAAAGAGCAAGAGGAAAAGAGAGAAGAGGAGAGACATTGATAGATATAGTCACATAGAGAGGGATATAGAGAGATAGAGAAATATAGAGAAATAAGAGACAAAAAATATATAGAGAGAGGTAGAGAGATAAAGAGGGAAAGGAGGAGAGAGGGGAGAGATAAATAGGGATAACAAAAGAGAGTAAGGGAGAGAGAGAGGGAGAGGAAAGTGATAGAGAGGAAAATAAAGAAACATAGATAGAGGTAGAGAGAAGGGAAGACATATATAGATAGAAATAGGATAGAGAGAGGAAGAGAGAGATAAGAGATAATGAGAAACATAGAGATAGAGAGGGAGATAGAGATATAAAGATATCTCTCTCTTTATCTTCCTATATCTCTCTCTCTCTATATATCTCCTATATATATATATATCTTTCATTGTCTCCCTCTTTTTGTCTCTATTTATCCCTCTCCCTCTTTGTCTCTCCTTCCATCTCTTAGGTTTTGTATATTTATCTATCTGTCTTTGTCTTTGACTCTTTGTATCTCACCCCTCTATCTTTGCAAAGTTGTATCTATCTCTCCATCTCTCCTTTCTATCCCTATCTCTCCCTCTTTCTATCTCTATCTCTTGCCCCCTCTCCCTATCACTCCCTCTTTCTATATCTTTATACTTCTCCTCTCTCCTATCTCTTCTATTTTTCTCCTTCCTCTCCCTCCCTCTCTCTCTCTATATACATAACTATCGCCCTCTCTCTCTCTCTTATGCATACAGACACTCCTTTTTCTCC
>VDFB02058182.1:0-28677 GCA_007258455.2 Sequoia sempervirens
AAGAGAATGGAAAATGAAAAATGCAAAAGGAGATCTTTCAAACACCAATATTTTTTCCCATACCCCAAATGTATACTTCAAGGAAAACAATATGGGAGTGGGACTATCCAATCTGATATAGACATAAATACATGAAAATACCAACCTTATATGAGATCTTGTAACATGATCTATTGCAAAAAACTAGTTGATAGAGGTAACAATTCCTTTGAACACTTCTTCTTATAGCTCCATAGGGAGACATAAAAGTTGAACCCAAACCAAGGTGATATTAATATTTTCCTTTGATGGATCAAAACCTAGGAAAATTTTCTTCAAAAAGAAGTTGGATTTATCAAAGAACCACATGCCTTCAACCAAATTATTTTTTGGATAGTCATCATAAAAAAAGGAAAAGAGGAAAAAATCCTTAGACATACTAGAAATATCCAATTGAATTTTTGAAAATTATTTTTTCACCATCCAAGATCTCAGTACATCAATCTTAGGTCTCTAACCTTGGAAACTTCCAATAAGAGAGTTCTTTAGTTCTTTCCTTCCACTCTTTTTACCACCTCATTAGGGATATTGATTAAAATAACACTAAGTGTTAAATATTTAAAATCATCAACATGCACTACAGACATGTCACATCTACCCTTGTTAGGAAAAGAGGCATACATACCACCACTAGGTGACTCCATGACCAACTGATCTTAGCTAAGGAAGAGCCTCTGATATTTTTCTTCACCACTAGCCCATTGGAAACACTTCTTGGTAGAGGAGACATGGGTGAAGGGACCTCGTCATGCACATAAGAAGCCAAAAGGACCCAATGACCAAATAAATCCTATCATGTGTACAATAGAAAGGGACCCATAATAGGGGATGGATTCCATTATAACCATGAACTATAGTAATTTTGAACCCCTTCAAAATTTAATCTAACTCAATAATTTCATTTCTAGTAAAATGGGTGAACATGCAAGTTATTTTTGTGCCCATTATTTTATTGCATGCATAATTTGGTATGAATTTTATATTTGAACTCTAGTTCTATTCTTATCGGAATGCACCCAACATGATAAAAAAACATTCTTTATCTTCAAATATTCAAATGATATTCTATAAAAAAAATGGCACTTTTTAAAGTCTTTTCTCCTTTGGAATTCTAGCCCTACAAAAAAATATACTCGCTTCTTTCAAAACCACAATAGTTTTCATTCTTTTTATTTACTATCAAATAAGAGGTAATAACGGTCATTTAAGTGGCTACCCATATTTCTATACATTCTCTTGGTACACAATATCAATTCATCATAGTCTCAAGGCATCTTATACAATCATAACTTCAACACCATTGATTTTAAAAAGTCCCATGATATTTCAACAATACCTTGTTTTTCTTTTGATATCTTATTATTTAGTTTTCTTAAGCTCTTTCCACCATTAGAACGAACAATCTTATTTTTAAGAAGAGTAAATGATGAAATAATTATGTTCTTGAGAAAAAAAAACTACTGCAATCAACTCTTCTCATATTTTTGAATTATTTGTAGTGTTCCAAGTCTAAGGATTTTAGTATTTCATTTTTGTTTTGATTAGTTTTCTTTGAGTAGCTCATATTAAATTAGCATTTTCATATTTTGTATCAAATTTGGATCTATTATAGGATAATTTTAATTTGTTATCTAGTAAAGTATCTTGTTTTCCTACAACTAGTAAACTCAAAACATCACCATCATTTCCTTCAAAACCTCAAAACACAACAACAAACTGTTGATTCTTTTTTCAAACAAAGAAATAAGAAACAAAAAAAATCAAGCTTCTCTCTCACTACCACTGCCACAAAAAATGGAAATTATTATATTTCATTCCAATTTACATAAGTGTCAACTATGATTTGAAAAATGGTAGGAAAATAAAATAAAATTGATTAATTTTTGATTAATTTCATTTTTTTACCTTCATGGTTTCCACTTAAATTGTATTTATTACAAATAGGGAAAACTCATTTCACTTATTTTAACATTAGAATTCATTTCCAAAGCTAGAATAGTTTGCAAGCATATATTGAACAATAAAACAAAAAATATTGTTGTTTTCTTTCGTAGTTATTTTGAAACAATTGTCAATAGTTATACTTACTTTATTTGAGCATTAAAAACATACAAAAAAAAATGCACAAAATTAATTTAGTTCTTTTTTTTAATCTTTGCAATTAGTATACTTTGAAGAATTTATTTCTAAATATTCAAATGCATTCTAAAAAATAAACAAAAATAACACATAGTGAAAAATGATGGTAAACAATTGGGACCTTTCATTTGAGTGAAGCACAATCTCCAAGCCTAGTTCAAACATCTACGTTTTAAAAAAAAATTAAAATAAATTCAAATTTTAAACAATCTATTTGTAAACATAACAGACCTAGTCACAAACAAAAATTGTAAAATCAAACATTTCAAATTGAATGATCAAGCATTCAAATTGAACATCATAATAAGCAAACAAATGAGAAAAAAGAAATCAAATCATATAAGTGGTTTCATCTCATTTCTTTTATGTTTATTCACATTTTTTGTATCAAGTTTAGGGTCTAAGTGTAAGAGAGGATTGGTGGAAGCTACCTTGAGAGAGTTAAGAGAGAGTTCATTAACATCTCCAACTATCAAAGTAGAAGAGAAAGACACAAAATATAATGAATTAAAGATACAAATAATTTTTTGTAATTCATTGAGATAGATCACTTAAACAAAGTATTCAAGCAATAGATTATTCATCTCAATGCTCTCTTCAAATTAGTCAAATAAATTATCAACAATCTTTGTCAAAAATTCAATATCTTATGCATAAAAATAAAAACTTGTATAACCATTAGCTCGCCTTAACCACATATCTATCTTATTCATACAACACTCCTTCCTCCTAAAATGGGTGATCCATTAGATCCCCCACCATTTAACCTATTATTTACTTGTAAATAACTTTAATCTACCAATTATCCAATCAATTTGAACTACATATGTTCCTACCATTCATGTTTCATTCATATTAGTGATGATATAGATTTGATGAGTAAAAAGAAAGGAATGAATCAAGCACTAGAAGTATGGTGAAGGTCGATGTAGGGATTACAATAGAAGTGGAAACACTAGCAGTGAAGAGGGAAACAATAGAAGTTACAATAGGATCATACATGTGTGATCAATGGAAATGGATGCTTCACTTCCTTGTTAAAGAAAGGGATCTGATTTCACAATGTTCACACTCAAGGGTACCTTAGAGATCTCAACCCAATGAAGGATGTGATAGATCTGACAATATGGTATCCTAGTCCATAGGGTTTTTGGATTACAGAAGGCTGAATAAGGGGTTCACCACCAAGAAATGCTTGAAACACAATGCACGATATGCAAACATATACTAAATGACCTAGAAATGATCATGAAACAAAATAGAAAACTATAAAATTGAAAGTATGCACCTGGAGGCTTATAAAGGATGGAATGAAAATTGGAAATGCTACTGATCCCAAAATTTTGACCTATGAGGACTCATTCGCCATTCTGGGTGAATCAATCCCAAATCTGGAAAACTATACCAAAGCCTGTTTCAGGAAAATGGGTATTTGAATATGTAGAAATCTTTGAAAAACAATTATGGTGGGACTCATTCACTAGAAATGGTGAATGAGTCCACTTTGACTTTTCTGAAAAATTGAAAGTGGAATCTGTAGCTCTCAATCTGCTCTTTCTATACCTCTAGGTTTCCAAATCTAAAACCCTGATTTTTGATACTATAAGTGACTTTTTGTGAATATTTTGAATTTTCCAATAGGGAAATGACTCCAAACACTTTTTAATCTATTCTTCAATGATTTCCAAGCCTTCAAAATACCTAGATCTGCAATCACACAAAGAAAAAGAGAAAAGTTGATTGTTAGATAATAGGGGTTTGCCTTGGTCAAACCCCTTTTAGGTAATTAAACCAAAATGATGAAACAAAGTGATTAAGTATGAACATGAGATAATGCAATTAGAAACTTACCATGATGATAGATCTTGAGTTGCTACAATAATGGATGAAGAATCTACGGGTGTTTGAAAAATAATCTTGAGTGCTATCTTGATGCCCTTGTGAAGACTTAAAATGCTAAACCCTAGCTTGCTTGACTTGAGATGGATGATGAATGAATGAAATAATGATTATAAGTTTGTTTATATAAGCAATCCACTCAAATTCCTATTAATTTGATCCCTAAGACCGACATTGAAGAAAATTAAACTTAAAACCCAATTTTTCTTGCTCAAACCCCAAAAATAGCTCAAATAGGACTCATTAACCATCCTAGGTGAATGGGTCCCACCTAGATGGGACTCATTAACCCAAAGTAGCAAATGGGTCCCGCCGGGGCTCTTTTGCTAGCTCGAATGTCGAGGAATGAAGAAATTAAGTTTATATGTTGATTTCGTGAGGTCTTTGATCCAAATAAGTCTCAAGATACACAATATGGGGTCATAGAAGCCTATTAATGATCATGTAAAGGGTAATTATGACTAGGGACACAAAGTTCCATGTGAAAGTGTGATTAAATACACTTTACAACATTAAAATGAGGTCCACATAGCCTAGAAAGGCACAAGATCAAATGTGAATGTGTAAAACACATTACAACATTAGATTAAAACCAAGTTTAATTTGCAAGCCTTCTAGATTAATGTGAGAATGCAATTAAGTACATTTTACAATGTTGAATTAGGGGAAGATAGGTCCATTAGACTTAAATACTTAATAAAAGTCTAGAAGAGTGTGAAAGTCACTTACAACACTTTACAACACCTTCACAAGACATCGATAAATGCATTTTATTCAGTTTTCAAGGGCCCAAGACCTAATGTGAATGTGTTATCCACATTACAACATTAAATCAAGGCAATATTAAACTAAAAATCACAAGGAGGACCCAAACAAGACATAAAAAGTAGAAGGGTTACTTTTTCGGTGTCCACAACATGTAGCCATAAAACTAGTCAAGAAAGCATGGAAGATACATGAAGAATAGTAGTAGGATAGGAGGAAGATATAGATGCAAAAATATCCATATGTGATGCAGGTATGCTAAGATGAACTAAATTTAGAGGTACGACATATTTGAGAATGTTAAATTAGTGGAGGCTTTGAAAATGATATTGTGTTCAAAGAAATAGAAGAAACTTTAGCAACAACATTTTTGAAGTACTTCCCACTTGAAAATAGTAAAATATAAGAAATAAATAATTAAAATATTGTACCAAATTTTTAGGACTATCCACCTTAGCTAAACTATCAAGATCATGTGCAAATTATTATTGTTCTAAATGTGCTTCATGATCATAATCTTCAAGATCATTTTAAATAATAAGAATGAGAAAAATACTTATTGAAAAATCATTGAGAATGACATTTTTAGTAGAATGAGCCATTTGAGGATTCAAGCAAGACTTTTTCCTTAAGGGATCTCATTTTGATAATGATGTCTTGGCATGCAAATAAATCATAATGCCAAGTAAAAAAGTTAATTGATAGAAAATGAAGGTAAAGATCCAATTTAATTAAAAAAAATCTAGGAAGGACTAAAAATTGAAAATAACTCAACAAATGAAACCCAAAACATAAAAATAAGGGTGGGCAGGGTGGATGAAACCAAGCTACACAAGAATAAACAAAACCCTAAAAAAGGTATAGCTATGATTCCCAAATCAAAGAAATCCAAACCCTAACAAGATTTGAAATAGGACGAGGCAATAAAAAATAAATCTAAAAACCCTAATAAAAGAAAGATAATCCTAAGACTAAACCTTAGGTCATGTAAGAAAGTTGAAATCACCAATACCATAAGAGAAATATTAGATTCCAATACAATTTACTTAGGATAAATGATTTTAGCAATGATCAAACTATCATCTAAGCGTTTAGGAGCTTGAATTGGTAAATAAAATATTTTTTGCAAAATTAAAATAAATGTAAATATAGTACTTAGTTGAATTCTGAAGGTTGAGAATTGAAGCTAAATATTTTTGGAACTAATTCACCACAACATTAGATTTTTAGAGCATGTTTAAATAGATGATTCAAAATCTACAAATCGACAACTTCATTATGGTTCACTTAAACCCAATGTATGGATTGAACTTGTAATCCACAAAAAAAAATCTCACAAATTATTGATTACTGAAAGTTACTCATTCAATATTTTGATATCTAAGCCTATACAAGGATTAGTAGTGTTAGAAACACCTTTGGAGAATCTATGAATTATGAGGGTCACATTATCTAGTTAGACCTCTAATGAACATATTTTATCATGGCTTTCAGCAAAAGATTAAAAATATTAAGCATGCATACAATTGACCTAGGATGATGTGTGCCAATGTAATCCTTTGATAATGTTGTTATGATGCTCTAATGTAAATACTATCTAAGAATTCCATTGATTAACCCTATCATGCTTCTAGATACTCCCAAAATAAATGATTGAATGTCTTTTAATAAAACCACCAAGTAGGCAGATCAATACAAATATTTGCTTGGGAAGTTCAAAATAACTAATAAGAGGGAGTCCATAAAATTAAATTTGAATGAATGGTTTTTTCACATTCAAGGCTCAAATGTACAACTACAACAACAATCTAGATCAAATCCATACCCATAAATTTACTATAGGGTGATAAATAGAATATCTAAGAATTAGAATATATAGTGATGTCGTGACCCAAATTCTTATTAAAATATGCTACTTATAAATTTGTTATTATATTTGATACATCCTAATCAAAATAAACGCAAAACATATGAGAAAGAATATGAATATGTAATTTTCACCATTATAAGTATTCAAAATGTTTGAAAAAATACATCTTATTTCCCTTCTAGATATTTTCAGGATATTTTGGCTTACCTTCCTAACAATATTCCATTTTGAAGACATCTTATTTTGGCAAATGGAGTTGCAAGCTAAGTGGGCTTAATCTTGGAGAAAACTCCATGGTTAAGCATGCTTGAGTTGGAGTAGCGCTAGGATGGGTGACCTCTTGGGAAGACCCAATGCTTCACCTATATGAGCATCACCTAGATGGAATGAGTGCTAAGTGGACCATTCATTATCATGAAAAATGGGTTATTGATAACAATATCATAATATTCCATTTAGTTAAATTACAAATGTTAGAATATGATTTTAAAAGATGCCTTTACTTTATTAGTAACAATCTATTTTTAGCTGATAGACTACTTATAGTGTGAGATTTGAGCCTAAAACAAGTCTCATGCCTACAAACCACTATTGAGTCGTTGGAAAACAAGCTTTAGTTGTTTAATGGTAAACCAGTAGTTGTCACTTAATGGTAAAAGCCTCCAAAATATCAAGTAAAAGCCTCAAAAATCTCACTTATCACATAAAAGCCAGATAAATATTGATTTGACAACTAGATAGGAACATTCTATTTTCATTTGCAGTGTTTTTGTCAATTTGATGATGACTTTTTTATTTTCATTTTCAGTGTTTTTTGTCAATTTGATGGCAACTTTCTTTTTCCATTTACATTGCTTTATGTTTTAAATCTGTATGCAAATATTTCATAATTAGATAATACTTAATTTCTTTAAAGAAAAAATCTAGATTTGTCTAAATTTATTTCGTTTCATAATTTAACAATTTATTGTTTAATCCAACAACATACAACTAGAATCTGTAGAGAATCCATACACAAACACATACTCTCTTACATATTTACATACATATAATTTCCTACCAGTATAATCGTTGAACCTCCTTTAGTGCTAGTTTTAGATTCCACTTGGTTAATTCATCCAAGAAAGAGAAGACAAAAAGGCATTTACATATGCTTGGCGACAATGCAAGGATGGATTGCAGGCCGGAAGCTTCCATGCCAAGACAAAACAATGCATCCAAAAGTGATAATTTAAGAAATTATGGCAACGCTTCCTTCCAACTATAACCTAGAACCGCCGCTCCTCTTCTCTCCCTAAATATCCTTTAAACCCATTAGCCTTCTGCATCTTCATATTCATACTGATCTCAGCTGCAATCGAAGGATGGAAAAAGGAGCTACTACTTCTGGTAATTCAAAAAAATAAGAAATCAGTCTGTTTTCTTTTTCTTTCCAAGAAGCTATACATGATCCTCTTGTTATTGTTTGCTTTGGATATTGAAATGAGGAGTTCAGTTGCAGGAAAAACAAGTTGGCCAGAGCTGGTGGGAGCAGATGCAGAACATGCAAAGGCGATGGTGAAGCAACAAAATCCAGGTGTGACCCCAACAATTGTTCCAGAGGGCTCCTTCGTCACCTGTGATTACAGACCAAATCGAGTTAGAATTTATGTCAACTCCGAAACCAACAAGGTTGTTACAGGTCCCAAAATAGGTTAAGCCTCAAAGTTTCATGCAATGCCCAGATGCCCATATATCCATGTTTTGTAAAATTTCAGCCCTTTAATTGTAGGTCTCTATTGAAATTTCAAAATTTCATGCAGATGCGCAGATGCCCATATACCCATGTTCTGTAAAATTTCAGTAGGTTAATTATAGGTCTCTGTTGAAGCATTATGTCTGTATTTTAATTATAGGTCTCTGTTGAAGTATTATGTCTGTATTTTAATTATAGTTCTCTGTTGAAGTATTCTTTCTATACTTTAATTATAGGTCTCTGTTGAAGTATTCTTTGTGTGTAAGATTTTTTATATCGACTTATGAGACATAATGATGTATTTAAATAGATCTTTTGTCTGTGTGTGTGAATTAATTAATTAACAATTTATGAGACACAATGATGTTTTTGAACATTTCAATTAAGTTTTATAAGATTCCACAGTTATTGTGATAATATTCAAATGTATAGTACTTATATATGTATGCTATTTTCTTATAAAAATTTATGAGATTTAATGATGCATTTTAACATTTCAATTAAATTTTATAAGATTGTTGAGTTACTATGAAAATATTCTAATATACTGTACTTTTTGTGATGATTGGTGATAATTTTGTAATTACAAAAAATTTAATAAATGCAACATTTCACTCAAGTGTAAAAGAATTATCAAAGTATCTATGAGAATATGGTATGTCAAGAACAGCAATTCATGACTTATTTGATTCATGATCCATTTGACAATGTGTGTGAGTGAATTTGTAACACATCAATAAAGTAAGACACAATTCTCTAAATCATTGCACTAATCTTTCACACCTTCAAAGCATATTGCTTTTGTGTGCAGGAATGTGCTCAATGTGAATGATAATAGCAACGAAAACCAAACAAACAGAAAACCCAACAAACATTCGGATTAGGCAAAGGAAATCAAAACAAACATAGAACTCAACAAAAATAGACTATGTTAAACTTCTTATTGTGTGTGATTTAACCATGTGATTGGTTTGATTTGTGCTCACTCAAAATTCAGCAGTATAATGACACTTTCTTGCAAATATGAGTAATAAAAATGGCTAAGTGTTGAAATGATATATAGATTTTGGGATGGAAAGAAATGGAAGGTTGAGATCAGAAGATGAAGATCAATGGTAGAGATTAAATATGATCCCTCAACTCATGTGATTGCACAACGAAGATGAATGAGAGGGGAGATAGTACTTGGATGGTACTTTGGGAAGATTTTCCATAAAGATAATTCTTGTCCAAGGCAACAATTCTTACAATTCATTATCTAGATGTCCTCTACTATTCCACTTGATAGTGATGTTGGTCTTTGACTATTGTCTTTCCTCTCACGTTTGACAAATATAAATCCTTACCTTTTCTTCAAAATGGTGTAACAAAAGGAATGTCCTAATGTGTGTGGCATTTTAAAACCCTTATGTTTTCATGTCGTTGCATTGTGAATTTGACTTTGTACTGACTTGAAACCACTGTCATGCCTCTTCTTATTCCCATTGTCCTTGCACTTTGTGACAGTTTTTGTGTCACTATCCTTTCCTCCACTAAACATGATACAATTTCTTGATTACTATCCTTATGCATACTGTATTAGGGAGGACTGTCATATGATGAGTTACCTTGAACACTTCATCTCTATATCCTCTTATCACTCACTCTTCATAGCATTGTCAACCATAATCTGAGATCTACCCTTTAAAATATTTGACCTGTCACACTTCATCTCCGTATCCTCTTATCACTCACTCTTCATAGCATTGTCAACCATAATCTGAGATCTACCCTTTAAAATATTTGACCTGTCACTGTCAACTTCTAGTCTCATTTCTATTGTGAAAAGGTCTTCCGTGATATTCCCTTGACAAGAATATCAAGTGATAAAACATGCTTGCAGATGCGTGGAAACAAGTGCTACATCTCATCATTAAATGTGAAACAATTTCAAGCCATCTTTGAAATAATTTCTCAAAAACCTACAAACATTTTACAGTCAGATAAATGCCCTCCAAAAGTAAATGTCGAAGCAGCCACGGTTAATTTGTTTTATATGTATCGTGCTTGTAAGTAACAACTCAACCAAATTGAAAATATGAATTTATATGGAAAGAAGATCATGAAGGTTTTCAGCAACATCATCTCGAATCTGGCCTACTGGCCTTCTTCCTATAATTAGCTCTAGCAACACTACTCCAAAGCTGTAGACACCACTCTTTTCCTTTACTTTCAGCATGCATGTATATTATGGAGCAATGTAACCATAGGAACCTGCAATGGATGTCATGCATGCTAATGTCCCCAAATCCTAGCTAGAGTTTGAATGTTTACAGTAAAACCATGGTCATTAGAAGAATCCCTGCCAATCCCATGCAAGCTTCTCACTGCAAACTCTTCCCCACTACGCATTGAACCCGTCTTTTATCCACTGTCATGAAGGAATCCATCTTGACCTGTGAATTTTATTTTGCCTAGACCTGCTCACCACTATAGGATTATGTTGCCTTTTAAGATCTGTCCTTTGATTGTCACAGTGAACCCTTGTGGACTACCCTCTATAAAAGTCACCCCCTATCATGAACTCTTTGTTTCCCTGCACTTTGTTCACTGCATACTCAGACTCTCTTCACTGTCTCATTGCTCATGGAGCTCATAGGGATTCTTAGAAATCTTCATGCACTGCACAAAATTTAAGAAGATCTCTATGTGATTATTATCATGTTCTCTAATAGGTTGCTTTCCATCTACCATGACCTTGCGTACCTCATTCATCACTTGATTCTTTACAGAAAAGTACAAGAAAAGAGAATGCATTTTACTATTACTTGTTACAAAAAGCTCTTGCACACAGAATAACTTTAGAAACCCTATCAATCACTACATATCTATTCAAGGTGACACTAAACCTTTAAAATGACTATCACTAGGTTTCAACTAGTTGACGGAGGTAACAATGTCTTTGAACATTTCTTTTTCTTAAAGCGTCATTCAAAGATTTAGAAGTTGAATCCAGAGCAAGGAAATATTAATATTCTCATTTCAAGGGTCAAAACCTAGGAAAAAATTCCTAAAAACAACTTGAATTTATCATAGACCTTTGACCAAATGTTTTTTTGGATAGTCAACATAGGAAAAGGAAAATAAGAAAAACCCTTAGACATAGTAGAAATATCCAACTAAAGTTTTGACAATAGTTTTTTCACCATCCAAGGTCTCACTACATCAAACATTTGTTCTCCAACCTTGGAACTTTCCATATAGAGAGTTCTCTAACTTTTCTTCCACTCTTTTAACTGCCTCAAAAGGAATATTGATTGAAATCACACTAAATTTTGAATCTTTTAAAGTATCAACAAGCACTAGAGACATTCCACCTTTATCCTTGTTAGGACAAGAGGCACATATACCACCACTAGGTGACTTAAAAATTATTTCCCATGACTGACTAGCCTTACCTAGGGAAGAGCCTCCATTATTGTTCTTCACCACTATCAAGGATTAGAAAGACTTCTTGGTAGAGGAGACATGAGATAAGGGGCCTTGTCATGCAATAAAGAAACCAAAAGGACTCGATGACCAAATAAAGCCTATCATGTGTCCAATATAAGGCGCTCATAATAGGAACACAAATTCCATTAGAACCATGACTGTAGTAACCTTGAACCCCTTAAACTTTAACCTAACCCAGCAAATTCATTTCTAGTAAAATTGGTGAATGTGCATGTTATTTTTGTGCCTATTATTTTATTGCATGTATCATTTTTGTATGAATTTGGTCTTTGAACTCTAGTACTATTCTTAGTAGAGTGTATCCAACATGCTCAAACTTCACTCGTCATCTTTAAATATAGATCAAATTATATTAATAAATATTTATTTGACATTTTTGAAGTCTTATCCTTTGGAACTCCTAGCCCTACAAGAAAACATACTTGCCTTTTTTAAAACTATAATATGTTTCATTCTTTTTATTTACTATCAAATGAGACGTGCACTATTATTTTAAGGTTATCTATAGATTTATCAAATGAGAGGTGCACTATTATTTTAAGGTTATCTATAGATTTCTATAGAACCTTTGGTACAATATATCAATTCATCATAGACTCAAGGCACCTTATACAATCATAGCTTCAACGCCATTGATCAAAACAAGTCCTAGCAAGATTTTTCAGCAATACCTTTATTTTTCTTTTGATATCGAATTGTTTTCATGAGCTCTTTCACCATTAGAAGGAATAACCTTATTTGGAAGAAGAATAAATGAAGAAATGGTTGCGATCCTTGAGGGAAAAAACTACCCCAATCAACTCATCTCATATTTTGAATTATTTATAGTGTCTCAAGTGTGAGGATTCTAGTATTTCATTTTTGTTTAGACTATTTTTCTTTTGACAGTAGATCATATTAAATTAGTTTTTTTATTTCTCTAAATGTGTTACATTTTGTACCAAATTTGGATTTGTTATAGGATAATTTTAATTTGTTAAAGTATCTTATTTTCTTACAACTAGTGAACTCAAAACATCACCATCATTTCCTTCGAAACCTCGAAACACATAAACAAAACTAACAAATCATTAATTTTTTTCAAACAAAGTAATGAGAAACAAAGAAAAATAAAACTTCTCTCCCATTACCATTGCAACAAAAAATGACAATTATTATATTTCATTTTAATTTGTATAAATGTCAACTATGATTTGAAAAATGGTAAGAAAGAAAATAAAATTGATTACTTTTTAATTAATTTATTATTTTTACCTTCATGATTTCCACTTAAATTTTATTTAATACAAATAGGGAAAACTCATTTCACTTATTTTGATATTAGAATTCATTTCCAAAGTTAGAATAGATTACAACCATATTGAACAAAAAGAAAAGAAAAATTGTTGTTTGCTTTCATCGTTATTTCAATGCTTTTCAATAGTTGTATTTACTTTATTTGAGCATTAAAAATATACAAAAACACATACAAAAAGTTAGTTTAGTTCTTTTGTTTATATTAGAAATTAGTATACTTTGAAGAATTTTTTTATAAATATTCAAATGCATTTTAAAACATAAACAAAAATAACACACTAAAAAATGAGGAGGTAAACAATAGAGACCTTTCACTTGAGTGAAGCACAAGATCCAAACCTAGTTCAAACATCTACATTTAAAAATTTAAACATTCCAAATAAAGCCAAATTTTTAAACAATTTATTTGTAAACATAACACACCCAATCACAAACAAAATTTGTAAAATCAAACATTTCAAATTAAATGATCAAAAATTCAAATTGAACTTCTTAATACACAAACAAGTGACCAAAAAAAGAAATCAAATCATATAAATGGTTTCATATCATTTTTTTATGTTTAGTCATATTTAGTGTACCAAATTTAGGGTCTAAGTGTAAGTGAGGATTGGTGGAAGCTACCTTGAGAGAGCTAAGGGAGAGTTCATTCGCTTCTCCAACTATCAAAGTAGAAGAGAAAGGTCAAGACATACAATAAATTGAAGATACAAATAATTTATTATAGTTCACTGAGATAGATCATTTAAAAAATTTATTAAAGCAATACATTATTCATATTAATGCTCTCTTCAAATTAGTCAAACAAAACCTTAACAATCTTTATCAAAAATTCAATTATGCACCAAAAAAAACTTGTACAACCATTAGATCACCTCAACCATATATCTATCTTATTCATACAACACTCCTTCCTCCTAAAAAGGGTGGTTCATTAGATCCCCCACCATTGCACCTATTGTTACCTTGTAAATAACTTGTCTACCAATTATTCAATTAATTTGAACTACATATGTTCCTACCATTTGAGTCATTCATATTAGCAATGAGTTAGATTTGATAAGTAAAAAAATAGGAATGAATCAAGCACTAGAAGTAAGGATGGTGAAGGTGGATGTAGGGATTGCAATATAAGTGAAACACTAGCAACGAAGATGGAAATATTAGAAGTAATAATAGGAGCATACATGTAGCCATAATACTATTCAAGAAAGGATGGAAGGTATGTATGAAGCACATTAGTAGGATAGGAGGGAGATGTAGATGCAAAAATCTCCATATGTGATATAGGTATGTTAAGATGAGTTAAATTTAGAGGTATGACATATTTGGAAATAAAATTATTGGTGGCTTTGAAAATGATACTTCATTCAAAGAAATAGAAGTAATGTTAGCAACGCATTTTTTGAAGTACTTCCCACTCAAATAGTATTGTAAGAAATAAATCATGAAATTATTGTACCAAATTTTTAGGGCTACCTACTTCAACTAAACTAGCAAGATCATGTAAAAAATATTATTTTTCTAAATGTGTTTCATGATCATAATCTTTAAGATCATTTTAAATAATGAGAATGATAACAGTACTTGTTAAAACACAGTTATGAATGGAATTTTTAGTAGATTGAGCCACTTGAGGATTCAAGAAAGACCTTTCACATAAGAGGATGTCAAGTTGAGAATAATATCTTGGCATGCAAATAAATCACAATGTCAAGTAAAAACTAATTGGTAGAAAATGAAGGTAAAGATCCAATTTAATCATCAAAAAATTAAGAAGTGCTTAAAATTGAAAACAACTCAAAAAATAAAACCCAAGACATAAAAATAAGGGTGGGTAGGGTTCATGAAAATAAGATACATAAGAAAGGACAAAAACCTAAAAAAGGTATAGCTATGATGCACAAATCAAAAGAATCCAAACCCTAACAATATTTGAAAATAAGAGGAGGCAATAAAAAATGGATCTAAAAATCCTAATGAAAGAAAGAGAATCCCAAGATGAAACCTTAGGTCATGTAAGAAAGTTGAAATCACCAATAACATAAGAGAAATATATGCTTCCAATGTAGTTTACCTAGGATATATGATTAAACAATGATCAAACTATCATCTAAGGGTTTTTGAGCTTGAATTGGTAAATAAAATATTTTTTGTAAAATTAAAATATATTTAAATATAATATTTAGTTGAATTCCAAAGGTTGAGAATTGAAGTTGAAGATGTTTGGAACTAATTCACCACAATATTAGATTTATAGAGCATGTTTAAATAGATGTTTTGAAATCTACAGATTGACAACTTCACTATGGTTCACCTATATCTGATGCATAGGATTGAACTTCTAGTCCAAAAAAACAAAATTCACAAATTATTGACTATTGAAAGTTATTCAATCTTTTGATATCTAAACCTATACAAGGATTGGTAGTGTTAGAAACACCTTTGGAAAATTTATGAATGGTGAGGGTCACATTATCTTTAGTTAGACCTCTAATGAACTAATTTTATGGTTCTCAAGAAAAGATCAAAAATAGCAAGCATGTATTCAATTGATCATTGATGATGTGTGTCAATGTAATCCATGATGTCATTACCCAAATTCTTGTAAAAAATATGCTACTCATAAATTTGTTATTACATTTGAAACGTCTTAATCAAAATAAATCCAAAAAATAAGAAGAATGAATATGGGTATACAATTTTCATCATTGTAAATGTTTGAAATGTTCAAAAGACATTTTCTTATTTTCCCTTCCTGATATTTTGGCTTACCTTCCAAAAAATATTCCATTTAATTAAATTACAAATGACAAAATATGATTTTAAAAGAAGACTTTATTAAAAACAATCTATTTTTTTATATTCTACTTGGTTAATTCATCCAAGAAAGAGAGACAAAAAGGGCATTTTCATCTGCTTGGCGACAATAAAAGGATGGATTACAAGCCGGCAGCATCCATGCCAAGTCAAAACAGAGCATCCAAAATCGACCATGTATAGGAAGTTATGGCGATGCTTCCTTCCAACTGTAACCTTAAACTGCCTGTCATCTTCTCTCCTTAAATATCCTTGAAACCCTTTAAGATTTTCCATCTTCATATTCATATTGATCTCAGTTGCAATCAAAGGATGGGAGCTAATACATCTGGTAATTCAAGAAATAACAAATCAGTCTGTTTTCTTTTTCTTTCCAAGAAGCTATGCATGATCCTCTTGTTATTGTTTACTTTGGGTATTAAAATAAGGAGTGCAGTTGCAGGCAAAACAAGCTGGCCAGAGCTGGTGGGAGCAGACGCAGAACATGCAAAGGCGATGGTGCAGCAACAAAATCCAAGTGTGACCCCAACAATTGTTCCAGAGGGCTCCTTCGTCAACTGTGATTACAGACGAAATCGAGTTAGAATTTATGTCAACTCTGAAACCAACAAGGTTGTTAGAGGTCCCAATATAGGTTAAGCCTCAAAATTTCATGCAGATGCCCACATGCCCATATAGCCATGTTTTGTAAAATTGAATTGGTATGTTTTATACGACTGATGTACAAACATCATTGTCGCTGTTTGAATGAAATTTATAAATCTAAACAACCAGTTCTCAATAATTAAAATG
This sequence comes from Sequoia sempervirens, assembly GCA_007258455.2. Lineage (NCBI taxonomy): Eukaryota > Viridiplantae > Streptophyta > Pinopsida > Cupressales > Cupressaceae > Sequoia > Sequoia sempervirens. The sequence goes on from VDFB02058182.1 coordinate 16,848, forward strand.
TTGTTTACAAATCATTTTTAAAAGTATTATAGCAGAAATTTACACCGAATCTACAAGGTATTTCCAAACTATCAATGCCTATATTTAAAGTCTCATTACCCAATATTCATATTCTTTCCACATGATTGGTGTATCATAGCAGCAAAATTGGTGTATCAAAGCAACAATATGCATAAATGTATATCAATATATCATTATTGATAAACTATAATTACTTAATACTCATGATGAAATATTAAGGATCTAGAAATTAGCTATGATATACTCAAAAATAGTGGAGAAAACAGACCAAACCTTTGAATGGCCATTTAGCATATCCCTTAGCAGGCAACCTGATGGGTGTTTCCTGCATTGGACTAAAGATGCATCTGGGTTGTCTAGAAGACAGTCAACTGAAACATCTACTTCACATCGAGCACCTTAGATGTGAAAATACAAGAACCTGAACTCATGAGATCCCAACAAACATGATACTCATGCATGCAAATAACATAAAAAACATGCTACCATTGACAAATCAGACACATACATAGAGACAAAAGATCATCAGGCAGGTAAACAACAATAGCATCAAATGAAAGATTGAATCCTATTGTTAAAGCAACACTCATTGATCTAGGAAGCACAAAACGAGCAGCTGAACAAATGAACGAATGAACAAGCCAAGCTTAGTAGATATTACTCACTAACTAAATAGTGCTGCATATCTAGTAGCAACGAAATAAGTGAAAAGACCAAAAGTAATTGTGATTGCACCTGTTGTAATGTTCCTTGTTGTAAATTAAATCAGAGATGCAATAAAATATCCCTTGTTAGAAATTAAATCAGATTTACAATAAAATAATATCTCATTTAGACTTGCAATTTTCATCAAATTGTGAAATCGGGTATGAATTAAACTTTACCAAACTGTGCAAATATAACTCAAGAAAGTATGAAACTATCATTTGATGTTGTATTACTGTTATTATCATGAAAATTACAGCATATTGTTGTCTTTAATAGAAAATAACAACGAACTACAGCTACATAAAATTATAATGGAAAATCTTGAGACTGGAAGCAAATACATGCACCAAACTGAAAAACAAACCCTCAACACACACCAAACTGAAATATACTGTTATAAGCAGCAATATATATAATGAAGACCATTAAATGTACTGATATTTGCTGCAACCTACAACTAAACAAAAATCTGAAACCACAACGCAATTCCACACTAGCAAACCCTTGCAAAATACTAAAAGAAACTAGTAAATCTAACTCTAGTATGCACAATGGCAAACTCTGAATGAGATTGCCCTTTGACGAACCTCAGACTCCCGTCCTCAGCCCACTTAGAAACCTGCAAACTCCCGTTATTCAGTCTCCTTCTCCATAGGTTTCCCAATCTCTGAAGAAAATAGCACAAAAAACAAATCAAATCAAATCAAATTGGGTAAAAGCAAAGAATCTTGGAAAGTGGCAATAAATGGCAACAAATCAAAAAGATGGATTAAATGGCAATTTTTATTTGAAAGGTGGAAGTGGAGTTGTATATTTGGAGGAATTAACATTATGATGTTTATTTTATGTCTTGATAATGTTTGTTCAGTCAAATCATCAAATAAAATATATAGTTTTTCCAAAAAATCTTCGGGTCCTGTTTTACTATTTTTGGCAGTCGGGCTTACTATTTTACGTAAGTTTTCATTTTTAGAGAATTTTGAAAAGGGGACATGACAAGTCCTCCCTCCCAAAAATTGCTTGTCCTCAAGCAATTGCAAACATGATGCTCCACAAAATTTAATCATTTCAGAATTCATAACTGATTGTGATATTGCACCTGTAAATTGTTGCACCTTCCTCTTAAGCATCCTGATAGTTTCTTAAAGAATGTACCTGTACTCTGTAAATTTGTGGAGTAGATGTTTAATTTCCAACCTCTTGCTCCATATTCCTTTGGGTTTTGTAGTTCTCCTTCCCTTTTCTAAAATCAATAGCCTCCTTCCAATTCCCTGTGACTCATGGAGACACTTTCTGTAGGATCTACCACAAACTGCTACCAATTTTGCCTCTATTTGAAAGTTGCTTGATAAAATTTTAGAATCTGATTTGGGATAGTAATGGCACATGTTAAGAAAATCAAATTTCATCACATAACAACATTCCAAAACTTTCCAAACTTTTGATGCAAACCACAAGCCCTTTTAATGACAATGCATGCACTCCCTGAGTCCTCCAACTAGCACAATCTGATCTTCACATAAAATTTTCAACATGAAAGTAAAAAATAATTTTATGACATTTTCAACAAGATCAGAGAACTTATTAACATGCTTGATAACTTCCACTTTAAGACCCTTCCAAAACAATTTCTCATTGCAATACAAATAGTGTCCTGAAGCACTAGCTAGGAAAAAATTGCTATTGGGAAACTTGTTCCTAAGACTTGTGAAGCATTTGATAATGTTTTAGATCTGATTTTTTCTGATATTATGACTTTCATAACACTCATTGCATCCTCTACCACAACCATTAAAACTTCTGAAATCAAATCCTTCATTCACCTCAACACTACTAAAATACATATCACAAGAATGCACAACAATCAACCAATAGATTACCTCAAATTGAATGATGATGTTTCCAGCTTCATGGACTGATCTATAGGAACCGAGGTAGAGTAGAGGGATAACCATTAACATCATACAGCAGAAACATTCACACCACCAAGCTCTGAATTTTAACTGTGCAAACTATTTCGGGTCTCTAGCAAGTGTTGCGCTATCTTTAAGAAACTTGCACCTGGCACTTCTAAAACCAATGATGATGATAAAAATATTATTTGTGTAGCATAAATATCTATGAAAGGGACCAATACAATCTTCATAACAGAAATCACACATTTTGAATTCAACAACTACCTAAAGCCTCAAACTGTTGGAACAGATAGAGTTGGAAAACTCAGTAGTAAGATCATACCTCTCCCAAACTTGTGAGTGATCATTTCCAGCTACATGGACTAATATATAATAGTCAAGGCACCAAAGGAAAGTAGCAGATAATAACATATAACAACAACAGTTATTCCATAACACTTTGGGTATCCAAACTGTACATAACAACTTACTCAAATAGAAAGTGAAGTGCTCATTGAATTCATCCATTGCCACATACCTGACACCCTTCACATATAAATTGTTAGGAGCTTCCCAAAAAATCAGTAAATACATGGTTGTTGGTTTGCTTTCCAACAAGGATGATGACCTTCTAACTTCATCATGTAACGAAACCATCTCTAGTTGCAACAATCTAAATCTATTCAAAGCTAAAGTCATCCAATCTAGCAATATCTCAATGATGTAATTAATGCAAGAATAATCAACTTGAGTAGCAAACCGAAATTTCTCCCTTGTAAGATGTATGAAAAACATGTAAGGGCTACAATATCTCTATGAGTAGCCGCAATTTGGAAATCATTCCTTCCCAACTCTGAACTTCCCATTCGAACATGAATTGCAATACTTGTGAATGTGTGCATATCAGCTCCTTCTTGAAGTCTCCTTGTGGTAGAGGTGACCCTTTAATAAGGAAAAGAATTCTCTTCATGCTTCTTTTCCATAGCATCACCCTTTTGAGTGCCAATGTCCTAACCTATGTGTGTATTATCATTGTCCCATGAATATGCTTTAGGAATGAGTTCTTCTTGCTGCAATATATATATATATATATATATATATATATATATATATATATATCCCAAGACTCCCAAACATCTTTCCAAAGCTTGTTGAAGATCAAAATATCATCATCATAAATGAAATCAAAATCTATCACCTGATTCACCATGAATTGGAAAATCAACCTGTAAGGAGAGATCTTGTACTTCACGTGCTTCCTGCCAATGGATGAATGAGAGTAGCATATCACCAACTCAAAATACATGACAAAGTTAGAGTGTTTGCAACCAATGGTATGTTGGATTCTCCACTCCATATATGAACCTAGAAGCATATATCTAATAAATCTCTTTTGCTGATTTGGAAATAGTGAAAAAGTAATATATGATCTATGATGCCCATCAAAGAATTTCAGAACATGCATACTCTCAATCAATAAACAATTTTCTGCCCACTTAGGTTCTCCTGCGATACTATACTCTTCTACAAATTGATGCAATAAATCTGAAATAAGAATTTCCAAACATGAGTTGATTACCTCTATAGGCTTCTCAAATATCTTCACCCATTGTGCTTTCAAAAAAATAGCCATTGCATCTCTTGGAACTATGATATAGAAGTCCTTGCATGGCTTGTGTTCACCCAAAAAGATGTCCAACCTTCTTAAATTCATAATACTAGAGGCTTGTAACATTTAATCCTTCATGTCTTACTTGTAGCTACATATCCAAAATTTCATAGCATAATTAGTCACAAAATAATGACCATTGAAAGGATTTCTCTTTTTCTTACCATAATCTAGCATCAAGTATTCCAAGTTGGTTGTTTCCATTTGGCCATCACCCACAATATGGTCTTCAAAAGTGGTATTTAACTCCCATGAGTGATCTATGTACCATAAACATTGTCTCACTGTAAAATGGTCATAATGCTCAACAAATCCCATGTGATTCCATATGCTAGAACAATTTGAAACATGAAACCAAGAACCCACATCCTCTAAACTGCAACCTGTGCCACTTACTCTATCACTTAATTTTGTAAGCCTTTCTTGATGACAATATTTTTGTATTGGCATGGAAAGAAGCAATAAATCTAAATGTTGAAAATCTTTTCCATACCTTGTGCTACCAAATAAGAGTTCATCCGTCTCTTGGGAATTGATTTATGTGGAGACATCACCATGCTTCCACTGCACTACTTTGAAGCTAAAAACATGTTTATCCACCTGCATTATGATTTTTTTCAAGTTCCCTGAATCCCACAATATTATCCGTGAGATATTTGACAATTGAGAAGAATGATTTCCCCTCTATCCTGTATCTCTTATTGTTGATTTGTACACTTTTGGAACATTTGCAATAATATCCTTAAAATTAAATTCACTAACAAGTAAAGATTTATCTAAATCTCCTTCTATGAAAACATTCTCATTTATATGGATCTCTTTTGGAATAACCTCACATACCTAAAATTCTTCATGGGGAATATGGGGCTGCCTTATTTCTTTTTCTTTCCCCACAAGTTTTGGGTCTTCCTTAACCATGTGTGTGTTGTCCTTATTTTGTAAATTCATCTCTGGTGTACACATCATAATTTTAGGTTCCTCTGTCTTCTTTCCTTCCTCCCTACTTTCAAAAATATTTTCTTGACATTCAAAAACTTCATTTGTTAATAAAGTATGATCTTAAATAATCAAAGAATTTTTATCTTCTGGGTTTGATATGCATTCTTTTGGTTTTGCCTCCTTAGTTTGCTCAGAGACATCATGTAACTCCATTTTCATCGGTTCTTCATGATTTTTGGTATTTTCATCCTTTTCCATAATAACTCCTTCCTTTCTTATTTTCTTGAAGTAATCTTCAAATGATACTTCAAATTTTCCCTCTGAAAGATATTCCTCAAAAGTTCTAAAAACCACTCCTTTATGCAAATCTTTCCTGGTGAGCTCTGCATATTCATAAAATGTGAGGGCTTCCTTTGCAATTATACATTTCATAAAATATTCATCAAACCATCCTGATACTTTGGAAACTAATATATTATTTTCCAAACCCCTGAAAATATATTTGTAGAAATCTCCCATGATCAGCTTTGTAGAACCCTGTAGGTTGGCAAGATCTTAGCTCTGATACCATTGTAATGTTCCTTGTTGTAAATTAAATCAGATTTGAAATAAAATATCCCTTGCTAGAAATTAAATCAGATTTACAATAAAATAATATCTCATTTAGACTTGCAATTTTCATCAAATTGTGAAATCGGGTATGAATTAAACTTTACCAAACTGTGCAAATATAACTCAAGAAAGTATGAAACTATCATTTGATGTTGTATTACTATTATTATCATGAAAATTACAGCATATTGCTGTCTCCAATAGAAAATAACAATGAACTACAGCTACATAAAATTATAATGGAAAATTTTGAGACTGGAAGCAAATACATGCACTAAATTGAAAAGCAAACCCTCAACACACACCAAACTGAAATGTACTATTATGAGCAGCAATATATATAATGAAAACCATTAAATGTACTGATATTTGCTACAACCTACAGCTAAACCAAAATCTGAAACCACAACACACTTTCACACTAGCAAACCCTTGCAAAATACTAAAATAAACTAGTAAATCTAACTCCAATTTGCACAATGGAAAACTCTAAATGAGATTGCCCTTTGATCCTTGGACTCCCATCCTCAGCCCACCTAGAAACCTGCAAACTCCCGTTATTCAGTTTCTTTCTCCATAGGTTTTCTAGCCTTGAAGAAAATAGCACAAGCCTGTGAAAAATGACAAGATAGAATGCCAACAAACAAGTCAAAAATCACTATAAAAGGCACAATGTTAAAAAATCTCTTTTGGGGCCAAAATCCCCTACCAAAGGAGAGGGAATCTTGCAATTTAAGTTTTCTAATTTCTTTTCCAACTATGCAACTCTACTTCCACCTCTCGAATAGAAATTGTCATTTAATCCATCTTTTTTATTTGTTGCCATTTATTGCCACTTTCTAAGATTCTTTGTTTTTACCTGATTTGATTTTTTTGCTGCTTTTTGACCCCAAACTTGCTCCAATTAAACCCCAGGCCAAAATATGGAGGAATTAACATTATGATGTTTATTTTATGTCTTGATAATGTTTGTTTAGTCAAATCATCAAATAAAATATATAGTTTTTCCAGAAAATCTTTGGGTCCTATTTTACTATTTTTGGCAGTCGAGCTTACTATTTTAAGTAAGTTTCCATTTTTAGAGAATTTTGAAAAAGGGGGATGACACCTGTTCACTCAAATGACAAGTTGGATAGTTGAGGAAATCAAATCTTTCTAATGAAATTAGATCTTTCAATCTCAAATCATGTATTATTTTTAATTAAATAATCTCTGACCGTTCAGACTATTTATAGGTGATTGCTATATTCATCCAGAGTTCCAGAACATTCACACAAGCCATGCACATGATCAAATAGATTTTTTTTTGCAAAAATTAGGCCCAGTAGTTGAGCATGTTTCAATAGTTGTGATAGTAGTTGTTTATATAATGCCCAATAGTTGTGATCTAGTAGTTTATTTATTGTCCAATAATTGTGACTTGATTACCTTTTATTAAATGTTTCATTTGATCTAAAAAGCAACCAATCATGTGATGCCACATGAGTGCTCAACTACCCATGATGTGAATGCACAAGTATTGGTCTCACTTTTCTTTTGGACCTTTTTGGACTCCTTGACAAACAACATGCTAATGTGGCATCATATTTGATGATGTGGCCCTGAAACAAAATTTATAAGTAGGGTACTTTCCAAGTAAGTTGTAAAAAATTGGGTGTGATTTGAAATTTCCACATAGGATAATTAGAAGCGTGAAGTTAGGGTGCACAAATACTGGGTCCTCTCCCCTAATTAAAGAGTTGTCTGCATAGACCAACGAACTAACAATGTTCATAGACGCCTATCTCACTATCCATCATAAATTCTTCAATAACTGCTATGTTGATCATACTGTAAAATAATGATTTAAATGATATGTGTTTACCATAGAAAACTATTTAACTTGCAACCTATAAACAACAAGTTGTAAAATGGTTTCACGTTTGGTTGTTTGCAGTGTGAGATAGGTTTTGTTCAAAGTGCATCCACACTAAATATAGCCTATTGGCTAATTAAAAATTTATGAGACACAATTATGTTTTTGAAGATTTCAATTAACTTTTATAAGATTGCAGAGTTATTGTGATAATATTCAAATATATTGTACTTATGTATGTATTATTTTTTTTAAATATAACAATTAATGATATTTAATGATGTATTTTAACATTTGAATTAAATTTTATGAGAGTGTTGAGTTAATATGAAAATATTCAAATATAATGTACTTTTGTGATGATTGGTGATAATTTTGTAATTACAATAAAATTAATAAATGTAACATTTCTATTAAGTGCAAAATAATTAACAAAGTATCTATAAGAATATTGTATATATCAAGTACAACAATCCATGACTTATTTGACTCATGATTCATTTGATAATGTGCATGAGTGAATTTATAACACATCAATAAAGCAAGACACAATACACTAAATCATTGCACAAATCTTTCACACTTTGAAAGTATATTGTTGTTGTGTGCAAAGTAAAGGTGCTTAATGTAAATAGCAATGATAACCAAACAAACATGAAACCCAACAAACACTTGGATTAGGCAAAGGAAATCAAAACAAACATAAAATTCAACAAAAATACACTATGCTAGACTCCATGTTATGTGCAATTTATCCATTCAATTGGTTTGATGTGCTCACTTGAAATTTTAGTAGCATAACGACACTTTCTTGCAAAGATGTGATAAAAATGGCTAAGTGTTGGAATGATATATAGATTTTGGAATGGATAGGAATGGAGGGTTGAGATCAGAAGATGAAGATCAAGGGTGGAGATTAAGTGTGATCTCTCAACTCATGAGATTGTGCCAAGTGGCACAAGGAGGATGAATGAGAACAAGATGGTACTTGGATGGTACTTTGGGAAGATTTTTCATAAAGGCAATTCTTGTCCAAGGGGAAAAAATGAGGGGAATAAATGAAGTCCTTTGGGTACTTTTGGAAGAAAGGCCCATGTGTCCAAGAACATGGTGTCTTTTCAAAAAGGGGAAGGATTTATGAAGGGAGGACAAAAATTGTGAGGAATAAATAGAAATGAGTTGACTCTACTTAATCAAGGATATTAGGAAGTGGATTAGGTGAGGATTAGGAGTTAATAAAAACTAATGGAGAATGTGACATGTGAGGGAGAAAATTAAATAAATATAAACCATTTGTTTAATTTTTGGAAGCAAGGGAAGGGTAAGGATAGATGTAGATAAATAATTAAAATTAATTATTTACCGTATTTCAGGACTTAAGAAAATAGAAGAAAATGGATTAGGATGACGATGGAGATAAGGAATATTAATTAAAATAGAGGATCAAGAAAAATATGAATTAGAATAAATTGACCAAATGTAAGTCAATTTTAGGTGTCCATAGTTACACTAAAAATGTGGATTTGTTGAGTATTATGTCAAATTACTACTTGAACACTTCAAATGATAGAAACTTCATAACTTACCATGAAAAATACAAAATATTAAATTTCCTTCGTGTAGACCATGACAATAAAAAATATGAAGAGAACAACAATGAAGAAGAAAAACTGAGGGAAAAATGATGACTCCAAATATTTTAAAGACATAATCTTCTAAAATTTTAAGATCGAATTACTAAAGGAAAATATGATGATGTAGATGAGAATAGTGATCACCCTCTCAAATCTAACTAATGATCCTCTAAATATGAATCACCCAAATTGAAGGAATTAAGAAACAATAATTATGATAGAAACAATGATAATGACAATAAGCACCATGAAATATATGATAATGATGATGTTGACGGGTATGTGCAGGATAGTGGTGGGCCAAAAAGTGGCAATGAGGAAAAAAAACACGTCTTTCATCGACTGAAAAATGCGAAAAGAACGTGTTGACTTTTTCTAGGCTCGGGTGTCACCATACCAAACACCAAACCTACTTTTACAAATTGGATATCCAATCCAAATCGGATATCCGATTTGCAAAAAGCATATATAAAAAACGTTTGTCGCTGTTTTGAAGTCATTTGGCAGTGAAGAACCCTCGGGCGCACAGTGCATCCATTCTTCGCTTAACAAATATCCAATTTGGGCTAAATTCGATTTGGAAAGGTAAGTTTTTTAATTTTTATTTGATTTGAGTTAATTTAGATTTAGATTTGAATAATTTCATATGGTTTTTTGTGGATTTTTTAAAAAAAAAGGGTTTGATTGATTTTTGTAAATTTTGAGTTTAGAATAGATTTTGATAAAAAATGAATTTTTTATTAGTTTTTTTTCACAATAGGGTTTTGATTGAATTTTTATGAAAAATTTGAATTTAGAATGGATTTTGATAATAAAAATGAATGTTTTTTATGGATTTTTTTTCAAAATAGGGTTTTTGATTGAATTTTTATGAAACAATTGAGTTCAAAATGGATTTTGATTAAAAAATGAATGTTTTTAATGGATTTTGATTTAAAAATAGTGTTTCATTTATATTGTCTAATTTTAGATTAATTATTTTTTAACTTTAATTAGGCATTATGGCTACCAAAAATGAGAATGCACAAATTCCACCAGTTGAGAATGTAAATCCACCAGCTGAGAATCAAAATGCAGAAATGCCAAATGCTCCACCACCTCCACAACCATCAATTGAAGACTTAATTCATGAAAAATTGGAGCAATTGAGGGGCATTTGTGATGTTTATAAGAAAATCCCTCGATTATCCCATATGTCAAACACATTGACAGGAATAATTACAAATGTAGAAACCCTCTCCACCCAACATAATGCCTTTCATTCGTGGCGAGAAACCATGAAGGAATATTATGCATGTGGATTGTCTTATGATGATGTGAAAGATCTCCAAATAACAAAAGCCCAAATAACCTCTTTATTTATTAACCCCAGTACTGGTTTTCCAATTAATGTTAACAAACCAAAACTTTCTATAAAATGGTGCACGCATAGGGGCATAGTAGATAACTTTTGGGATCATTGGTGTATGGTTTTTGATAACCACCCAACAATAATCTTGATGTACCTTTTTACTTTATTAAAAAATTATATGCTAAGTTTTTGTTAGGGCATCATGTCAATTACTTTGACATTAAACCCTTTTAGGGCATTGGTAGAGGTATGCCTCAGGATAGGCCAGGGGCAGCTAGAGTAGTTAGGCGCCCACATGTTCCCCATCCTCTCCTTCCTCCACCACCTCCAGTACAACATCCAAATATTATGGAGGATGCAGCCACACAAACTATCTAGGTCATTCACTCTTTGAGTGGTCTTTTGGTTTCCCATGCTTCTTTAGTAGCTCAGCCACAGTTGGTGTTCTTGGTGATGGATCCAGTGCTACTGCATCATTCTCCTTGGGTCCACATATTTGTGTGCCACATATTTGCAATACATGCCAACAAATATGCCTCGATCCTATTGTACAGCCCCCTGAGCATCCATTAGACACTTCTGATTATGATATCCAGGATGTGAGATTATAGCAGATCACACGCAGGGGAGTGGAGCACACCCTACAGAGTCCTCTCCTGCTAGAGATGTGGACATTGGAGTAGTTACACAGGTAACATTTAAGGTGTAAATTCATAACTTGCATTTTTTTAAAAATGAATATTAATAAGAGATAGTATCAAGTACTAATATTTATTTACATGGTCTGTACGTAGTTAGTAATGGGAGACTCTACTGCAGTTATTTGATAGCACCCTTAGGGCCATTTCATTTTGGCCTCGACACACTACCATGATGTATGTATTTTAGCACTCACTCATTTGCATTTTTTTTTTCACGTATGTTGCTTGTCATTTGAATTGTCAATAATGAAATTATATATTAACTTATATGTTTATCTTACTCTCTGCTTGTAGCAAACACCTAGTGTGAGCGAGGTGCGATGCTCTCAAGACAATGGAGGCATAGTGTTGGATAAGGGAAAGGTAATTGAACTCAAATTTGATTGAATTAAAATTTATAAGATCTTTTTATTGATTATGCATACATTGACATAGATTCGTAGTT
>VDFB02058182.1:31894-50967 GCA_007258455.2 Sequoia sempervirens
TTGGCCTTTTTTCTGGAAACCCGAAGGCTAGTCGGATGGTAAAATTAGGGTTTCCTATTTTTGAGGATGTCTTTGCTCGGAGTTAGTGGTTTCAATGGCGGATTCTTTCTGGGTTTTCAGAGAGCTTCGCAGTGGTGTGTTCACTTCGGCATTCAGAGCATTTTCTAGAATTTACTATTTTTAGTAAATTCTATTTTTGGCAGCTTTTCAGTTGGGTTCAGCTTGGTTGACTTCCGGCTTCAGTTTGGTCAGTTGACTTGGTCATTATTTGGCTTCAGGGCACAATTGGAGAGATAAGTTGATATATTTAATTAAAAGGTCACGTTTTAATATTGTATTTTAACGTTGACCCCTTGGCCTAGTCTATTGACTTTATGTTGTTTTGAAAAGTGGTCCTTTTGAGGGTGGCGCTTCATTAATGATTATTTTATTATTTATCAAAGTCAAAGCAAGCTTATATTGGGCGCATTTATCAAGTATGGAATTTAATTAAAAATATCAATATTGAGCTTGAAGAAAAGGACGCCACCTCTGGAAAAGATTAGGGTTTTGTCTTGAAGAGGAGTTTAGGGTTTTGTCTTGAAGAGGAGTTTAGGGTTTTGAGAAGTCAACAAGAAAATTATAAAAGGAAGGCTTTAAGCATCATTTCACATCTTTGGTCTACTATACTGTTATGCTGCCGGATTGGCTCTGGAACTGCTTCGAGGAATGAAGGCCTCCTAGCTTGGGCATCGCTTCGTGTTTGCAAGACAACATCTAGTAGTGATTCAGTTTATTGTGAGTTGCATTTAGTTCATGCATTGTATTTCAGCTTAAATTATAGGTTTCAGCTTATTGCATGGTTTTATACAGCAGATTTGAGTTTTTAATCATAAATCCAAAAAGACAAAAATATTGCATATGGGTATTGACCCATCCTCATTGTAGACTTTAGGCGCCCCACCTCTCCAGTTTGCAGATTTTATGAAGCTTTCATCTATTTTCTAGAGCAGATCGCTCTTTTCCCTAGGCCGTACTTTTCAGTTTTTGCATCGGGATCTGTGCAAATTAATTAAGGGTTTTAAGATCTGTTTTCAGTGTTTGAACCTAGTCGCCATTGTTGTTAGAATATATTGCATTTGATTTCATGTTATTCTGATGAGTTTTGTGAGGGTTATGAACAATTGAGTGTTTTCTAAAGCTGCTGGTTATTCATACAAAACGCAGATTTGTAACAAAAACAGATTTAGAAGTTGATCTTTGAAAGTTGTATTGTTTGGCACTTCCTTTCAAGATAAGAAGTTCTTGTGATGTAACGCTAAGCTCTCAATGTTCTAAGCTATTGGCAGACGAATGAATTCTTATTTTTGTAAACTGACAGTAGTACTGGCAGTCTCTTTCATTATTGCTCAATTCTGATATGTAACGCTTTTTTTCATTAAAGTTGTTTGTAATAGATCTATCTCCACCCTATGGTAGCTACTTCCCATTCTGGGTGAGCAAGCACATTCTAGGTGTCGAGTAGTTTCATCTTTCAGCATTTCTCTTTCAAGCATTGTTATTGTAATCACTCCGTCATATGGTCGCCCCTCACTCCGCATTGGATTGGGTAGCACATACTTGACGTCGAGTTCCCTTTTCAGCATTTAGAGTAGAAGAACCTCTGACCAATGCTCGCCATCATCGGCGCCATACTGGTTAGAGTTACAGCATAAGCAGTTTGATTTAGATCCTCTGACCAATGCTCGCCATCATCGGCGCCATTCTGGTTAGAGTTGCTTTCTTGCACGTTTTGGTTTATCCTCTAACCTGGGTGCACTGCTTTGTAATTTGTAATTTGAAAAAGAAAAATTTGGCTCGTAATATTTCAATATTGTTGTTGTGTGCAAAGTAAAGGTGCTTAATGTAAATAGTATGATAACCAAACATGAAACCCAACAAACACTTGGATCGGGCAAAAGGAAATCAAAACAAACATAGAATTCAACAAAATACAATATGCTAGACTCCATGTTGTGTATGATTTATCCATGCAATTGGTTCGATGTGTGCTCACTTGAAATTTTAGTAGCATACACACTTTCTTTGAAAGATGTGATAAAATGGCTAAGTGTTGGAATGATATATAGATTTTGGGATGGATAGGAATGGAGGATTGAGATCAGAGATGAAGATCAGGGTGGAGATTAAGTGTGATCTCTCAACTCTCATGGGATTGTGCCAAGTGGCACAAGGAGGATGAATGAGAGGGAGATGGTACTTGGATGATACCATGGGAAGATTTTTCATAAAGGCAATTCTTGTCCAAGGGGACAAAATGAGGGGAATAAATCCTTTGGGTACTTTTGGAAGAGAAAGACCCATGTGTCCAAGAACATGGTGTCTTTTCAAAAAGGGGAAGGAGTTATGAAGGGAGGACAAAAATTGTGAGGAATAAATAGAAATGAGTTGACTCCACTTAATCAAGGATATTAGGAAGTGGATTAGGTGAGGATTAGGGGTTAATAAAAACTAATGGAGAATGTGACATGTGAGGGAGTAAATTAAATAAATATAAACCATTTATTTAATTTTTGGAATGGAAGGGTAAGGATAGATGTAGATAAATAATTAAAATTAATTGTTTTATGTGAGGACTTAAGAAAAATAAAATGGATTAGGATGACGATGTAGATAGGGAATATTAATTAAAATAGAGGATCAAGAATAAGATGAATTAGAATAAATTGACCAAATGTAAGTCAATTTTAGGTGTCCACAGTTACACTAAAAATGTGGATTTGTTGAGTATTATGTCAAATTACTACTTGAATAGTTCAAATGATAGAAACTTCATAACTTACCATGACAAATACAAAATATTAAATTTCCTTCGTGTAGACCATGACAATAAAAAATATGAAGAGAACAACAATGAGCAAGAAAAATTGAGGGAAAATGATGACTCCAAATATTTTAAAGACATAATCTTCTAAAATTTTAAGATCGAATTATTAAAGGAAAATATGATGATGTAGATGAGAATAGTGATCACCCTCTCAAATCTAACTAATGATCCTCTAAATATGAGTCACCCAAATTGAAGGAATTAAGAAACAATAATTATGATAGAAACAATGATAATGACAATAAGCACCATGAAATATATGATAATGATGATGTTGACTATTAAAAATATTTTAATATTTTTAAGATAATATATGAGGTTTTGTTAGTGGTCCCATTCCCATAAACTACTAACACTATACATAACAATAATGAAGAAATTGCCTAAACAACCCTTCATTAGGGCATAGTAGAATTATAATTAAAAAAAAATATCACTATACTATACCCACAAAATTTACAATATGGAGTAATTTATATCCTACCATCCAACCCAGTAACATAAACTTGCAATAAAGACCATTATCCAAGATGAGCACACAACATTAAAATCACATTTTAAAAGGTAGTTGTGAAACTTCCATTGATCCATCTTGAATGTTAAAGGCACTATCAACCAATGATCAAAAGCCCTACTATAGACTCCATTATCTCAAATTGTAACCAATATTCTACTTCAAGTACAAAAAAATTGTGACCTCTTTTACCTATGTGAGAATGCACTTAAGTGTATTTGTAACACTTCAATAAAGAAAGACAATTCTTCAAATCATTACGTAAATTTTCAACACCTTGAAGTATCCAATCACACTAAAAATGTGGATTTGTAGAGTACAAGATCCAATGGCATATGAAAATCATGTTCTTCACAATTTTAAATTGTCACATTATTCCTTCTACCTTATCATAGGAGATCATGTTCCTATATCTAGGAAATATCTATGTTGCCAGAGGAGATCCAAAACCATTCAACATGCTCAAAAATGATAATATGACCAAGAATAAATTTGGAATACCCATCAATTATAATTTTTCCATGAATCAAATTGTGCCTAAGAAAGAAAGACATTTGAAATGAAAAACATAGTTAAGTATCCAATAAATTCTATGTTCAAAAAGGGAGAGATCAAAATGATACAAAATTATTTCTACAAAGTTGGCCACAAAGATATTGAAACCTCAACAGCCACAAAATATTCCCCTTGATGCTTACTTAGTGCAACCTTACGTTACTTTTAATTTGGTAGTCGTCCCTATTAAAGAAGAAATTAACATGTATACAATTGAACTTGTTAAAGAGATGATGATGAAGAAGAAACTAACATCTACATGGTCAAACTCATATTCAAAGATGAAGGAGAATGATCAATCTCATACAAGAACCAAAAGTAACATTAAAAATCTTGTTTTCAAATAATCTTTGGATCCTTCATTCTAACAAAGTTAGGTGTAATATGGGAGCTAGAGCTAGATTAGTTCTAAGATCTAAAGAGGGGAAATTTTCCCCTTTTTTCCTTTTGACTCTAACTTCTTCTACATCAACAATTTCATTGAGTATGACTTTATTTTTATTTAAGAGTCATGTTTACTTTAAAATTAGGCAAGAACATTGTTTTTGGTGATTTTTAAAATTAGATGTAAATCAAGTCTCTAAAAATTATGATACAAGATTGGAATGGTTGTGACCTTGTAAAGATAACATCTAAGGTTTTTTTTAATTTTTTTATTCTTCATGCAAGTCATCCCAAGAGAAGGCGATCAAATAGTTAATTTTATGGTTACTTTCTTTGCAATGTTTTTGCCTCATGCACAATTGTGAAACTTGGATTTTGTCATATCAATTTTGAGATGGGTCATTGGTAGGAAGGGGTAACCTATTACATGTCCTTAATTATATAGAGAATAGATTATAAATTTTAACATGAGAATACATAGGAAATGATGTCTATATGAGAATATATACATGCCTCTGATGGTTTCCCATGAGCATGTCATAAGAAAGGCACATTAGTTTTTGATGAGGAACTAAACCTTTTAAAAGTACAATATACTCCAAACATACCTCCCACCCATTTGAAATTACAAGAATGTCATCCATTTTTGGTTGGCAAAACTATATATTCAAATATTGGTAACCAAAAGAATTAAAAAATGGCAAAACTTGGGGTTGGCTTGACAAGTGAAGAGCTATATAATTATATCTAGAACTTCTCATTGAATTTGTAGATGTCTTTTCTGGAAACATCTGTACATGCCAAGGTTAGATTTTGATATTCTTTCCCATAACCTAGTCACTAAACCAAACATAAAACTAGTCAAGTAGAAATTAAGACAAATCAAACCTAAACTACTTGCAATGGTAAAAGAGGAACTCATGAAATTTCTTCGCATGGGATTTATCAAACAAGTAGATTATTTTAGCATGAATATTAAACATATTCCCACTGCTAAAAAGAAATTGGGAAGGTTTGAATACACGTTGATTTTAGAGACATTAACTTTTTTTCTCTCAAAGAAATTTTTTCTCTTCCCTCTATAGATTAGATTATTGATTCTACCTTTGATTATGAAATTTTATCCTCATGGATGATTTATAGGCTATAATAAAATCCTTATTTCAAAATCTTACCTAAATAAAATGGCATTCACTATGACATTATGGGAAATCTTCTATTATGTTGTAATATCTTTTGAGTTGTGAAACATATGGTTTATGGCATTCATTTTTATGACCTTATCCACCATACAATAAAATCCTATGGTGAAGATCCATTAGAAACATATAAAAATAAAGTAGGCCATCCCAAGGACATACATGTGTCCTTATTACTAGATTGCATGAATACAATGTTAAGTTGAATCTAAAAAGTGTATTTGAAATTATAGCTCTAAAATTATTAGGCTTCATCATCTCATGGACAAAAAGGTATCAACCTTGCTAAAGTGAAGGTGGCTCTAGATGTGATTCCCCCAACCACTAAGTCTATAGTAAGAAAATTCCTAGGCCGATTGGAGTTTATTTATTATGTCCCCTTTGGACAGTGTGGCCTCATAATGTTTGTTAGTTCAATTACAATTTCCTACTTTGTTGTGCATCTTCTACCCGTGGTAATCATTGGAGTTGTTGGGGGATTACTTGGTGGAATTTTTAACTACCTTAGATATAAGATCTTGAAATTTTATAGCCTTGTTAATGAGCATGTGATTCACACATTATTTTATTTTAGTCAATATAGATGGTATAATTTTTAATAAAACCTTTGGGTTAACTTTGAATCAAGAAACAAGAAATTCCATATCTTTAAATTTTCTATTAGTCACTTAATTTTTTGCTATTGTAGCTTATAATGTTTTTCTTACACTAATTTTGTGTCCTATATCATGTTCTTGCCTGCTTGGCTACCAATTTAATCCCATTGAGCTATATTAACATTGCATTTGATGTGCATTGTATAGATAAGGCAGGTTAAAGTTGCATGCAAAGCAATTTACCTTTCTATGCTTTCCCTTTGTTTATGTGCAAAATTATGTATTCTTTTTCATTTAGGAGATTTCAAATCTCCTTTGTAAATATTGGCATTTTGAAGTTTACCAATGTAGAACATAAAATAATGTGATTCTTTTCATGGTGATCATGACTCTTTTATCTTGGTTTCTATTTTTTACTTCAAGAAGAGACCTTTTTTCAAATTGCTACTTGCAAGCACTATCTTTTCCATTACACATTCTTGTTTCTTTGGATTACTATGGCTTGTGGAAAACACACCATACGCAAAATTAATTGTGGAACAATGCCCCAAAATAGGATGATCAAGGAATTATACACAGTTCTAGTCTCCAAATGGCTATTACCATGATTCTCCAATGGAAGTGTATCCTGTATTGAGAGCACCTCAGCTTGAAGGCACCAATTTTGTTCTTTGGAAACTTAGAATGGAGACTTATTTATCTTCTTTAGGATTTGAAGTGTGGACAGCTATAGAGAGAGGTTTTCCAATATCTTCAATATTTCTTCTACTGTTGATGAGAAGAAGGCTCTTGAATTCAATTCTAGGGCCATAGATGCTATTTTTAGTGGATTGCCAAATGAGGTTATTGCTAAAGTTATGTACTATAAGAATGCTAATGAGGTTTGGGACAAATTGATTTATATGTATGAAAGTGATGAGTTGCTGAAAAAGACACCCTTGCAAATTGAGATAGGATGTGATACATCTGAAAGAGAAGACAACCCTGTGAGAGTTTATGAACAAGAGTTTTAGATGAAAATGAATGTGAATTTGATCTTGAAGGTGAACTTACTTGTGCCCTTGATGAAATTGAGAAACTTAGAGTGGAGAATCAAAGATTAAGGTTGTAGCTTCAAGAAGAAAAAGAATCTAAAGATTAGACCCTTTTAGCTCTTCAAGAAGTAGAGAAACTGATAATAGATTTGAAGGTTCCAGTTGCAGAAGCAAAGAAAATAGAAGAAGAAGTCAATAAACAACTTAAGGTAAAAGTGACTGATTGTGAAAAGTATGAATCAGAGACAGTTTCTTTGAAAAGTGAATTAGGAAAAGCTTCTTCCAAGCTGCACAGGACACTTCAATTTGGAAAGAGCACTGAATGTTTATTTGAGATGTTAAGCAAGCAAAAACATCATAAGGATACTACTGGATTAGGTTTTGAAGAAGGGCAGTGTTCTAAACTATTTTGCTGCTCCTAAGGTTGAAGAAAAGAAGAAGACAACAAGAAATACTCCTGTACAAGCCAGCAACAACAAGTTGAGAAGATCTTTCCATTCAATACAGCATCAAAAGCTCAGGTTTGACAATTCTTTTCATGGTTATTGTTACTTATGCTATGAATTTGGTCATAGAGTAAAAGAATGTTGGGTTCATGAAGAGAAATTTGGATGTACTAAAAGCTCTTATGAATGGTTAAATGGTAGAAGCAAAGTTAAATGTTATAAATGTCATGAGATTGGACATAAATCAATGTTTTGTAAAAATCATCACAAGAAGCCAAGTATTAAGAAAGTGTGGAGAAGGAAACAAGAAAAAGAAGAGCCCAATCTTGTGCATGGTGCACAAGAGATATCCTTAACTACATAAAGGATAGCATAAATTGAGGGGGAGTTGTTCTTTTTGTATTATACAAACCCCTTAGCCAATTGCAAAAAAAGGTTTCATCAAGAAGAGAATAAAGGAGAGCTTCATTACAAGTTTAGTGTTGTCTCTTGTCAAAGTGTTTGGGTATGGTAATGACAGTGTTATGCTACCTTGAGAGAAACTTGCTAATAACAGTCTCAATGAAGTAGTAGTATACATTTGCTTTTGGACTGTATCCCTTTTATACAATGATGTTT
This sequence comes from Sequoia sempervirens, assembly GCA_007258455.2. Lineage (NCBI taxonomy): Eukaryota > Viridiplantae > Streptophyta > Pinopsida > Cupressales > Cupressaceae > Sequoia > Sequoia sempervirens. The sequence goes on from VDFB02058182.1 coordinate 40,107, forward strand.
TTCATGAGAAAGACAGGGGCAGTATGATCACAGAGCAATGGTTTCAGTATGATGTGATCTGCATATCATTCTTCTACTTGTGTTATGCATGCAATTGATCTGAACACTGTTTGTTGCCAGTATTTGTATATAACAGTGGTATTTGCAGGTATCTTGTTACAGGAGTACAATGATATCTGCTTATAATGGTGCTTTATAAATTTCATACAGTGTTATCCATGAAGATGATTCAAAGTGAGTGTTTGTTGATAGTGGCATAATGTATTCCTAATGGTCTTGCATAATGATGAAATTGATGAAAGTGTTCCTGCTATTGTCAAGTGAGGGCAGTTTATAATCATTCCTGTGGAAGAGTCCAAGATAAATGTTTATCATGTCATCTCAGTTCATATGCTCTGATGTTTATAATGTTGGCAAATATTTTATAGATTTCTTCTTACTTGGAATAACAACGGTACATCTTGGAAACAAAAAACTTTGCAAAGGCTGTGATAATAAGTGGGCACATTTGTTGTCAAGTGTTTAAGATAGTAGCATCCTTGTTAGCTTCAAGTCATTGTCAAGATAATGTTTTTATGACAACTTCAGTGTATTTCAAGACAGTGACTTTGAGTCCACTTCAAAACATTGACAGTGCTTTTGATGATAGTGGTTGTGATCTTCAAGTTTGCAGGTACAAAGAAGGTGACTATCTTGTATCTCACAGGGTGGATGGAGCTTTATCTTGTGGCTTTATTTCAGTGCTAGTGTCTTACATGTACTTTACTTGAGACAGTGGCCTTCATGCAAAAGACAGTCTATAAAAGTTCATTGCACATATTTTCTGCAGTGATTATGCTGATATGTATGCAGTACCTTTGGTATCAATTGGTCTTTTGCTAGTGTCTTCTACTTCTTTCATGAGCCATACTTCTCTGCTTGCCAAATATTGTACTCTTTATGACATCTCTATTAAAGTTTGTATATGCTGTTCATTTGGTTTCTGAACTGCTTATCTCTGCATAGTGATAGTTTTTCTTGAAAGACTTTCGTTGTAGATATATGATGTTTGCAGGGCATAGTGTCAGTGGTAGTGGTATATCTTCCATCATTGTAAATAAGTCAATTTATACTGTTAATCATGACTACCTTGACAAGGAAGAGGTGACGATGATGCTGGCATATTGTGACAATTCTTGTAAATAACAGTTGATGGTTTACAACTCTTACTTCTGCAGTAAGGTAACATTGTTAGCAGCAGTAAGGTAAAAGTGTGAATAGCTGATGCACAATAATTTACACTTGATTTGAAGTGATATTCATCGCATACCTTCATTTGAAAGACTTATGTTCTAAATATTTGGTGCACAGTAGTACTGTTTTGTGACAGTGATCGTTTCATTTCCATGAAGATTTGCTATGCTTCTTTGGCATTGCTGTCTAAGAGGGAGTAACATTCTTGATACTATGAATGGCAGTTGAACAGTGCTCATAATGACAGTGTCTCTACTTTAGTTTTCATGCTACATCTGACTGTCTTGGTGCTTTGATAGTTAATTTGCTTGTGTAAGTCAGCTAAGTGAAACAGTGCAAGTTGTGACAATACACTGACTGAGATGACAGTGGTTTGTATGGTAGTTAAGTTTGCTACTTTGGCTTCTGACAGTGATTTCATTGAGACAGTTGATTATGTGTAACAGTGGTCATGATTTTGTGGACAGACAGTACATTGTCCAATGATAGTCTAATATTCTGCGATGCTAGACTGTTAGTGAAGTGCATTTTGAATGCATTGTTCCCTCAGTTTCTCCTACCTATCATGCCATTCTGCATACTTGATGATAGTGAAAGACAGTAGTTGAGATGACGGTGTATTCTTGATGACATCATATGAATTCAGTGAGCAATGTTGCAATGAACAGTAACAATGGAACTGTGTTCAGACATTTTACTTTTGACAGTACTTTGTTTGACCTTCATTGTATCTTTAGGGGGAGCACTCATCTTGATTCTTGCACAATGCTTGATGATGCTAGAGGAGAATAAGCTTAATTGAAGTCATGGATGGTTGCATCAATGTTCAGACAGTGTTCTTGCAAAGCACAGTGGAATGTCACAATCAGTTGGATTGCACAGTAGCATGTGAAGGATGCACAGTGGAATAATGAAGTTGATGACAGTTTCAGGTTCTTGCAATCACAATGTCTTATGATAGTTGGAAAGGACAAGTCTGCTATTGCTGCAAGGACATAATGCACAGTCTATTTAGTTCTTTGTCAGTACTATGCATGCTAATGACAGTGAAAGGATAGCAAGGCTCTTACAATATTTGTCAGTGAAATATCATTGTCATGCAGTCACTATTTGAAGTTGTCTTTATCTTTATGCAGTTGATTTAAGTTTCTTCTATGCTCTCTCTTTGATGTCTTCTTTGAGTCGTGATTCAGTGCTAGTGGCAGTACTTTGAAATGTTTTTTTTTAAGTGTGGTAATTGCTTGGACAGATGGACAGAGTACACAAGACAATTGCTACATGACAGTGCTCTGAAATGATAAAAGTGGAAATGGGCAGTGATATGCATCTTTTTGTGTTTGCCTATGTCTACTTTAGGGGGAGCTCTTCAGTTCTTTGTCATTGTTGTCAAAAGGGGGAGAAGATGGAATTGTAGTATCTAAGTGAAAGTGCAATGTTAGTTTGACATCAATTCCAAAGGGGGAGTTTGCTGGCAGTGGTATTGTTTTGTCATTGATGTCAAAGGTGCATGTGGTGTCAAGGTTTGGTACAAAGGACAGTGTTGCTAGAACAGTGTTGCTTGTCATTCTTGTTGGTCTTCATGTTTCATTCTTGTTCAACAATGCTTCTAAAGGCATTTGCTCTTTACTTGCCAAAGATTGATAAAGATTGGAGATTGATTGATTCATTCAAAATTTATATTCAAGGCATTCAAGATTGGAGATTGAATTCTTAGTGTTGTAAACTTGTTGTCGGTGTTCATGGTTGCAAAGGTGATAGCTGGGTGATGCAGTGAATTGTCTTGTGGTGTTGCTTCAAGGTGCTTTAAAGTCACCAAGGAGTCAAGGTGTAGTAACAGTGCATTCAAGACATCAATAGTATTCAAGACATCAAGCATCAAGGCAGAAGGTAGCATCAAAGGTTAGAAGGTTTATTTTATGGTGCGTGATTTGCCAAAGGCATTTCTTCACTCAGTCAGGTTATTGAAGTATTTGTTATTCAATTGATTGATACTCATTGCATATTTATTTCAATAAGTTGCTTTATCTCATGGTGGTAGTTGATGCTTATCTTATGGATTATTGTCAAAGAGGTGGTTGTCAGAAATACTTGGTTTGTTATGGAGGTATGGTTGATTTCAAAGATATGAAATTGAAAAGACTTTCATATAATCATGAGAACAGAGTTGAGTGTTAAGGTTTTGTTTTAAATGTCAAAATCAACATGCTTTCGATCTAGAGCTCATGGGATCTAGCAGAGATCTAAATTCAGTTACAGGCGTACAGGTTATTAAAGGTTTGATCTTTGGGGAGGATGTTTATCCTTAAAACCCTAAATGTTAGCTTTGTGCAAAATGTATATTAGGCCTAAACCCTAAAGTTGCTTTTTGACATTTTTTCAAGTTGACCTACAAGCACCGGTCGTAAGTCATTTAAATATCCGCTTGAAGGCTTCTCAGTCATTGAAGACCGGTCCCGTAACCGACCTAAAAGGTAATCTATCCTTTTCACATCATGCTGACTTAAATCAATGGTCATTGTTCAATTTGTAAGTGCGGCAAATTAAAAATCTAAGGTGGATATTTGAAATGCTGAACAGTTAGTTTCTGAAGCGTAAACTTTGACAGGTGTCAGAATGTCAGTTGTTTTTTTTCATCTTTGTTTCTATGTGAAGTTGAAGAGTTATTGGTGATTTTATGAGTCGGCACCAAATCTGATAAAAGGTAGTTTTGTTTCTAATTTAGAAAGCTTTCTGTCCTCGATGCTTTTGGGAAGTTTTAGAGAATGTAATATGGAATAAAGCAGATTTTTTGAGAAGAAGATGAAGTTTTCTTTTGGTGTATCGATGAAATAAGGGCAGATTTTTTGGTGAAGAAGAGAGCTTCTAATTTGAGTAAGCTTTGATAATACAAGGTATTTAGTCTGCAAATCTTTGTGTAAATGTGGTTGTTATAAGATATAGATGAAAAACAGACTTTTGTGGAAAGAACAGTGTTTTCTATTTTGAAACCTTTATGTAATTCAATCAGCATATCTTTACCTGTAGAAAATCAAGTATGAAGATATACAGGCTTTGTGAGGATTTGTAATTTTGTGTATCTTTTATAAATCTGTTCATTAGAAATTAGAACACGTATGAATCAAGTTGAAGCTGAAAGAGAAAACTGTGAAAGACTGCGATTCTTCTGTATTTGCTTTGCATTGAAGATTGAGTTTCTTCTATGATTAATAAAACTGGGTGCAGCAGATGACATTTGTAAAAGAATGGTGCTTGAATCTTCATGAAGCAGTGCAATGCTAAATGTATTAGGAAAGTATATGAGAAAAGATTGCAGGTGGTTTTGGTAAGGGTTTTTGATTGAACAATATAGTAATTGTTTTTGTTTTAAAAGAAATTACAGAGTTGAAGAAGAATATTGATTGAGCCTTTTGAATTTGGGAGTTTAGAAATTGTGAATGCAGTATACTTTGTTCAAGAATAGGGAATTCAGGATTGTATGTGAATTTGTGTTGAGACCTGAAGATTTGTTTTCCTTTTGTGCCAAGTTTGGGAGTGATAGGAGTATGTGCAAGAGTTATAGAATACGTCTATAACCTTTGTGTTTCAATGTAAACAGAGTAAAACTCTATATTGTTCTTCTTGTAATCAGATTGGGAATCATGATATTCAGCCAGTGAGGCCTATTGTGATGTCAGTGAGACACACAAGTGTTAGTTGTGAAGGCTAAATTTAGCTTCAAGTGGGAGAATGTTAGTTTTTTGAAGACTAAATTTAAAAATCAAGAAACTTCTATTTCGAATTAAGAAAAATCTAATTCGAATAGAAATCAAGAAACTTCTATTTCGAATTAAGAAAAATCTAATTCGAATAGAAACTCCTCGTATTATCCAGAAACTTCTTCTTTCGAAAGCTTTTTTTTATAAATATGTCAATATTTATCTCTCCTATGTATTATTGATGAAGTATGATTTTCGAAAAGCTCCTGATGTAAAAGATTTTCTGAGATAATAAAAGCTATTGATCCTTGCCCCGTGGTTTTTCCTCCACATTGGAGGTTTTCCACGTAATCTCTGTGTTATTGTCAATGTCTTATTTGCTGTCTACTTTATTTACTGTGTTTTAATTTTATTGCTGCTGTTATTATTTTTATTCTGGTTTAAATTACATAACAACTGGTATCAGAGCAAAGTTGCTGGAAGATTTGGTGTGTGTAGGTTTTATTTCTCTCTTTCATTGAGCAGCATGGAGGTCACAACGAGTGACATGGAGAAGTTAAATGGGGCTAATTTTTCCCTATGGAAATCCCAAATGGAGGACATATTAATTCTGAAAGATCAGTATTTGCCACTCGAAGGAATATCAAAGAAACCCACAACGATGACGGATGAAGATTGGAAAAAGTTGGATAGAAAGGCAGTTGCAACCATTCGTCAATATTTGGCTAAAAATGTATATTTTAATGTTGCCAGAGAGAAGACAGTAGCAAAATTATGGAAAAAGCTTCATGATCTATATGAAAAGAACACAGCATCAAATAAAGTTTTTTTGATGAAAAAACTATACAATCTCAAGATGAAGGAGGGTGCTTCTGTAGCAGAACATTTAAATGAGTTCAACATAATTACTAGTCAGCTTGCCTCTGTTAAAATCACTTTGGATGATGAGATTAGAGCCATCTTATTAATGTGTTCAATGCCAGACAGTTGGGAGAATTTGATCGTAGCTATTAGCACTTCGGCACCTGGAGGAACTCTGAAGTTTGATGATGTCAGTAGCAGTTTAATGAATGAGGAGTTGCGGCGTAAATCAATGACAGAGAACCAGGGAGGAGAAGCCTTAGCCCTAGCTGATCGCGGTAGAAAATTTGATCGAAACCGACAAGGGCGTTCGAAGTCAAGAGGAAGATCAAAATCAAGAAGAGGTAGAATTACCTGTTATCATTGCGGCAAATTGGGACACATGAAAAGAGAATGTCGATTTTGGAAGCGAGAGCAAAAGGAACAAAAACCAGCAAGTGCAAATGAAGATACTACGGCTGTTGCATCAGATGGTGAGGTATTAATTACTGTTTCATATGAGGATGCATGCCTTTGTGCTTCTAATCATGATATTGATTGGATTTTAGATTCTGGAGCCTCCTACCATGCTACCCCAAGTAGAGAAAATTTTATTTCTTATAAATCTGGTAATTTGGGTAAGGTTCGCTTGGGTAATAATAATTTATGTAATATTGAGGGAGTGGGGGATGTTTTAATAAAAATAGAAGATGGTTGTAGTTTATTGCTTAAACAGGTCAGGCATGTACCAAAGCTTGGAATGAATCTAGTTTCAGCTGGAAAGCTAGATGATGAAGGCTGCCATATAGTATTTGGCAAGGGATGCTAGAAAATCGTAAACAAAAGTTTGGCTAGTGAATCCTAATAAAGCCTTGATTAAAGAGTGCTTTTTTCACCCTTTTAAGGGTTTTTCCACTCATAAAAATTGGTGTTCTATCTCTCTTGTATCTTGTGAGTTATTGGTTGCATATCATATTGTAATTTGCACATCTCTGATTGCTAGTGAAACATAGTATCCAAGTTTTTTTGTGTGAACAAGGAGATTAAGTAATTGGATTTTATTTTTATCTAACCATTGATTCACCACCCCCCCCTCTTAGTGGTCCTGAACTCCAATAACTAGTCCATATTTTCATGAGTTTGATAATAGAGGATGAATCAAAATTGCCTCCTTTTGGAGATTCTCTATTGACCACATTATCAAAATACTCTTTCAAAATCCATGCAAAGTAAAATACATGTCAGTCATTATATATTACATCAATTTCACCTATAAAATTGTGCATATCTTTTAAGTTCTTTTGTACAATATCATACATTGTTTGGGACATTCGCTTGCAACTATTCATAATTTCCCTCCAAAGTTTATAAGTCTCTCCATTTTCGATGAACATATAATTTTTCTCCATCTAATATCCTCACATTCACCAAATTTTAGAAATCTATCTTCTCTAGCTCAACAATGTGAGGATAATCAATTTCAATAGCTACTAGCTCCTCAACATTCTTCCCTAACACTTTTATAGCATCTACCTACTTGACAAACTTGTCACAAGAAGAATCCACTTCCTTTATCACTTTGTTCCCAAAATAAAATAGTTTAGCACTCAATACACAAGTAACCCACACAATATCCCTCAATTCACTAGTAATAGGTATTTCCTTTTTGTATCCTAGATGAATTGAGAAGACAAAGCTATAGTTGAAGAATCAACATTACTAAGTTCTCAATATAGGGAGTAAGATATGTCACTTTATTGGTTAGCGCTGACTTGGTCACCTTAACTTTCTTCATCTTTTGGATCATCAATTCAATGGATGAATTGGAATTTTTTACATCTTCCTTGGATGGCTTCCCTACAAACATAGTAGTTACCCTATCATCCACTAGTTGCAATTCTACTTCAAGTACATATAACAACAAAGTTACAATATGGACTCATTTGACCCATGTGTGTATGTAGTTATAAGTTATCACCTTTTCTCTCTTCGAAGGAAGCTACTTTGTAATCATTTAAATCTATGGAGTAAAGTCATCTAGTGGAGGTTTATTTACCCTTTTATTTTTCTAAATTATTTGACCAAACCACTAAGGCATATATGTTTTGGTTGATATCTCTTATTGAGTAGTATATTGCTATTGTTCTTGTGTAACCTTATCCTTTGGAGGGATGGAAGGAGCATTATGAGTTCTAGGTGGAGGAGGAATTCTCTCAAGCGATGGATTTGGAGTTCTTTTAGGAGATGGAGTTTGGAACTTATAGGGAATAGGAATATCCTTTGGAGAACCTAAAAGTGGATATTTTGGAGGAGAAGAAAGAGGGGATTTGAGATTGTGAGGATTTGATGCAAACTCTTCTTCTTGATCTTCCTTTTATTTTCCCTTCCCTTTAAAGATTCGCTATAAAACTAATCATTTGATACATCTTCATTTGGTATGTACTCAGAGAACATTATTCTCTCATTCTAAAATAGAATCCATTTGAATAATTCTTCCAAAAAAATTCTCTTATTTCCCTTTGGTTATAGGAGGACCTCACTCCCTCTATGTATGTCCTTGGATTGAATGAACTTTGTGATTCATTAGGAGTTATATTTTCCAATGACTTCTTAGCCTCTACATTTTAGGAAACTTGCATTATCAAATATGTATATTTGTTGATGTAAATGGAGAATGAAGTTCCCTTCATTTTTCTCTTAAAACACTTTATGTATCTATCACAATCATTAGCATAGTTCTAGGGGTATTTAGTTATCACTCATGTATGTAGGGATTCTATAAGGTAATTTTTCAATACCACCAACCCTAATATATGTGAATGTGAAAAATTGAATGTTCCAATTTTATCACTTTTTAATTTTCATCATTACCTTTGTAGAGATTCTCTCAACAAAACCACCTTCAAGCATCTTGATGATGTAGAAAAAATGCATTATTGGATCTCCTAAAGGACTTATCACTTTCTTTGATCTCTAATAATGGATAGTATTCATAAAAAAAATTCTAGTCAATACCCATGACCCCCTTAGTTTGGAGACTAGCAAGCTATCGTCTTCTCGCCAAGACATATAACAAATATGACATCATATTGAAAACTTTAGTTTAAACCATGTTTATCAATTGTTCATGTAGCATATCATTGGCCAATTATCCTCATTGATGAACTCCTTCCTAGGAAGGATCTTGTTGATGTACAAATACATCCATGTTTAGAATTCCCTTGTCATCTCCTACCAAGTTGTGACTATTTAGTAGTGTGATTATATCATTAACCTCTATATAAAATTATCTTAAAACTTTTCTTCAAAATCCTAATGGATGATGGCCTTAGTTTAATGAAACTTCTTTTATTTATAACCTCTGAGCATCGATCCATGTAATCATCATACTTATTTTTGGAGGAATCCTTTTTGATCCAAACATACTACTCATTAGTTCAATAAGATCAAACATGTCTTCTATATATTATGATTGCATTATCAATATTGCATTTCTAGATCTATGTTTCTTATCTCTTTATTTTATTTATTATAATATTGAGAGTGGACAATAACCAAATTGGAAAACTAGGTAATTACTAGGAATTTCATAGCTTAAACTAACCCACTTGATTTTAGGTTTTGTGCCCCTCTAGTTGGCCCCAAGTTATCTTGATTCATCCACCTATGAAATTGTTCTAACCCAAAATGTTCCAAATATTTTTCAATTACATTTATAATCTTATATATTATCATGGATGCCAAAATGAAACCTTAAAATTGTATTTCATCTTCATGGGTTAAAACATACTCTTGCAAGGTGACCTTTTTAAATGGGAAATACCTATAATTAGTCAATATATAGGTTTTGAAGTCTAACACTAACTAGTTAAGAGATTTCATATATTCATAGTGATTTTGTATGTTGAAATATTTATTTCCTTAAAAATTAGAGTGTCCAAGCCAAAATGCAAGAGTTTTAGTGCTAATAGATGTTTCACAAGTAATTTGGACTATCCTTAACAATTCACAATCATGGAATTTTGGATTTGGTCCTAATTTTCCAAAAAATAACCTTATTTACCAAAGGTCTCAAGGTTTAGAGTTTTGACCCTAAATTGCAAGTTTAAAAAAACTCCCTAGAAGCTTGAAGTAAGCAAAGCTCAATGTTCAAGATTCAACTACAAATTACAAGGGTGTTGATTTGTAGTTTATAAATTAAAGTTTGGATGGAAGATATTTTTGGAGTTCAAGCTCTAAATATCTTCTATAGTTTTTAATTTTTGTTTGTACATTGCATTTTTATCACAAAATTTGGACCAAAGTTAGTTACAGATTCATTAAAAACTATCATTTTGTGATTTTTCTTTAAGTTGCAAGCTTAGTCAAAAGTCCAAATTGTGATTTTAATTTGAAATTTTACTCCAAAGCCTTAGCTAGCAAGGCCATAGGATTCATTTTATAATTTTGGGCTGAAGTATGCACTATAGCAAACTAAGAGTTTTACATATCTCTTAAGTTTTTCATCATGTATTGGGAATAATCAATGACTCATAAGTGGGCCATTAATGGATTAACTACCTTCCATATCAGGGTTTTGGTATTTTGAACACACTTTAGAAATATTAAAGCCAAGAATTTGAGGTTTGATGAGAAAGTGGCTCAATGTTTAGGATTTCACAAAAGTATGGAGTATCTTGCATTTGACACAAAGAAACCAAAAGACATGATTTGAGGTTTGGACCCAATATGAAAATTAAACACTTCTAGAAACCATTAAAAATTTTAAACTTAAGGAGATCATTTTAACCCTTGCACTTAGGGGAAGTTAATCACACTTCAATTTTGCATTCCCGTTGTTGGCAAAACAAGGACAAACAACTAAGAGGGGGAGGGGGTGAATCAATTGTCACAGAAATTTAAACTTTTCAAACTTTACTTAACTTAGTCTCAAATCTGATGAATATGCAATTAACCAAAAATAATTAACACATCAGAGAGACAAAGAACACCAAGATTTTTTTACGTGGAAACCTTGTTAGGGGAAAACCATGATGGAGGTCAGTCTACAATATTATACCCTATTAAAAGTCCATAATATAATACCTTGTTAA
>VDFB02058183.1:0-21223 GCA_007258455.2 Sequoia sempervirens
AAGAATATGAGGACATGTCAACCAATCTGAGATACCATCAACCTAAACCTACACCTATAAATACCATAGCACCATTTGTGACTTTATCATCAAGGACAAACAACTGAGGGTGAGAACAACAGTAAGAGAAAAACTGCATCTAAAAAACAACTTAAATAATGTATCAAGATTAGGTAACATACAATGAGAACACACCAAATAAGTCATTCCTCTAATGGTTCAAGACACAAAAAAAAGGTACGACCTTGTCAAAGGCATGCATCTCGATAACACACTATAAGTATAGATCACAATGTTTAGGATACAAACCATGAAGATGAGGTTTGTTGAACATATTAGACTCATAAAATGATAATATAATTCTATATGATGACATAAATTTTAAGAGTTGAGAAAGCTTGTTGAAGATGATCAGAATAAAATAATGTGATGATAGCTCTATGTTAGTAAGAGTATAGTCACAAGGGAAAGTATGAAAGTATATGATGGAAAAAGAATGGAAGATGAAGGGTGGTAGAAAGAAATTCCAAGTTAGTGTCTGATAAGAAAGGGATAAGCCATGTAGAGATGGGTTATATTACATAGATGAAAAGTTGAAGGTATATAAGCCAAACACAAATAATAACCAAGGAAGATTCATCCAAACACATGAAATTCATCACAATACATCATGGCTTAAAGTAATATATGATAGTCATAGAAAGATATAGTGTTCCATGATGAAATATAGTGAGGCTAAACATGAAATAAATTTCTATGAGTCATGATAGTTCAAATGGACAATGACATTCCATGGCATTTAAATGTGAAGGGGATGTTGACAACCATAATGGCAGTGATTGCAAGTGATATGACTATATAAGACATAAAAGAGACCTGAGATGTTTTGGAGTAGAATCATGAAGTTGCAAAAGCTATTGATGATAGTCATAAAGGAAATACCAAGCTTGTTTATAATCATAATATGCACAAAGGGTTTCAATAAATGAGATGAGAGTTAGTGGTTATAATCATAAGGTTCAAATTCACCTCAAAGTGTAGGCCCAAATTTGTTTTAACAGAATAATAGAGGTCAATTTTATATGAAAATCATAGTCATCTAAGTAGTATGATAATTATCTGTAATATCCCCTCCTAGTTAGGTATCTGTGGTCTTGACCTCTAGCCGATTTCCAAGTTCCTGTTGGCTAGGAGGTTTTGCTAAGGGACTTGGTTACAGTTGAGTTAGAGTTAATTGTCATGTTTAATTCAATGACTAAAGTCATTTGGAGAAATTATTTTAATATTTGGCTAATGTTCTCAAACATTATATTTTAAAAGTGACTTTATGACTTAAAGTTAAAAGTGAGGGGTTAAAAAGGGGACTTAAAAAAAAAGTGACCAAGGCGCCTAGTCTAATCACTTTAAAGTGTTTAGAAGTTATAAAAAAAATTCAAATGTCCCCCTTCTTGGGTGTCCTACTAAGGAGAGTATCAATAAATTTAAAATTTTATTATTTTCTTAAAAGCTCAAAAGAGAGTATAGCTAGGGTTTGGGCGCCCATCTCAAATCCAAATAATAAAAGAAGCTTTTGAGTTATTTTAGGGCATTTTGGTTTTGGTTTTCAAGAATACTTCATGACAACTTGGTTGAAGCCATAGCTTGTAGGGTGAGATTGGGAATGACAACCCTCAGTTTCAAGACTAGCCTCGACAGTGAAAGACCTGTTCAACCTGGTGTAGTGTTGTTTCACCTTAGGAATCACAACAAAGCTTTCAAGATGAATATTTATTAGATCTTTTGAGAAGATTTCTACATGGTTTTAGCTTGAGATTTACATATTGGGTGTGTTGTGTGTATTTCCTTTAGTTTGGTGTGATTTTGGCTTGTTTCAGGAGAATAAATTTGTAGTTTGGAGGACCATATTTCTGCTCATATCTCAGTTTTGATGAAGGGTTTCGAAATGGGTCTTTGATAAATCAAACCCTCATCCTCGGGTGATCCCTTCAAGAAAAGTTTCAATTTTTTTTGAAGATTTATATTTTTTAGAAGAAATCACCCAATTAGAGAGGTTCAACCTCCTTGGATCCTGTGCATGGGCTATTAGGGGGTTAAAAGGTTTGCAATCAGGTTATTTGAGGTCTTATATGCATAGAGGAATCGCCCATTAGAGTAGCCACAACATTTGGAGACTTGGTTTTTAGCGAGGTTTTCAAGAAGACATCAATATTACTGTTTAGGAGTTTTTACCAGGTTTGAAAAATGTTCTTTATGCTGTTGGTAATGATTTTGTAAATCTGAAACTTCATTGAAGAGAAATAAAAAAAAATTACATTGCTGTTGGAAGTTTTCTTTGCTAGAAAAAAATTGCATTTCTTTATTTTCTCTATTCATGCTCTCTATTGTTAATTATTGGATATTGTTAAATCACTCAAAATACTTTGCAAGAACAAAAAAAACAAACACATAACCCAAACAACACTCAATCATTAGAAGGAAACAAAATTGAAAACAATCTTTTTTTGGGGTAGTTCATTTTAGTGGTATCAGAGCAAAACCAATCTTTCCATCCAGTGGATTAAGATCTTTATGAGCTTAAGTGATAGAGAAAAGAGGTATCAGGAAAGAAACAGAAAAAAAGAAGAATCTACTGGGAACATTGGCCATCATCAAGTGAAGGGAAACCAACAGAGCCTTCATCCAGTGGGTCATCAAACACCAAAAAAATGGGTGATAGGAATGGAGAAAACAAGAGAAATGAGAGAAATGAAAGAAATAACATAGATGAAGCACCTCCAAATAGAATAACTCTCCTTCTTGATGCCATTGTTAGGGGGTAGTTGAGGGCTGATCAATGACACCAGGAGGCAAATGACATACTAGCTGATTTGGTTCAATGGATAGATTGATTGGGACAAGGTAATAGAATGGATCAACAAATTGTGGGAAACCAAGCAACAATGGCTAGACCACTAATGCCCAACTTTCCACCCCCCAATAGTAGCTTTTATTAATCAAGAACCCACCTTGTTGGAGCAACAAGAACAACTTAGACATGATTGGCTTGATGCTGGACCCAGATTTCAGATGGATTTGTCACTCAAAAATTATGTTGATCTACGGATGAGGCATTTGACTCACAGAGGAAACAAGGATCAATAGAATGAGCTGAAAAAGAAAGTTGGGAAGCTTACACTTTCGTATTTTGATGGATTTGGGAAGATGGCAGCCATAGGTTGGGTGAAAAAATTAGACACATACTTCACCTTGAACCCGATGCCTGAAATGGAGTCCATACAATATACTTCAATTCACTTAGATGGTATTGAACATGAATGGTGGTAAAATGGGATGATTACTTTGGGACATGCATGCAAATTGCGTCCTAAAAAGTATTTACAGAAAGACTTATAGAAATATTTGAAAAGAAAGATCCCAAGCTGCACTTCAAGGATTTAGCTCAGCTTAAACAGTGGAGTTCAATAGATGCCTACATTGTTGAGTTTCAGAAGCTTTCAGTTTTGGTGACCGACATCTCTGAAAGAAGATTTATTGTATTATTTATAGATGGACTTTCGGATCCACTTAGGGGATGGATTAAAGCCTTCAACCCTCATAGCCTCCAGGAAGCTATCAAGAAGGCTAGAGATATGGAGACTTTTGCATTTAAGAGCCAGTTTCAGACTAAGAGTTCACAACCCAAGAAAGATAATTTTAAGAAACCCACTTCAAAGGATTCTGAACAACCAAAGAAGCAATACACAAGGCTTGATAATGAGACCCTTAATGAGCTAAGGAGGAAGGATCTATGTTTCACTTGCAAAGAGCCTTATTCATAGGGTCACAAGTCTGATTCAAAAGCCAAGGCATTGGTGATTGAGTACTAAAAAAATGATGAAGAGGTGGTAGAAAATTCAGAGCAGCAAACTGAGTTTGAATAAAGTGAAGAAGAGAAGGGCCCAAAGGAGGAAAGGAAAAAGGAAAATGACAATGTGAAATTTTCATAGCTTCATAGTTTCCAAAAAAATGAGTCAATGCGCATAAGAGTGATAAAAGGGCAGTGAATGATTGCTTTGATAGATACAGGATCCACCCATAACTTTATTGATGAGGGACTTGTTGCATGTAGAGGGCTCCAAACACAAGAAGTCAGTGGCTTTAAGGTTATGGTAGTGGATGATTTCACAATACATTGCAATTGGATGGTACCACAATTGAGCATCCAGTTGGGTAACCATGAAATTAAAGAAGACTTCTATGTGGTGAGAATTGGGGATACAGATACAGTGTTGGGTATCCAGTGGCTACGATCATTGGGAGAGATCACTCTCAATTTCCAAACTATGGAGCTGAAATTTAAATCTGGAGGAAGGAATGTGGTGTTAAGAGGTTTATCAAATGGTATACCTCATGCTGTGTCATTCAAATGGATGGAGAGACTCTTCAGGCATGATCAAATTGAATGGGCAACAAAATGCATTGTGATGCCTACAACTACTGAAGAGGTTAAGAGATCTTATCCCCGTCAGATACATGAACTCCTTTCTAAGAGAAGTAAAGTGTTTGGAAGTCTACCACTAGGGAAGCCACTTGATAGGGGAATTGAGCATGTCAGTGACCTGGAAGAGGGAGCTAAGCCTATCATCACCTATCATCATCCTAAGAGACACAAGGATGAGATTGAGAAAGCTATCCAGGAGTTGATAGAGATGGGGCATATTAGACCGAGCAAGAGTCCATTTTCTTCTTCTATTGTGCTAGTTAAGAAGAAGGATGGGACATGGTGTATGTGTGTGTATTATAGGGAGTTAAACAAGAAAAAAATTAAGAACTAGTACCCCATCCCTCTCATTGATGAGCTAATTGATGAATTGCATGGGGAAGTTTACTTCTCCAAGATTGACTTAAGATCGAGCTATCATCAGATTAGAGTATGAGAAGAAGATGTGGAGAAAATAGCTTTTAGGTGCCACTTTGGGTATTTCAAGTTCTTAGTCATGCCATTTGACTTGAAAAATGCACCAACAACTTTCCAATCGTGTATGAATAGAGTTTTTTGCAAGTAGCTCCATAAATTCGTTTTGATATTCTTTGATGACATCTTGGTTTTTAGTAAGTCATGGGAAGAGAATTTAAAGCATTTAGATGAAGTACTTGAAATTCTCGAGAGGGAATCACTATTTTCAAAGGAATCTAAATGTGAGTTTGGCATGACCAAGCTACTCTATTTGGGGCACATCATTAGTGCAAATGGAGTGCGGGTTGATCCTGAGAAAATTAAGACAATACAAGACTAGCCACCGCCCACTAATCTATCTTAGCTTAAGGGGTTCTTTGGGCTATTTGGTTTCAACAAGAGATTTGTAAAGGGATTATCACAAGTGGCTGCTCCACTTATTGATTTGACAAAGAAAGGGGCTTTCACATGGTTTGATTCAACACAAAAATCCTTTGAACAATTCAAGGAATTAATGAGTTCATGCCTATTACTAGCAATTATAGACTTAACCAAACCATTTGAATTGGAATGTGATGCTTCAGGTGAAGGAATAGGTGTTGTCCTAATGCAAAACAAGCACCCAATAGCATATGAGAGCAGAAAGTTGAGAGGGGCTGAAAGAAATTACTCAATATATGACAAAGAGATGTTAGCTATAATGCATTATTTGATCAAGTTTAGATAGTATCTCGTGGGAGGCAGATTTTTAGTCAAAATGGATCATAACATCCTTAGATATTTTTTGAATCAACAGATCTCAGTGAAAGGTGACAAAAATGGGTTAGTAAAATTCAAGCCTTCGACTTTGATATTGAATATGTGAAGGGGAAACAAAATGTTGTAGCTAATGCACTCTCTAGAAGACCTCACTTGTGCTTAATTTCAGAGAAAGTAGTAGATTGGAAGGAAGCCATACAAGCTAATTATGCAAAAGATTCTTTCACGAGCAACATACTAGATGGAACCTTGGTTGATGATAAGTATAGTGTCAAGGATGGATTGATAACCTACAAGGAAATAATACTTCTAGTGGCTAAAACAAAGTTTTTGGAATAGGTTTTGAGGGCTTTCCATGACACCCCACTAGTTGGCCATCCGGGTTTTTACAAGACATATAGAAGATTTGTGAGAGGTTGTCTTGGAAAAGGATGAAAGATGGCATAACTAAGTATGTTCGTGAAGGACAGGTGTATCAACAAAACAAAAATAAATATACGTTTCATGCCGGATTGCTACAACCACTGCCAATTCCCACACAAAAATGGGAAAGTATCACTATGGATTTTATTACAGGACTTCCCAAAGTTCAAGGGAAGGATTGTATCTACGTAGTAGTAGACAAGCTAGCAAAATTTTCTCATTTCTTTGCTATATCAACTGGTTTTACAACACTATAGGTGGTAGATCTCTTCTTTAAGGAAGTGTTTAGGCTTCATGGGGCACCCAAGAACATCATTAGTGAGAGGGAAAACACGTTTATAAGTTTTTTTTGGCAATAACTCTTCAAACTTTGTGGCACAGAGTTAACTCCTAGTACTAGCTATCATCCTCAAACAGATGGTAAACAAAAGGCTTAGATCAAATGGCTGCACTTAGGGGAGTTTTGCTACAATTCCTCTTATCACATGTCCATCAAGATGACACCCTTCAAGGCTTTGTACAAATATGAGGATCCGAGTTTCATTGATTTTATTTTTGGAGACTGTAGGGTACCAAAGGCCAAGGAATTTCTGCAAGAGAGCCAAGACATCATGAGATCGTTGTGGGAAAACATTCAACAGGCCCAAAATCAACAAAAGTTATATGTTGAAAAATACCGGATTGAAAGGGAATTTGAGGTGGGCGACATGGTTTATGTCAGATTGTAGCCTTACATGAAATCTACACTCAAAAAGGGTGGAGCTGAGAAGTTGAAGCCTTGGTTCTATGGACCTTTTAGAGTCATTAGGAGAATTGGAGAGGTTACAAATGAGTTGGAGTTACCAAAAGAAAGTAGGGTGCATATTGTGTTTCATGTTTCATGCCTCAAGAAAGCTTTGGGTCATAATGTAGTACCTTCAACAGTGTCACTGCCTTTGGATGAGGAGGGAAGGTTGGAGCTGATACCAGAGGCAATAATTGAATTTAGGGAGAGGTTAGTCAGCAGAAGAGTGATCTTAGAGTACTTGGTGAAGTGAAAGGATCTACTTGTTGAGGAAATGACATGGGAAAGCAAGTAGATACTCCAACACCTAGTGCTAAGATTGCTTGAGGACAAGCAATCTTTGGGGAGGGTAGACTGCAATGTCCCCTCCTAGCTAGGTATCTATGGCATTGAACTCTAGCCGATTTCCGAGTTCCTGTTGGTTAGGATGTTTTTCCAAGGGACTCAGTTCTAGTTGATTTAGAGTTAATTGTCAAGTTTAATTCAATGACTAAAGTCACTTGGAGGAATTATTTTAATATTTGGCTAATGCTCTCAAACATTATATTTTAAAAGTGACTTTATGACTTAAAGTTAAAAGTGAGGGGTTAAAAAGGGGACTTAAAAAAATATTGACCAAGGTGCCTAGTCTAATCACTTTAAAGTGTTTAGAAGTTATAAAAAAAATTCAAATGTCCCCCTTCTTGGGCAGCCCACTAAGGAGAGTATCAATAAATTTAAAATGTTATTATTTTCTTAAAAGCTCAAAAGAGAGTATGGCTAGGGTTTGGGTGCCATATCAAAGCCATATAATAAAATAAGCTTTTGATTCATTTGAGGGCATGTTGGTTTTGGTTTTCAAGAATACTTCACAGTAGCTTGGTTGAAGCCAGAGCTTGCCGGGCGAGATTGGGGACAAAAATCCTCAGTTTCAAGACTAGCCCTGGTAGTGAAAGACTTGCTCAGGTTGGTGTAGTGTGGTTTCACCTCAGGAATCACAACAAAGCTTTCAAGTTGAATATTTATTAGATCTTTTGAGAATATTTCTACAGGGTTTTAGCTTGAGATTTACATATTGGGTGTGTTGTGTGTATTTCCTTTAGTTTGGTGCAATTTTGGCTTGTTTCAAGAGAATAAATTTGTAGTCTAGAGGACCATATTTCTACTCATATCTTAGCTTTGATAAATGGTTTCAAAATAGGTCTTTGATAAATCAAACCCTCATCCTTGGGTGACCCCTTCAAGACACGTTTCAATTTTTTTTTTAAGATTCAAAATTTTTAGAAGAAATCACCCAGTTAGAGAGGTACATCCTCCTTGGATTCTGTGCATGGGCTACTAGGGGTTTAGAAGGTCTACAATTAGGTTATTTGAGGTCTTATATGCATAGAGGAATCACCCATCAGAGTAGCCACACCATTTGGAGACTTGGGTTTTGGCTAGGTTTTCAAGAAGACATCAATATTGTTG
Organism: Sequoia sempervirens; assembly: GCA_007258455.2. Taxonomy (NCBI): domain Eukaryota; kingdom Viridiplantae; phylum Streptophyta; class Pinopsida; order Cupressales; family Cupressaceae; genus Sequoia; species Sequoia sempervirens. The sequence continues at coordinate 8,352 of VDFB02058183.1, forward strand.
TTCAAGAGTTTTTACTAGGTCTGAAAAATGTTCTTTATGCTATTGTTAATGATTTTGTAAATCTAAAACTTCATTGAAGAGAAATTAGAAAATTTAAATTGTTGTAGGAAGTGTTCTTTGCTAGAATTTTTTTACATATCTTTCTTTTCTCTGTTCACGCTCTTTATTATTAATTCTTGGATATTGTTAAAACTCTCAAAGTACTTTGCAAGAACAAAAAAAAAAACACATAACCCAAACAACACTCAGCCATCAGAAGGAAACAAAACTGATTTTTTTTTTTTTTTTGGGGTAGTTCATTTCATTATCATACACAAGAACAAAGTACATTTGATAGATATATCAACCCAATGATAATAGTTGATGGTGGCAAGTGCCATGGTCCATGATAGTTATAATGGAAAAAAGGGAGGTTTAATGAAAGTATGAAGACAAATGAAAAAACAAGTGTTGATTTATTACCCTAAATAATCTCCTACACCAATAGGATGGTTTTTACCATTTCAAAAATTTCTTGCACATGTCTAAAATATTAAGGAATGGAAGTTCCAATAGTTGGGGAATTAATGAGAAATCAATGACATCATGCAAGTATCTAGGAGGAGATTATGGAGCATTTAAAGAAAAGAGGATGATAAGGACAATAGTTTGAGCTTCTTAAGGGAAATTTGTAAGCATATAGGAGTAGTTCAAACACTTTCCAAGTATCTAGAAGCATCATCACCAATTGGAATTATACAATTCAAGGAGCTTGAGGAGGTCAACCAACCAGCTTTAAAGTGACCAAGTCAAAAAAGAACTTATTCGGTGTGAAAAGTAGGTTGGCTTATTTTTAATCTTTGTAACTTAGTCAATTTTAGTCCCTATATGATTTATTATATTTGGGATGAGATATATGACCCTTAGGCCTATATTTTCAGTCAGTTCTTTCCTTTTTTTGGCTCTAGAAAAAAAAGAGAGCATTCAACTCAAAAATTTAGTTCTTGCTCATTCTTAGATATTGTATTATAATATCTAATTTTTCTTTCAATCAAGAAAAACATTGTAACTCAAGGAAACACATTTCTCAAGCATATACAGCTATTTGTAAGCATCTTTTATCAATTATATATAAGTATTCTACTTTCTCTTATCTATATTTTATGTGCAAATAAAAATGATTGATGTATTTTTCTATGATTTTATACAAAATCTTCAATGTATGTCTTATTTCCTTCAACACCATTTTATAGAGATATATAGACTATATGTAGGTTTGAAAATATTTGTCTTTTCCTTTTAGAATTGAGGAAAATCCATCTTTCTTATGACATACTAATGTATAAGTATGTAAAACCATTATTTGTCCATAAAACAAAGTTTGTACATTTGACCATATTGTGTGTCCAAAAAATAGTATAAGTTTGAAATTAATTCTTTGCATCACCTTTTTAGGCTTAGGTTTCGTTTCATGTTTCCTTTCCTCTTTTTCTTAGCATGCAATAGTAGGATAGGCTAATTAGGTGAAGCCTTAAAGAGAACCAACCCTCTAGATAGAGGTTCTTTTCCACTATAGGTGACCCACAACTTGGAAAAGTTTTCATTCTTCATTAGTAGGATGAGTTCTGCAACTTAGAAAGGGTGCACTTCTACATGGCAACATGTGTAAAAAAAATAGGTTTTTAATTTTTTAAGGTATTCATTAAGCTCTAAAATCTCCCACAATTTTCTCTTGATATTCTAATTTTTTATGAATTTTTTTCCTATGATTCTAGTTCACTTGAAAACCTTGTTAACTTAAAAAACTTAGGTTTTATTTAAAATATTCTAACTATTATATCTTGGTAATTCATTAACATAAGGATAAGTGTTCCTAAAGAAAGTTCTATCTATTTTAATTTTAACCTAAGTTCATTATAAAGATCCTAAAGAATATGCACTACGTGTCATGATAAGATCAATTAACTCTATTGTATCATATTGTGTAATGGAAAAGTTTAGAATTTTTAGTCTTTATTTAAATAGCCCTTGTTTCTTCCTAATACACTAGTATATTGTATGATTTTATCAATATGAAACTTATGAGAAATAATTGTTTCAAATATTAATTGCTTTCATAACTATAATGCCTAACTTAAAATTGAGCCTACTATCAAAGTATTCATCTTGGGAATGTATTTTTTAATAAAATAATTTAAACCAAAAACACTATATATATTGTGATTACTTTTTAAGAATGAATATTTTATTCATTTACTAAAGTTAATAAATACTAATCATTAATAAAATAAAGATCTATGCTCTTTTTTTATTTATATTTTTAATCATTCATAAAATAAAAAGAATAAAAAATAATAACATATTTTAAGGAAAAGAATGAAACACCTTACCAATTTGTCTACTTCTAATTATCTCACATAATTATGAAACTGAACAAACAATGAGCAGTAATATGAGAAAATAATTCAATTGTATTGTATTATTCTGTTGCGTATAATTTTCTAAAACTTTATACATATTGAAAAAATCTAATGAAAGAGTCCTATCTAAGAAGGTTAAAAATAGAAAAGATTGCAATTGCAAACTACATGCATGGTGGTAGCTAGTTAACAAACTAATTAAAGAAATCTACATTGAATGCATGTTTTCACATATTGTGGTAGCCAACTGTCTTCTCAATTTATTTTTTAAAATAATTAATAAAATTGCGTTCAAGGAAACAATGAGTGTGCATAATATTGAAAACTTCAAAAAATAAGTTTAGAAATTTGTTACAAAGATGTTTTAGAATTCCATCACGTTTGCCAACAAATAGTCTATGTCAGCCATTCAAATATTAAAAGTTAGTTATTAAAAAATACTAAAAGTATTAAATAACTAAATCTATAAAAAAACAATTAAATATTATTATCTCTTAGAAACTACATCAAATTATATTTAAAAAATAATAATTTTATTTCGCTTGGAATATAACACACCTTTATATCTTCTAGTTGCTCTTCATAATGATGTACCAAGTTTCGAAAAATTCTAAGCAAGTAAATTAACTTACAATAGTCATATTTCTTCCCTGTAGAACTTGCTTTCATAACTATTAATTTAGAACTTGCTTTTATCATTATGAAACTTATGAGAAATATGTAATGCCCAAAATTTACATCGAAACAAAACATGACTAATAATTTTTTTATTTTTTTATTTTTAACACATTTTCGTAAATTTTCTATCATTATACTAACCATACACAATATGATGATATATTACACGCATCAAATGACATTTCCCTTATAACGAGATCAATAACACGCCACCCGAGGGTGAGGGTTGGGTACTTAGATGAGCGGGTGTGTGTGGAGACCATCACACATACCTTTAAGCGATCATGAGAAAAGTCAGGGTTCGACATTTGAGAATGAGTAATTATAGGTTATAAGCAATGATTAATTGATGTCACCTAGTTACGCTCGCTCGCTCTACACTAATTAAGCCACCTTGCCAAAATCAGTGAAGCCTATATTAAATCTAATTGGGAAAGCCCAAAACGAAAGGAAGAAGACAATTTATAATTTACGATTTAATTAATAGATTTTCTATTTTAATTTATTTATTTGTATTAACATTATTTAATTATTATTATTAATTTATTTTAAAAATGAATAAATAAATACATTAATATATACTACAAGAATAAATTAAAAGATATAAAATTGAAGAATAATTTATACAAATAATTACTTTCTAAATTTCTTTATATGCACATATTTTTAATTTCCTTAAGGGAAGGAAGAAAAGGCATAAAGAAAGAGGTATTACTTTCCTTTCTAGAATCCCTAATATTAGGTGTTTAAAAATCTCTCCTTATTTACTTTTTCTTAAGCTAAAGGAATATTTCCTAAAGTGATGAGAATAAATTTCCTTATTTTCATTTTAAAGAGCACTAAACATGGAATGAAAGATGTTCTAAATAGAAGACAAAAGAGACCTCACTTACGTGGAAAGAAGGGGTAAACCCTAGCGTAACATTTGGAGGTAGTTTTTTTTCTTTTATTTAAAGAAAGCTTACAAAATAGAATCATGAATGCTAAAATATGCGTTGGTTTGGGACAATGATTTTCTTCCATTTAGAGAAGACTTACTTTCCCCGATATTAACGAGAGAAATAGACTTTATTTCAGACGGCAAAGAAAATTCAACGGAGTTAAAGTATAGTATGACGTCCATTTTAAATGCAATTTTGGGCGATTGGGCAAGGCTTCCGTAAGGAGATATTTCCTTTCTTGCTTTTTTTTTTTTTAAAGCTGTGCTTTGATTGATAACATTTTGGAGTCCGTTTTTCTTAAAAAAATATGCTTTGCCCTAAAAATCTTTTTAACTTGACCTCTCGTTATGCTTCACGAGGCTTGGGCGGCTGGAAATGGTGGTGGCCATGGAAGGTTAAATGCAGCGATCAGAGTGAGATGCCAGGGTTCGTTCTTACTCAGTTTTCTGGATAGTAACTAGTATTTAAATCCATTGCTATGTACATTAGTATAATTACTCAGAGATTATAGTGTATTGTATTCCTTGAATATGGTTCTTTTGGAAGCAAATAAGGCTTAACTTAGCGTGGTTGAAGGATGACTCAAGGCAGGGAAGCAGTAACAAGGCAATGAGGCGGGGGTAGAAACCCATAACACATTATTTATTTTTTTGTTTTGTTTTGTCTAGTTTGAATAATGAAAAGAAGCACGCCCTAATATCAAATCTAACATTTTTATTTTTTTTCTGATGCACAGATCTCATGCAGCTGGAAATGGTCTGGGTGCAGTGACAGAAAGATAGGTGTCATTCCTTGCAGATCAAGACTCCTCCTGCAAACTAAATGTGCAGGGGTGACACGACTCCAACTCAAACCTACGCGAGTTCTCTATTCAAACTCTTGTTGGATTCCCTGTCAAGGATCCACTATGAGTTCACTGCGTAAATGGGTTAAGCTTCAAGGTTTTCTAATCTTACAAGATAATATATTAGGTTCAGGCTGTATTTATTTAACTTGCATGTGGCCTAAACATCTACAGTAGCATTTTCTTTTATACTGAATCTGCAATGAAACTTAGCTACAGACACGCTGAGGGACACAACTAGAATGTGGGTTTAAGACACTACTTCTACATTTGGCCATTTGGTCCTGAAGTAAAATGCTTGTCTATTGTCAGCTGACAAATACTAACTGGGTAGAACTTACATGTTAACATAGAATAAATTCCCATGTATGCATTCAATAGAAATATTGAAAACCATTTTGCATCAAGACAACATATATATATTTAAAAGCAACAGTATGTAAATTTCTCTTATGACAGCATTTCCAGTTTAGCAGAAATCTTGGCAGTGGATACTTCTATGCATTTTTTTATTTTTTATTTGTTTTTCTTTCATGTTTCTTTCCTCAACTATCAAGACAAAATGGTATAACCATTTTCATTTATTTTTCTAGTAAGGGGAAAACAGTTTACGTCTGAAGTTTAACATTCTTATCTCAATGCAATGTGACAAACTTATAGTTTAATATTCTCCTTAAAGAATACACGCTTGCAGTGAGTTAACTCATTTTACTTCAAATGATAAAGACTACTATATGGATCTCTTGCCAACAGAATGAAATATTCCATTTTCTAAGCACACATTATATATTTCCTCTTCATTGCAAAAATGAAGAAGCTTTTTATTTTATTTTATTTTATTTTCTTTCTTGTTGCACAAAATGCAGAATGCAAGTATACAAAGGAACATAGTGTACAGTCATACCAGAGTGTAAATCTATTATATTTTCTTTCTTGACAACATAACTACATAAATAGATGGTTTACAAATAACATTTATTTTACTTAATACAATCATTGAAATTTAAAATGCATATACTCTTGGAGATTTTAGAACAACTGTATCCACAAATACAAAGTCCGAGAATGATGCAGTAGGTATCTGTTCTAGTGCGCACCGAGATAATCATCCACCCTGCTTATACCAGCAACTTCATGGTGAGATGTGGACTCATTTTCCTGTGCATGTCGGCCTCGAGGCCTGCAACCATTTAACTTCAAATAGGTAGATTTACTTTGACATGGTAACACCAACTTTATCCACAAGAACACAACTATACCAAAGGCTGTTTAGCTTCTTCTAACCTGCCAAATACACATAAAATTTTCTCTAGAGGCCAATGGGAAGCTCACCTCCCAACCTTTGGTTGGAAAACCAACCACCCCCGAGCTAGGAGGCACCTTGGGAACCAGGTACAATCATGCAAGCTGAAATACATTAACACACAAGATACACACAAAATTATTCACTCCCACCCAAAGGAATTTTCACATAACAAAGGGTTCATTACGAACCCAAAATGGGGAATGGAAGTGGACTACGCACTCCATTTTGGGGACTCAAAAGTAAACACCATGAATAACATTCACCAAACCTTTCCACCCCTTCATTACAACCCTTCCTTCTCATTTCCTTATCCACCCCAACCATCTTTCACATTTCACAAAAACATATGGGTACTCATACCCTTTTTATTAACCTCTCCTTTTAAAGGAGGAATGACTAGCCCCCATGGAGGTTCCTACTCCAACCTTCCCCAAACTTGGGATATCTTTGGAGTGCGGGTGAGCTTATCTTCATGGCACTTTAGCACTCGCTGGCAAGGGCCAGCAGAAAGCAACACTTGGAGATTTTCAAATGCCACAATCCATGGCCATGAGTGCGCCTGGAATTGCTTTCCTTGTGGAAAACAAGAGGGTTTAATAGTCTCTATGATAAAACTTTGGGACTGAAGTGTGAAGATGAGGCACAACTCCTCACTCGAGCTTGGCACTGGCCTTCCCAAAGCCAGTCCCGGGGTCTCTAGGAATTTCAAGTCCAATTCGAAGAGTGCCAAAAATTACAGGCCTTGTTCTTAGCTTTTCTTATAGAATCTCAAGTTTGAATTTCCTTTGAATGGGGAAGCGACACTTGTCACTCACCCATTCACCCTCCCAAGCACATTCACCCATGTGTGCTCTCACATGTGTGAGAACTTGCGAGACTTCCAAGACATCATAGAGAAGTGGGAGTGGAAAGGGACTAGTCCCCATCCCACTTCTCAAAACCTTATTTTCGCCAAACTTCATTAATGCCTCGAAAAGGGTGCCCAATCATGAAACTAACCCAAAACTATAGGTTAAAAAGGTACCTGACCCATAGGTACTTGACCTAGGAACCTTAAATCAATAAGAACACTTAAAAAACTCAACTTTTCAACCCTCAAAAAGTGCCATAAAGATCCAATCCGAGTTTGTCCACTTGGGTAGCTCACCCGCCGGAGAAGTGATTCAGTGAGATCAAAACAATTCCTATTTTGATATTCTGAAAGCATTACAAATGGAACTTCTGGTCATGCATCATGGGACTCATGGCAAACCTCGCTGGCAAAGCTCTTTCCGGGGTTTCCCGAGGACCTCCAATTTCCATTGGCCTTGGAAAGTTTCCTTTCGATGCACACATTAATCCATATAATAAATCATGTATCAAAACCATCGAATCACCACTTCATATACACAAGTTTCCATCCAAATAATTCATATATCAAAACAATTGAAACACCATTTCATAAACACAAGTTTCACAATTTCTCATAGCATATATATCTCATATCATAATTAGAAAAATCACTAATCACCTATCATATTCAATTCTTTTTACCTTAATTTTCACATATTCCATTTGTTCATCATTTAAAAATTCAAATTGAACAACCATAGTAACTATCATAAATTTAGGTCAACCATCGTAGCCATCTAATTAAGCATGCAACATCATAATCAAATCATCATAAGAACTCAAATGTCTAAATACCATAGTCAAATCATCATAAGAACTCAAATGCCTAAGTATCATGTCATCAAAAGTATCTATAAGTAAAATCAATAACCACAACTGAAAATAGTCTAAATACGAAATGTATCATAGGGGTAGGCCTCACAAAATAATTGTTTCAAATATTAATTGCTTTCATAACTATAATGCCTAGCTTAAAATTGAGCCTACTACCAAAGTATTCATTTTGGGAATGTATTTTTTAATAAAATAATTTAAACCAAAAACACTATATATATTGTGTGATTACTTTTTGAGAATGAATATTTTATTCATTTACTAAAGTTAATTAATACTAATCACTAATAAAATAAAGATCTATGCTCTTTTTTTATTTATATTTTGAATCATTGATAAAAATAAAAAGAATAAAAACTAATAACATATTTTAAGGAAAATAATGAAACACTTTACCAATTTGTCTGCTTGTAATTATCTCACATAATTATGAAACTGAGCAAACAACGAATAGTAATATGAGAAAAGAATTCAACTGTATTGTATTATTCTGTTGTGTATAATTTTCCAAAACTTTATACATATTGAAAAAACATAATGAAAGAGTTCTATCTAAGAAGCTAAAAATAGAAAATATTGCACATGCAAACTACATGCATGGCGGTAGCTAGTTAACAAACTAATTAAAGAAATTTGCATTGAATGCATGTCTTCACAGATTGTGGTAGCCGACTTTCTTCTCAAATTATTTTTTAAAATAATTAATAAAATTGTGTTCATGGAAGCAATGAGTGTGCATAATATTGAAAACTTCAAAAAATAAGCTTGGAAATTTGTTACAAAATGTTTTAGAATTCCATCAAACCTGCCACCAAATAGTCTCTGTTAGCCATTCAAATATTAAAAGTTAGTTATTAAAAAATACTAAAAATATTAAATAACTAAATCTATAAAAAATATTAAATACTATTATCTCTTAAAAATTACATCAAATAATAATTTTATATCACTTGGAATATAACGTACCTTTATATCTTCTAGTTGCTCCTCATAATGATGTACCAATTTTCAAAAAAGTCTAAGCAAGTCAATTAACTTACAATAGTCATATTTCTTCCCTCTAGAACTTGCTTTTATAACATCGAAAAAGTCTAAGCAAGTCAATTAATATACAATAGTCATATTTCTTTCCTCTAGAACTTGCTTTCATAACTATTAATTTAGAATTTGCTCTTATCAATATGAAACTTATGAGAAATAATTGTTTCAAATGTTAATTGCTTTCATAACTATAATGCCTAGCTTAAAATTGAGCATACTATCAAAGTATTCATTTTGGGAATGTATTTTTTAGTAAAATAATTTAAACCAAAAACACTATATATATTGTGTGATTACTTTTTGAGAGTGAATATTTTATTCATTTACTTAAGTTAATAAATACTAATCATTACTAAAATAAAGATCTATGCTCTTTTTTTATTTATATTCTGAATCATTCATAAAAATAAAAAGAATAAAAACTAATAACATATTTTAAAGAAATAAATGAAACACCTTATCAATTTGTCTACTTGTAATTATCTCACATAATTATGAAATTGAGCAAACAATGAATAGTATTGAAAAAAATATAATGAAAGAGTTCTATCTAAGAGGCTAAAAATAGAAAAGATTGCACATGCAAACTACATGTATGGTGGTAGCGAATTAACAAACTAATTAAAGAAATCTGCATTGAATGCATCTCTTCATAGATTGTGGTAGCCAACTTTCTTCTCAATTTAATTTATAAAATAATTAATAAAATTGCGTTCATGGAAGCAATGAGTGTGCATAATATTGAAAACTTAAAAGAATAAGTTTAGAAATTTGTTATAAAAATATTTTAAAATTCCATCACATCTGCCACCAAATAGTCTCTTTCAGCCATTCATATATTAAAAGTTGGTTATTAAAAAATACTAAAAATATTAAATAACTAAATCTATAAAAAAAATATTAAATATTATTATCTCTTAAAAATTAAATCAAATTATATTTAAAAAATAATAATTTTATTTTGCTTGGAATATAACATACCTTTATATCTTTTGGTTGCTCCTCATAATGATGTACCAAGTTTCAAAAAAGTTTATGCAAGTCAATTAACTTACAATAGTCATATTTCTTCCTTTTAGAACTTGCTTTCATAATTATTAATTTAGAACTTGCTTTTATCAATATGAAACTTATGAGAAATAATTGTTTCAAATATTATTTGCTTTTATAACTAGAATTCCTAGCTTAAAATTGAGCCTACTATCAAAGTATTCATCTTGGAAAGGTATTTTTTAATAAAATAATTTAAACCAAAAACATTATATGTATTGTGTGATTACTATTTGAGAGTGAATATTTTATTTATTACTAAAGTTAATAAACACTAATAATTAATAAAATAAAGAGCTATGCTCTTTTTTATTTATATTTTGAATCATTCATAAAAATAAAAAGAATAAAAACTAATAACATATTTGAAGGAAAAAAATGAAACACCTTACCAATTTGTCTACTTGTAATTATCTCACATAATTATGAAACTGAGCAAATAGTGAATAGTAATATGAGAAAATAATTCAACTATATTGTATTATTCTGTTGCTTATAATTTTCTAAAACTTTATACATATTGAAAAAGTCTAATGAAAGAGTCATGTCTAAGAAGGCTAAAAATAGAAAAGATTGCACATGATGGAAACTACATGCATGGCGGTAGCTAGTTAACAAACTAATTAAAGAAATCTGCATTGAATGCATGTCTTCATAGATTGTGGTAGCAAACTTTCTTCTCATTTTATTTTTTAAAATAATTAATAAATTTGCATTCATGGAAGCAATGAGTGTGCATAATATTGAAAACTTCAAAAAATAAGTTCGGAAATCTGTTACAAAAATGTTTTAGAATTCCATCAGCATTCACATATTAAAATTTGGTGATTAAAAAATATTAAAAATATTAAATAACTAAATCTATAAAAAAAATATTAAATAAAATTATCTCTTAAAAATTAAATCAAATTATATTTTAATTTTTTTTTATTTTATTTTGCTTGGAATATAACATACCTTTATATCTTTTGGTTGCTCCTCATAATGATGTACCAAGTTTCGAAAAAGTCTAAGCAAGTCAATTAACTTATAATAGTCACATTTCTTCCCTCTAGAACTTGCTTTCATAACTATTAATTTAGAACTTGCTTTTATCAATATGAAACTTTTGAGAAATAATTGTTTCAAATATTAATTGCTTTCATAATTATAATTCCTAGGTTAAAATTGAGCATACTATCAAAGTATTCATCTTGGGAATGTATTTTTTAATAAAATAATTTAAACCAAAAACACTATATATATTGTGTGATTACTTTTTGAGAGTGAATATTTTATTCATTTACCAAAGTTAATAAATACTAATCATTAATAAAATAAGGAGCTATGCTCTTTTTAATTTATATTTTGAATAATTCATAAAAATAAAAATAATAAAAACTAATAACATCTTTTAAGGAAAAAAATGAAACACCTTACCAATTTGTCTACTTGTAATTATCTCACATAATTATGAAACTGAGCAAACAACAAATAGTAATATGAGAAAATAATTCAAATGTATTGTATTATTCTGTTGTGTATAATTTTCTAAAACTTTATACATATTGAAAAAATCTAATGAAAGAGTCATGTCTAAGAAGTCTAAAAATAGAAACGATTGCACATGCAAACTACATGCATGGCGGTAGGTAGTTAACAAACTAATTAAAGAAATCTGCATTGAATGCATGTCTTCACAGATTGTGGTAGCCAACTTTCTTTCTCAATTTATTTTTAAAAATAATTAATAAAATTGAGTTCATGGAAGCAATGAGTGTGCATAATATTGAAAAACTTCAAAAAATAAGTTTGGAAATTTGTTACAAAAATATTTTAGAATTCCATCATGTTTGCCACCAAATAGTCTCTGTTAGCCATTCAAAGATTAAAAGTTAGTTATTAAAAAATACTAAAAAATATTAAATAACCAAATCCATAAAAAAATATTAAATATTATTATCTCTTAAAATTTACATCAAATAATATTTAAAAAAATTTAATTTTATATCGTTTGGAATATAACATACCTTTATATCTTTTGGTTGCTCTTCATAATGATGTACCAAGTTTCGAAAAAGTCCAAGCAATTCAATTAACTTACAATAGTCATATTTCTTCCCTCTAGAACTTGCTTTCATAACATCAAAAAAGTCTAAGCAAGTCAATTAACTTACAATAGTCATATTTCTTCCCTCTAGAACTTGCTTTCATAACTATTAATTTAGAACATGCTTTTATCAATATGAAACTTATGAGAAATAATTGTTTCAAATATTAATTGCTTTCATAACTATAGTGCCTAGCTTAAAATTGATACTACTATTAAAGTATTCATCTTGGGAATGTATTTTTTAATAAAATAATTTAAACCTAAAACACTATATATTGTGTGATTACTTTTTAAGAGTGAATATTTTATTCATTTACTAAAGTTAATAAATACTAATAATTAATAAAATAAAGATCTATGCTCTTTTTTATTTATATTTTGAATCATTGATAAAAATAAAAAGAATAAAAACTAATAACATATTTTAAAGAAAAGAATGAAACACCGTACCAATTTGTCTACTTCTAATTATCTCACATAATTATGAAACTGAGCTAAGATGAGAAAATAATTCAATTATATTGTATTATTCTGTTGTATATGATTTTCTAAAACTTTATACATATTGAAAAAATCTTATGAGAAAGTCTTGTCTAAGAAGGCTAAAAATGGAAAAGATTGCACATGCAAACTACATGCATGGTGGTAGTTAGTTAACAAACTAATTAAAGAAATCGACATCAAATTACATTTTAAAAAAAATAATTTTATTTCACTTGGAATATAACATACCTTTATATCTTCTGGTTGCTCATCATAATGATGTACCAAGTTTCGAAAAAGTCTAAGCAAGTCA
>VDFB02058184.1:0-10579 GCA_007258455.2 Sequoia sempervirens
CTTTTATTTTTATTTCTATATCTCTATATCACTTTCTCTATATAGATATTAAATGTGGTATTTTTTATCCTTCTCTTATAGATTCTTTATATATAGGGGCACATCCCTATCCATCTTGAAAGTCATCTACTTTTTTGCATTAGGTTTTGACTCATGGTGATTGTAACTCATCTATACTCAGCCAACTCTATCTACCAACATCATCCCCCACTCTAAACCAATTATTTTCCCCTATACATTTGGTATCTATGTAAAAATAAAAATGTGATCTTCACCATCAACATTTCATCACCAATATTACAAAATTTATAGGGTTTTATTATATACTAAGGAAAAATGTTATATATACTTAACAATCACTTGTAGAGGTTGTTCCACTGGATAATATTGAAATGACCATTTGCTTCAATTAATAGTGCCTTAGCATTGGCAATGGAGGAGGAATCTTGATAAAATATTTCATCTTCCACACATGCCCCACAAGATCACAAGTTGACCAATTTCCTCAATCATGTCATATTTTTCCCATTAATCTTTCCATTTTCTCCTCTACCCAATGGAACTAAGTATGATTGTTTTAATTTATACTTAGTTTCTCCATATAGATCTTATATTGCATTATATAGGGTTGAGTCCTAAATTATCTAATTATCTAGGTTATATAGCTAATGTTTCAAGACTTTAGTCAATGTATACCAACCTAAAAAATATTGATATAATGTATTAAAATTACTACTAATCTCATCCATGTTATTACTCGCAATACTTAGTTTTGTTTGGGCTTGAGTACATTTCAATGTAATTTCATCCAACTTCATTTGTTCATGTTCTAAAATTTATTCTTAAAATTTTCCTTTCTTTACCTCCCAACTTCTTTGTTCTACTAATAACTCACTTATTATTTTTCCTAGTTGATGTTTTGTGTAAATAAGAATCTATTATGACATGGTAATTGTGTTTGTATTTCTATTAAATTCTTAAATATTTCATTGGTTGACATGTATTGAGTCAATAGTTTCTCCTAGAATTACTTTATAAGATGTATCTCATTTCAATTTTTTGAATAGGAGATATACAACATACCTATGGCTCTACAAGTGTAGAAGTAAACAAAGTTGGTACTATAGTAATAACCAGTTGTAGCTATGTTTTTTGCTATGAATTTTTGGATTTTATCCATATGTATAGATCTTGGGATGTGAAGGGAGTTATTAATACTTGTCCTATATGATAATTTTTTCCATTGGCTTATTTTCTTTGTCCTATTCTAGACGTCCTCTTATTTCCCTTGATTCGGCCCACAACACATGCGGATGCTCAACCTATTCCTTTTCTCGTTCATGCATCTCATCTTCCATGTGAGAATAAGTCCATTTACATAATCTCCCTTCTATCACCAAATTTTAAATTTACCCTTCAACTAGATTCAACAATGTAGAGTCATGAATCTGCACACAAGAAGAGGATCTAAAATGAATCTTCAAGAAAAGCCTTAAAAATAATTTTAAAAGTGGTTGATGGTTCAAGAGATTCAATACAAATTGAATAGCTACTCTCAAAAATTATGTCATTTGGCTTTAATTTTTCTCCAATATTATTCAAGAGGATGGGCACAAAACTATATGTGGTGATTCAATTTAATCTAGGATATTATGAAAAAAAAAACTATAATTAGAGTAAGACAAATTAGAGCTTCAAGTAAGAGAGGTTTTCTTTTGTTCACTAAAGGATAAACACAATTGAGGAGGGTATTCAATGAGGTTTAGAATGGGTGATTAAAGAGAAATAAAATCAACAACATTTGTATAATAATAGGGTTTGGAGAAGGCCTATGCTTTAATACAAAAGGAGAGAGTCTTGAGCATCAATCAATGGATAGAAGTGATAATTTTTAAATAAATGACCTATAATTTAAAGAAAACGATAAAACTATATCATTCTAATTAGAATTGAACATGTAGCTTCCATTTTAGTTTATAAAACACTATTTGAAAAGCATCCAACCCATTACTACAAAAGCATATAGGACCCACCATAAACTTGCAACCTATATTTTATATAAATGCATGGTACTATTTGATTTTATTCCACACCTATGGAATTGAGTGAAATAATTTGATATTTGATATTTTACCCATAAATATTTTCCACATAAGCCATATGCTTCCTAGATACTCAATACAACTCCCTTACCTTAATGAATGTCAAGCCCACAATATGGTGAGTTAGAAGAATTTGACCAATCCTAGACATTTTCCTATCATTTCACTATTAATTATGAGAGATTCTAAGATTTGTTTACCTCATACTAATGGAACTTGTAAGGAAGCTAAGGTAGTGAAACAACTTCCTACACTAACCTTGAGAGGAAAATAATACAATTTGTTTACAGATCTTTAACAGTTACAAAAACTTAAATAGAAATAAACATAAATATCATGCATACCACAACATAGTGATTTACGTGGGGAAAACTCTTTCAGGAGAAAAACCCCACACTCCAAAAGCTGCCCAATATATTATTCAAGAAATCACAAAGATTACAATATACTCTTGTAGAGCAAGCTTCTCATAGGAGTATCACCACCGTGAGATCAAGAGACAACACGAATCGCTATCGTAATATTATCATCGCCTCTTTGTACCATAGTCGTGAATACAACGCTCTCATAAAAATAATAGGGTTACATTCTAGGGCAATAAATATAGGCCAAAAAATATTTTCCATTAGATCTAAAACCTAATAATGAATGGTCCAAATTTCCACAATATATCATTATTTAATTTAAGCTCTACCCATTCTAGAAGTTTCCTCAAAAAAATTTAACACACTCACATTTCACTCCATGCTACCATTGTATACACCTATCGGTGTAACTAGGAAACATATATATAAATATATATACATCCCATCAACAATAAACCGCATATAATTGCAAGGTTGAGACACATTTTCCCAACAAATCTCCCACTTTTCGGACACCTCGCAAGAGCAATGTGAGGGTGTAAACATCATCTCTTTAATTGCTAGGGGTTGAAAGGCCCATAGTCTCTGAACACTAGCTGAACTTCTTTGTGCTCATAGGCTTGGTTAAAGAATTAGCAACATTCATCAAAGTCTCTACTTTAACCAACTTCACCTTGCCATCTTCAACCATATTTCTAACAAAATGATATTGTACATCAATGTGCTTAGTCCTGGCATGAAATGTTAGGTTTTGGAACCAAAATTTTCATAAAAATTCTAAGAATTTTTTTAGTTGAAATCCAAAATTCATATTATCATTTTCATAAAAAATCACATTATTTCCATCCATGAAGCCAAAATAGCCTTCTACCACTATACCGCTACCACATTGGCTACCCTACATAGCCCTCACCTCATACCTCTTTATCGCAGCCCCTTGCAAAATAGCTCGTAGTATCATAGTAAAGGAAGCTAACACTATACTCTATCACCTTTACCCTTTACCACTATACCATGAAGGGTTAGAACATAGCTCACAGTAGAGCAGTATACTAAAGAATAATGATAAAAGGAGACCTCTAAAATGCAGAGGGTTAGAACAAGACTCGTGGTAGAGCGGTATACTTGAAATTAATAACAAGAGGAGACACCGCTATATTGCAAAGGGTCAAAACATGGTTTGTGGTAAAGTGGTATACTAAGGAATACTGGGATGATACCGTGGTACTGCAAGGAAGATAAAGGTAGCCTATAGTAGATCGGTATACTAAAAAAGGATAACAAAATATACTATGGTACCACAGGGGAGTGAAAAGTGATGCAAGGTAACACAATAATGCTAGTCACACCATTCAACTTTGAAATATCAAATTGAGCTCAATACAAAATATTTGAATGATGCAAATTTATGATTTGAGAGTTAATGGGTATTGGTGTGGAGATAAGCGAAGTAGATTGAGATTTCTCATTCATAACAGTAGAAACCAACTGCAGACGAGCTCAAGGTGTGGGAGTGAAGGGAATTCTCCAAGGAAAACTACATTTCTGGGTAAGCTTTGTTCCTCACTCTTTGAATTTAACAATGGCACCAAAGAAAGTAGAAGTAGGAGCTAAAAAGATGAAGCTAAAACTAGCAAACCCTCTTCACAATCACCATTGCTTGTTGTATTGCCTGGTTCCATAGATAAGGGGGCAAAAAAGGTTTTTAGAGATCTAGCTCAGGGATGTAGAGACCCTATCATTCCTCATTAAGGGTGGAATTTGTATTGGTATTTCTATAGAAACATAAATGATAAGGTTCCAACATCAAACCCGTGGACCCTTGACTTAGCTAAATTGATTGTTCCAAATGTTTTCATTGATGTTGAGCTGGTTAAAACCCTAGCCTATAGCTATCATGCCCCAACCAAAATTCTCAGGCTTCTAGATGGTGGGTGTTTAGTTGATGTTTCAAGGGAGGCCATTATTAAATATTTTAACCTAAATAAACAAGCTATTATAGAGGTAAATTTGGGTAAATTAGAACAAGAGTACAAGAGGCTAAGGAGAACCTATAGGAGTGATGAGCTCCCCCTGCATATGAAGAGGGGTGATAATAAAAAAATACTTCCCATCCCTTCCTCAAAAGTAGAGCCTTTTCCAGTGCCATATTTTCAGGTTTACTTCAAAAACACCTATCATGTATTGTGTCAAGTTCTTGGGATAGATTCAGAAGATAATATGTTAGTAGGATTAATGAGGATGGCTATGATCATTCAACATATGGAGTCAAATGTGGAATTTTATTTTGCATCTGTGATTGAAGAGAAAATACATGAGCGTTTGTTGCAGGTCAAAGAGGCTAAGGCTCCAATGGCCTTTAGAAAATATTCTTTGCAATGTTATTTAATTTTATTTTAGAATGAAACAAAATGGACTAGAAGGATGAAGCTATATCCACAAGAGAATGGAGTTAGACTTCCTATACATAATTGGTGCTACATCTAGGACAACAGGTGCACAAAATGTGATTTTGTTGTGTTCAGAGATGATTTTGTTGTTAGATTAATTGTTTCCCTTAGTTATTCAACACCAAGATTACCTAAATCACTAATGACTGCAATGAGGCCAGTGTAGTATAAGCCAGACCATGGCTATACTCATAATTATTCTGATTGGTTCCTTATGCCATAGCATACCATTATCAGGGTGTGCGGTTGTGATCAAGCACCACACATTTTGCCAAAATTTGTACCTACAAGAATATGCTTTTTAGAGTTCATGTGGAAGATGCTCTGGATGGAGCATGATTTAATGAGGGATCAAAGAAAAGGCACATTTTTTCTTGATTTAACAGTGTTTGAGGAATTTTCTATTGGATCTAACATGTTGGAGGAACTACAAAGGTTTAGGAGGGTCAATTATCCCCTCAAGTCTAGAAAGGAGAGAGTATGTGACCCAAAGTGTCACATTAATATGATTAGAAGGAATTTTTGAAAAAACATGGCCATATCTCATGTATTTGACCCTGAGGAGGATGTAATAAGGAATTTGGTGTATTTTGATGACGTATTTCAAACCAAAAAGAGATGGATAATGATGATGAGGCGGGAAGATCAGAAGAAGGAGAAGAATAAAAGTTTTAAAGGGTTTTTTGGAGATGAACCCAATCTTCTCAAAAGGATGCAAATGATCCTCGGAAAATTTCATGAATTTTATAAAAGGACCCAAGATAAGGGGTTAATTTGACTTCCCACACCCCAAAAACCATCACATGAAGCATCCATATCTCATACACCACCCCCATCACTTGCACATACATCCCCTCCATCTCCCACACATGAACCCCAGGCTAAGAATTAGAAGATTGAGTCATTGGTTGATTATGGCTCGAGTGATGATGAGGAACATGAAGTAGTTTTGAATCTGACTGAAATGAAGGTGGTAGAGCAACACAAAATTCAAGAGCCTCATGACCCTAAAATCAGGATATCAAAGGAAGGTGTTGATGAGATTCAGGATGATGAGAGGGTGGTTTCCTCTCTAAGGTTTATGGAGGATGACAATTTTATTTATACTAATGAATTTAAATATTTTTGGATTAAGATTAAGATGAAGCAGTTCGATGAAAGATTGAAGATCAATCTCATAGGAGCCGATGAATCAAAGTAGGCTGAAATTGAGGACTAAACATTGGCAAAATTAAATATTGATAATATTAATGTTACCCACCAGGAGGTAAGAGAATTAGTATTGAAAAGTGATATGCTGATCATACCAGGGATGGAGCTATCTAAGGTTTTTCTTTTGGATCAAATTAGAGCACAAGATGACCCAATGTTAGTTGCAGAGTTTGATTCAGAGGAGGGTGTTTCAGGAACATGGTATAACCCTACCACCCAAACTCGTGCTTTATGGACAAAACAAAAGAGCACAAGGAAGCCTCAACTCTTAGATGTGGTACAAGAAATTATGGGGTCAGCCATGGTAAGAATGATGAAAGACACAAATCCTACAGAGGCTACAACTATAACCATGCATTCTGCAATGTTCACCAAATATTGGTGGAGAATATGGAAAATAAAATAACTGAATATGAGAAAAGACTAAAATTATCAAATGACGAAGTAAACAAATTGTTTATTGAGAATGTAAAGTTGAAACAACAATTACAACAGGCTACCATAGTGAGGGGGGATGAGGTAGTTGTTTATCACCCACCTATCTAGGCTGAAGACCCACAAATACAACAAATGAAAGAGGAAATTGATAAGCTAATGAAACATAATATGGAAGATGTCAAGTGTTGCATCCTGGATACCCTAAGAAAGATATTGGAGCATAGAATTGGTATACTGAAAGAAAAAATAGGTGGAGTACATGAAAGCTTTAGCAATCTGGTCAAAGCCTTGGAACAAATAAATGCCAATTCCCCTATCCTTCAGGAACTCTAGAAGAGATGGCATCCTACTTATCACATTTTGACTACTCTATGCAAGGCCACACAAAGGGATCTAGATGCCCCTCCAAGACTCAAACCAATGCAAGAAATGGTAAAGGGGGTAATTGAGGAGCATAAGTACTTGATAGATATGAAGAAGAAAGTGGAAAATAGGAGGAATGCATTTGATTCTATTAAATACATCTTCAACCCTTCGATCATCAAAAATGATAATCAATTAAAAGGTGTGGATGAGTGGAAAGACAAATTTGATCAAATGATTTCTCAATGCTTGGAAAATGTACAAAATGATGGGGATATCAACCTTGACAAATTTCATGCTTTGCTTGATGGGATTGTTATACTAGACAGTGGATACATGAAATTTGTGGTAGATGTTAGGAACTTTCTTGATAATAGATGGAAGAGCCACCTCACAAATCTCATAGTAACACAAGAATTGAAATGGACAAATGATCTGACAATCAGTAAGTGGTAGGAGAAGTATTTGAGCTCCGATGAGGATTGATCATCATCACAAAGAGAGATTAATCATACAGTAAAAGCTTTGCACAGGTCTTAGATGGCCATGGGATTCTACTCAAAGACTAATGGATTAGCACACATGTTATTGTTAAGTTATTTCAGTTATGTTTAATTTCATAATTATGTTTTGTTACCAAAAGACATGTCCTTTGGTTTGAAGCTTGTTGCCTCTCATATAAATAAGAGAGACCAAGACCAAAAGAAATTATGAGATTAGAGATAGGAAAACGTAATAGGCGAATAGGGATAATGTCTACATTTCAGAAGACCATGATGCATGTATGAAATTTTGGAGAAATCAATGAAAGAACTCTAATTTTGTGGCGTCATACTAGTGTCAATTGTTTGTTGAATTAATTGAAAAATATTATCAGGTTGTCTCCAAGGTTGATATTTCTATGTTATTTAAATTGATATATCAAGTATATACTCAATTTATCAATGCACATTTGTTGTACTTGTGTGGTATGATTAATTGGTTCTTTCAAGTAAAGATTAAATCCTTCTAGTCATTCACAGTAATTTGGAAGTGTCATTTCGATCACTAAGAAGAACTTGGTAATTACATTCTTGCATGTTTATACAAGTTATAAACTAATATTGGTGTGCCAAACAATTAGAATTTTTGTCAGATACAAGCCACTCATCTTAGACTTTCATCTGACTCTGTTTTACCCAACAAGGCACTGGTCTCACCCATTTTATTTATTTAGTTTTATCTTACCAAATACAAACTTCACATTTGTTAATTGAACATATTAAATTTTACCTTGATATTGCTTTTACAATTTATACCAATTCGTCTGCATCTCTCCACTTCTAGTGCCATTGTGGAAGATTGCTTGGAGTAAAACAAGCAGTCAAAAGTTTACTCTACTTGCACCCCACCTAGGTTTGGTAGAGGTTTGAAGAAGAAGGTTGGATTCATCATTTGGCCTTGTCGTTAGCCAAAAATGTACCAAAGAGATTAGCTAACCTCTTGTGGTTTCAAACCAACATTTTTGAGACCCAGGTTTAAGCGACTCTATTGGGGATTCAACTTAGAAGTCATTACCTTTGTCATAAGTCAAAAAATCTTACATAGACTCCAGCAGCGAATAAGAAGTTATAAAATTTTCTCACTTCCACATAAGTGAGTGGTGACTTTGATAAAATAAAATATACATCAAACCATCACAACATGCAAGGCAGAAGATCCTTGTATAAAGGAGGTCCTAGTGACAATAGTAAGTGGACACATAAGAATGATAAAGGTAAGAAGGTGTCTGATGAAATGTGCATGAAAAATAAGGATAAAACATTAAAACCTCACTTTGAGACATATAATCACTATGATACATTGATAAATGAAAATAGCTTAGTAGGAGAACCACATACTCCTTAAGAGAAAAGGAATCCTTTCTATCATCCAAATCCTCGAAAGGAAGAAGAATTCAAGGCTGGACTTGAGGCTAAAAGAATTAGGAGAAAACATGAATATGATCATAGAATGGAAGGGAATCAGAATGAGCCTATTGATAATACAACCCCTAAAGAAAATTATGAATTTATGACTAAGGAAGAATAAAATGCACAATTGGAGTATGAAAGACAAGAAATGGAGAGATCAAAAGCAGAATATGAACAAAGGCTCCAAGTGATAAAAGATCTCCAGGCTTTGAAGTTGCAAAGAGCCCAGTTTGATGCTCAAATAGCTAACCTCCCTAAATATATACCACCTCACAGGCAAGGGAA
Source organism: Sequoia sempervirens (assembly GCA_007258455.2). Taxonomy (NCBI): domain Eukaryota; kingdom Viridiplantae; phylum Streptophyta; class Pinopsida; order Cupressales; family Cupressaceae; genus Sequoia; species Sequoia sempervirens. Next base: position 9,168 of record VDFB02058184.1, read on the forward strand.
TAATAATGCAAGAACTTCAAATCCACCAAAAGCGCCACAAAATCAATCAGGGAATCAATACAAACAGCCAAATGTTCCACCAAAAAATCCATCAAAACATCTGAATGCTCAACCACCCCATGGCCAACAATATATGCCACCACCTCCTGCATAATACAATAGTCCATTATACCAATATCAACATCCTCAGAACCCACCTCAACATTACACAACCATGATTAGGCTATTTGACTTAACAGGATTCCAAATATATCCTTACCCTATCGATAGCAGTTGGAGAGGTCTTGTCCCAAAATTTATAGGAAGTAGTGCAGTCACAGTTGAGGAACACTTAAGGAATTTTAATGCTTTTATTCAAGGCCTGGATATGCAATATGAAGATGTACAGATGGGGCTATTTATGATGCCATTAACTGAAGAAGCTAGAGATTGGTTTAACAGTTTACCAACAACTTCTATTGCTTCAATTCAAGAGTTTTATGATCAATTCCTTGAACAGTATGGGAACCAATGTGCACCAAAGTTTTCCTTGCATGAATTGGTTGGCATCCAGAAATATCAAAATGAGTCGGTCTATGAATTCAACCAAAGATTCTCCAAACTGCATAATAAGATACCACCTAGATCCAAGTTGGCAAACCCTACAGCATTAAGTATTTATCTAAAAGCATTTGATCCAAAAGATAGGATATGAGCTTAGAAATAGGGGCCCCAAAAATTTAGTTGAAGCTCAAAAAATAGCATTGACTATTGAAAATAATAGAAAGGCTGTTGGGATGATAAGTAAGAGAGATAATCCTAGGGCCCCCCAACAATTCAACAATCCTCAACATAGGAAAGAAAATACATACAAAAATGAAAGGCCCAGGTTGCATGATATGCCTTATAATACAAACTGGAAGGATGGAAAGCCTGTGATGAATAGGCCTAAAAGTAAGGAAACCCCTGATCCTTTAAAGAAGAGAGGAGCATACATGGTGAACAATAATCCTTGGTTTCAAGTTTGTGACTTGTCACATTCCCCTAACCATTGTATTGTAGCTCAATCAATGCAAGAAGAGGAAATTCTAATAGACAATAATGAAGGGGATCACACAATTTATTTAACTTCCCACACTCTTCATCCCATTGAGCAGGAACATTCATCTTCAGAAGAACAGTACGAGTATGATGTTGATAACCAGAGATACAACATTCATATGGTAGAACAACAAGTTTTTTCTGATGATGAAGGAAGCATTGATGAACAATGTTTTGTTAGTACACCACCTTAGTCAAGTAAATGCAGTGTAAGAAGACTGAATAAGGAATAAATTAATAAATTGACCATTTATGTAGTGGAACAGGAAACAAACAAATAGTGGTTGAGGAACATAACAGTAAATGAAGGTGAGGGTGTTCCAAGAGGGATA
>VDFB02058185.1:0-45486 GCA_007258455.2 Sequoia sempervirens
CATGGATTTACATCAACAACTTTGTCAGCCAAAAGAAATATGAAAATATAAAACATTCATGCAATGTCGGCCCAAATTTCCAAATAAATTTTCAATGCGAATCAAACATCGTCAGCCAATATTATGTTGTGACCCAAAACAACATCCTCGAGCATGCCAAACATTCAAATTTTAATCTCCAAGGATCCACAACACACTACAGCCACCATGTCAGCCAAGAACACAAAAACCCGAACACAAGAGAGAAAAGAAATCACCGACCACAAACACACCAATCAATGTGGACGTGCAACAAAGATAGAGCACGATCTAGAAACATCCACGAGCATCAAGAACCAATAGAGAAACATCCGCAACAACTGAGATTACTAGAATCTTATCAACTTCAATCAAGAACACTAACTGAAACCACAGAAAAAATGTCATAACACAAATCTTCATAACTCAAACAAGTCTTCACGTGGACCTCTCAAAATTTTAGTGGATAAACTAGATACACTTAGCAATAAACCCTTTAGTCCACAGTGATTGATCTTCAATATACTGGGAAAAACACCTTCATGACCTTCACTGATCCACTGGCAACCTGCAACTCTTTCTTTAACAATTTTCTCAATATCCTCAACATATACAGTCTTCAATACCTCAATGCTAATAGTGTTGACATCAATGACAACCACATATCAGTAGAACAACCACAACATCCAACAATCTCCCCCTTTGGCATTGATGGAAACACATGATATGAAAAACACCATCAACATAGCTCTCAATCAACACAATCTCCTCCTTAGATTCTGACTCTTCTACTCATGTTGTTTTTCTCATTGCACTTCTCCCCCTTTGACATCAATGGAAAAGATAAGAATTATCTTTCCACATACAAGCTTTGAACCACATATTTTCTAACTACTCCCCCTGAGTAGCAACCATGGAAACATCAATCCGGATCAAAATATGATCATGATTTGCACGGATTGATGCAATACAATGCATCTCTAGTTCATATGAGGAGGGGTAATCACCCCTAGCATCCCTTTGAGATAATAAAAAAGTATCCTTTGGCAATGGATTGGTGAAAATTTCTGCAATCTGCTCTTTGGTAGGAACATAATCTAGTCTCACTTCTTTCTCACTCACTTTCTCCCTCAAGAAGTGAGACTTGATTGAAATATGCTTGGTCTTAGAATGTAGCACCAGATTCTTTGATATGTTTATTGCACTTGAGTTGTCACAGTATATGGTAATAGGCTCATCATACACTACTCTAATATCTTTCAGCGTCTATTTCATCCACAACACTTGAGTACAATTATTTGCAACAGCAATATACTCTGCTTCAATAATAGATAGGGAAATGGAATTATGATTTTTACTCAACCAAGACACTAGCTTCTTCCCTAGGAAGAAGGAACCACCACTAGTGTTTTTCCTATCATCTACATCTCCTACCCAATCTACATCAGTATAGGCACTCAAAGTGAGATCATTATTTTTAGGATACCAAAGCCCAAAATCAACTATTCCTTTCAGATACCTGAATATTCTCTTTACAATAGTCACATGAGATTCTTTCGAATCATCTTGATATCTAGCAACCATACACACAACATTCATGGTGTCTGGTCTAGAGCAATCCACCAATCATAGACTTGTACCTTGTTTGATTTTCCTTAAGAGAATCATCATTTTGTGTTAGCTTGCATCCGGTTACCATAGGTGTACCAACAGGCTTCGAGTCTTCCATACCAAACTTCTTTAGTAGTTCTCTCACATATTTGGATTGAGATATGAAAATTCCATTGTCTAACTTAGTGACTTGTAATCCATACCATTCTAATTGATAGTGGAGCTATTATATCAGGCCTTGTGGCACCAGATCAACGCGGCCAAAATTTCAATCCATGATGGGGCTTAGTTTGGGAGTGGATGCTCCGTCGGAGAGAGTGCTTTGTGTGGGGACTAGTAATGATGGCATCACTCTATCATGATTTGCATGAATTTTCCTATTGTGACAACAGGGCGATCAGAGCTGGAGTGACACTTCTTCACATTTGGGCCTTGGAGCACATTTTCATGCTTCACCCACAGGTTACAGTTGTTGATGTGGAGCCTGATGATCCAACAGTCTAGAGGTACAGGTGTGGCCTGAAATTTACACACACAAGAGCACCTGGCATCCCTCACTAGAGGAGGGTGATTGATGAGATGACTATCTTTACTTGGAGGCCTTGGCTTGGGATGCCCACCTAGTATGACGACATTCATCAGCTCTTCTTTGCTAGGCAGGATAGACTTATGCAAGGTAGGGAGCACACCATGATCAAGCATTATCTGCCAGATCGAGTGGCTAGGCAGTTCAGAGATGCACAGGATAGGCCTAATGACCAGTACATGGCCATATTTTCTTGTACTACAAGGGAGACTACTGGGGTCAGACGATCCCGGTAGAGGATGTGGTGGGTTCATTCAAACAGCTGGTAGTGAGGCCTTGGGCATACAATCAGGGACAGGCAGACCTAGGGACCACACGGGCATATTGCGATTGGTTTTGTCCTCCCATCAGATTAATAGTGTCAAGGGCAGCTTTACCTTGGCGGAGACCCCGAGACCAGATAGTAGGGCAGGTGCAGGGGTGAGGAGGTAGAGATGGGGATGGAGACGAGGGCAGAGGAGGGCAGAGGAGAAGGTGGACCACTTCCCGACTAGTGAAGCCAAAAGGATCAGGTGCATGGACAGAGAGATGGGGACCAGTAGAGAGATGCCCTGAGGGACCCACAACAACCTCTGAGAGATCATCAGCCATAGCCACCACCATCACCACCACCTCATCTAGACTAGAGGGATGCACTCATTCAGTAGCTCCAAGCATAGGTTGCCACACTGACAGCTGAGAGAGATCAGGTGAGAGTAGAACGGGATCAGTCCATACAGCAGATACATACCACTAAGCTATAGCTAGCACAGGAAACCAGCTGACGCCAGTAACCTTAGAGAACACAAGGCTGGACAGTCCTGGCAGGGATGTACCGAGATGCCATTAGAGAGGTCGAGTACGATCGAGTACATTATCATCAGGCAGTGTCTCAAGCAACCCGAGCGCCAGATTTCTCACAGCAGACAAGACAAAGGCAGGACCCGTTGGGTGAGGGGAGCATCCATCAAGGCTAGCTCACACATTTTGAACAACGACACTATTTTTTTTGTGATCCACGAGCTCTATTTTTTATAGCCCCATGGTCGTTTGTTCTTATTGATTGATACACACATTTGATCTTGATTTGTACCATGACAGTTACATTAGTGATGATATATATAATATGATTTGATATACGATGTGTCCTATTTTATTTATGCATGATGGATGGATGTATTTACTTTTCTATATGTGATGACATGATGTGACTTTATTTTATGTGATGCAATGCATTGTATGATTATGCTCATGGATGGACGGATGCATTTCTTTTTCAGTATCTTTTTTATGCAGTTTTTATGATGATGATGTATGGATGATATGAATGCAAATTACTTAAAATGCTTAGACTAATAGATTTATATTATGCACCTAATGGATGATAATGCTATGAAATATTCCTTTTCTTTTTAAGTACCTTTTCATATATGATGCGTATATGGATGACATGATGATGCACATGATATGATATGATGATGCTTATGTGATGATGCAAATGGATAATATGATGATTCTTATGTGATGGTACTTTAATGTTTATGCAATGGATGCAAGTGTATGGTTTATGAGATGCTTAGAATAACCAATCTATATTATGATGATGAAATGCAATGCATGTGAGATGATTAACGTTTCCTATATGATATGCTATGCAGCATGCAGCATGCTAACAGTTTTTGGATGTAGGATGGATGCATAAGTGATGTTTTTGACTAATTGTCATGGAAACATGTTAGTGTGGAGAGAAAACAGAAGAAATAAGATGAAGACAAGAGGATCCAACAAGTCCATGATCTACGAGACTTTATTAGAGATGAGATGATAATGATGATGCTTTTCTTATCAAGAATTGGGATTTTAAAATGGCTATTTACCTTATGTTTGATAACACACTTAGGCACGATGCATCAAGGTATAAAGAACCAAGATGGAGTTGTACCTAATGTGATGGACTTTAACTCTTCAATCAGATAGGAGTATTCCTATTCACACCTGGCATACAAAACCTTATCTAAAATGCAGTTCAAATATTCCAAACATCTCGGACCAAACATAGAAAGGAAAGCCTTCCTATGTGGTCAACAAGACACCTAAAACACCCTCCCTACATCCAAACAAAGCACGCATGACCAAGGTTATATTACAAGAACATCCAACAAGCACATCATATAAAAAGATAATGATCGTTGCCCCATTCCTTTCTCTCCAAATCCTCTTGTTTGGACATCATTGAGAGGTCGTCAAAATGAGCGCAATAAGATAAATCAACAAGAAAAAGATCAAGTAAACAAACAAGCTAATATTCTTCATACCACTAGCCAAGACTAAACTACGGTGATGCCTGATGTTGATGTCCATTGTAGGAAGGATTCATCTAAGGACATGATGTTATTAGATGATGATGAGATTTGATTGGATGATAGGCTATTAATACCAAGAGTTGACCAGCTTGTTTACTTATTGACCTAGACTCGAGACCTTGACATTTGAGTTTTCACTTTTAACCTGCTAGACTAACCTAACCTAAAGACCTTGACGTTTGAGTTTTTGAATTTTTTTGAAATGTTATTGAGGTTGTTTTTGGTATTTTCAAATGTTTTGCAAATGTTTTTATTTTTGAATTTTTCGATGTTTTTGGGGTTTTCCGAGATTTTGACCAAGAGACTAACCTAAAGACCTATCCTAGGGGCCTCGAGAGCTAATCAAAGATTAGCCTTGCTTACGTTATACATGTAGAGACCACATAGTTTGACTGACACAGACCTGATTATTGATGAGATATGCACAAACAGATTGCCAATTTATTATGACAGACTACTAAAGGAATGACCTAAGTGTCTCGGGGGAAGATTAAAGATCAACCTTGCCTACGTTCAGAGCTCAAAGACCCGTAGTTTGACAAGATGACTCTGTTTTTAACTTTTCTGACTTTTGACCTATTTTGGGATTTTGATATGTTTTGAATGTTTTTGGATTTTCTCCTTTTGGAAAGACTTCAAGAATATACACAAATCCGATCTGATGAGAACATGCCCCCAGTGTGATGCAATAAACTACTTCGATATAGGCAAGACAAACTGACCTTAAGAATGGACTGAGTAGTACTAGGAGGGATCAAGTGTCTCAGGGGAAGATCAAAGATCAACCTTGCCTACGTTCAGAGCTCAGAGACCCATAGTTTGACAAGATGACTCTATTTTTGACTTTTCTAACTTTTGACCTGTTTTGGGATTTTGATATGTTTTGAATGTTTTTGGATTTTCTAACTTTATGAATGTTTTTGGATTTTTTTTTGGATGTTTTTGGATGTTTTTGGATTTTCTAATGTTTTTGGATTTTCTGCTTTTGGAAAGACTTCAAGAATATACATGAATCCGATATGATGAGAACATACCCCCAGTGTGATGAAATAGACTACTCTTATATAGGCAGGACAAACTAACCTTAAGAATGGACCAAGTAGTACTAGGAGGGATCATGACATGAACATAGGACCAAGCTATGATACGGACGCAGATGGATGATGGAGGGATGCAACGGAATGCGATGGAAGTGTGATGAATGGATGATGCAGAACAAGTCGTGGAGATCCTGGTGGATGGAAAGTGCTTATTTACACAAGGCGCCTATTTTCCAGGTTTTTACCAAGGTACTTTCCCAAAGTGCCATCGAAGTGGTTTTTACTAGAGGACAATTTTTCTCTTTACTTTTTTTAATCACTTTTCTAAATTTTTTTGGATTTTTATATTTTTTGATTTTTTTGTATTTTTGGTTTTATACCTTGAAAGATTAGGCATAAAAAAATTTTGAGATGGGAGCTATTCATGGGCTCCTACAGAGACTCACCTTCTAGTGTTGATAACTAATATTCCCTTGACTTGTAGCTTGTTGTGATGATGAAGGGTCTCAACCAATTGGGTTCAAATTTTCCCTTGCTGTCTAGTTTGGAATGTTTTTTTGATTCTCCTTCAGCACAAGCTCTCTGACTTGGAAGACTTGACTCCTGAGCTTCTTGTTGTAGCTCTGTTTGAGTCAGTTTTGGTAGACTTATAAATGGTTTAAGGCATCATGCGCTACTCATCCAGTAGTTCTAGTTCATTTAATATTAACACTCGATATTCCTCATCTGTGATGAGATTTTGCAATGATATTCTCAGGGACAAGAGCTTGATCTCAATAGGGAGTATGGCCTCTGACCCATAGACCAGGGAGAATGGGGTGGCACCTGTTGGTGTACGGATGCTTGTTCAGTAGGCCCATAAGGCGAGATTTAGCTGGAGGTGTCAGTCATGACCAACGCCATTAACTATTTTCTTGAGGATTTTTAAGATGGTCTTGTTTGTAGCCTCAGCTTGGTTGTTTCCTTGGGGATAGTATGGAGTGTAAAAGCGATGTTGGATTTTGAATTTTTGGCATAGGTCACAAACATCCTGATTTTTGAAAGGTGTCTCATTATCTGACAGAATGGCTTGAGGGACACTATAACAGCAAACTAGGTAATTCAGGATGAACTTGGATATTTTTTTTCCTATGATATAGGTCATGGGAATGGCTTCCACCCACTTGGTGAAGTACTCAGTGGCGGTGATGATGAACTTATGTCCACTGGATGAGGTGGGGGTAATTTTTCCAATGAGATCAAGCCCCCACTGTGAAAAGGGACAAGGTGTGGCAATTAGGTTGAGCTCCTCAGCTGGTGCATGGATGAGATCCCCATGCTGTTGACATTGCAAACACTTTTTGACATAATCATGAGCCTCCATTTCCATTGTAGGCCAATAGTACCCAGTCCTCAGTAGTTTCTTAGCCACAATCATACCACTTGAATGTGAACCACAAATGTCGTTATGTACCTCAGTCAAAGCGGTCAAAGCTTCCTCAACATTTGAGCAATGTAACAGGGTTCCTTCAATGCTTCTACAGTATAGGGTATCTCCTAGGATGACAAAATGGGATGACTTTTTTAAAAAATTTATTTTCAGGTTTGGGGTTATATCTGTGGGGAGGACTCCTATTCTCAAGTAAGTGTATATATCATGATACCATGGATCATCAGGGCCAACGATTTCACACACAAATTCATACTTTGGTACCTCGAATGCTGGTACGAGAAGCTGCTCTACAAGGAATTCTTATTTTGGGATGTTGTGTGGGACATCCAATAGCGATCCAATAGTTTCCATAGTGTCTGTTGCTCTATTATTTTCTCTTGGTAGTTGTTCAAATGTGATATCAATGAAGGACTCTTTAAGGATTTCCACTAGTTTCTTGTATGGCATCAACTTGTCATCCTTGGTTTGGTACTCGTCATTTACCTGGTTGATGATAAGTTGTGAGTCTCCATAGACTTTGAGTGCCATGATCTTCCACTGTACCGCAATCCTCAGCCCTATTACAAGAGCCTCATATTCCTCAATGTTATTTGTGTAGGGGAATGACAACTTATATGATTTAGGTATGCAATCCCCTTGTGGAGTGATGAAGAAGATTCCCACTCTAGACCCATGTTGTAGGATCCATCAAAGTACATTTTCCAGTGATTCGCTACACTTAGGTTGAAGATTGATTCATCAGGAAACTCTGATACTAGTGGATTTTCTACATATATGGGTGCCTCTACCAGTTGTTCTATTATTGCTTGTCCTTTAATAGCCTTGTATTCCACATACTCAATATCATGTTCTATCAGGATCATAACCCACTTAGTCATTCACCCGGTTAGTGTTGCTTTCGACAGTAGGTACTTGAGAGGGTCTATCTTCACAATAAGTTTGATCTGGTGTGCTAGCATGTAATGTCTGAATTTATGGGCTATAAACATGACTGTCAGGAAGCTTTTTCAATGGGTGTGTAGTTCACCTTGTGTCCCACCATAGTCCTACTAATGTAATAGATAGCTCTCTCTTTCCCGTTTTCATCATGTTGTGCCAAGAGAGTGTCAAGAGATGTTGTTGCTGATATATATAGAATCAAGGGTTTGCATGGAATAGGTGGCATGAGAACCAGTGGTGTAAGAAAGTAATCCTTGATATTGTTGAAAGCTTGGTCACATTTCTCATCCCATTTGTATGCTACCCCCTTGTGGAGTAGATGAGAATATGGGATTGCCTTGTCTGCTAGTTGTGCTATGAATCGGCGGATAGACTGGAGTCTTCCTTGTAGACCTCTTAGTTGCTTCAATGTTTTCGGTGCCTCCATTTCAAGAATTGCCTTTACCTTGGCAGGGTCTACCTCAACTCCTCTCATGGATACAATGTACCCTAGGAGCTTTCCTAATTGCACCCCAAAGACACACTTTTTTGGATTTAGTCAGACCTTGTACTTTTCTAACCTATCAAAGATGGAGCTCAACACCGCTATGTGATCTTGACATTTCTTTGACTTCGCCAATATGTCATCCAAGTAATCCTCCATAGTCTTGTGAATCATATCATGAAAGATTAGTGTCATGGCCCTTTGATAGGTTGCTCCCACATTCTTCAGGCCAAATGGCATCATATTCCAACAGTATGTTCCCCACGGACAAGTGAAAGCGGTCTTGTGTTGGTCTTCTTTAGCTATCGTGATCTGATTGTATCCTGAGAATCCATCCATTAGCGATAGCATTTCATGTCCCGCTGTCATATCCACAATCATGTCAATGTTTTAGAGAGGAAAGTCATCCTTGGGACATGCCTTTTTCAAATCTTTGAAATTCGTGCAAATGTAAATGCCTCCAGTGGGTTTTGAAATAGGTACAAGATTTGAGACCCACTCCAGATAATCAATCGGCCATATGAACCCTACATCCAAGAGCTTCTATAATTCCATTTTGACCAACAATGCTATTTGGGGATGCATCTTTCTTAGTTTTTGTCTCACTGGCTTTGCTTCAGGATACACAACTAGATGGTGGACCACAACTTCCAGATCAAGCCCAAGAATGTTGGCATAGGTCCATGCAAAGTTTACTTTCATTTCCCTTCGGAAAGCGGCCAAGAGTTCATATTCTTCTATCAAGAGGGATTCCACATAGAATGCTATGTGTGGTGTCTCTTATGTTCCCAAGTTGACCAGATTGCACATTTCCGCTAAGACCGTTGACTTCTCCTGATGAATAGCACTAAGAGGAAGATTGAATCCTTCATCCTATAGTGCCTTAGAAAGGTTTTCGCCATCGGATACATCCTTTATTTTTATTGTTTTCGAGTCAGAGAGTGCTACAACGTGGTTTTCACTCAAAGACCTAGAGATTATTCTCAAATTTTCACTTTTGTGATTGAAGGATTCAATTGTTTCCCAATAATAGGCATGTGTGTTCAATATGATGTCAATCCTAGCCTTGTGATCTCCATGTGGTATAGTATCCTATAATCCCATGAATTCTAAAAGTGCCTCATCATTTTAAAATGTGTCTAGAACCGGTGGTCCTCGTTGGTCGTAATCAATGAGTTGGGGATAGACTAAGTTTATCTCATGGGTTTGGTTGTTTGACTCAAAATACAGGGTACTAATCATGAGAAGAGAGGAATCCTCGAATAACATAGGTAAATCGGTTACAGGATCTTCCTCATCACTACTACTACACACATCAGTTATGTCGAAGGTAAAGTTATCTATGACTCGACCTGTGGATATAGGTAATCGAAGAGCGGCTATTGATAGATGAGAGGGAGTTTTGACTGTTTTAACTAGGGAAACTCTGCCAAGTATGGTTACTTTCGAAGGGGTACATCTGAGGCCAAGGTTTCTCATGCGCTTCTCAAGAATGAATGGTACTAGGAGGTCATTATCATTCTGTCCAAGTTTCTTGTTTCTGTTATAGCCCATACCAAGCATCATTTGCAATCCTTTGTTGCTATCATCCATGGGAAGATTAGGCAAGGGCCTTTCATCTTGGTATAGCAAGCTTAATATGTCTTTTACATCTACCACTTCTCAGCTTAGGTCTCCCCAACATTTGAATCTAGAAAGGTCTACTCTGAAGGTTTGGGATGATGTTTCAGCTGGTTGGGGTTGTTCGTGAGACCTAGGAGATTGAGGTAACTCTCCTATCATGAAAGCACTTTTCTTCATTTTGTAATCCCCACACCCATTGTCTTGGAAAATGACTTTGATTTCAGAGATATTAGAAATGTCGGGTGCCTTTGTCTCAGAAGTGGAGGCTATAGTAGTTGGGTCTACATATGGGGTTGAGGGGCCTTCATCATTTTTGGGGACTTGAGGAATTTTATAGTATTTTGCTTCCAGGTTCTTGTAGTAAGCAAAGGGATCGAGATCACTATAGACCGTGACCTCTTAATTTTGATAGGGGAATTTGACACACTAGTGGAAGGTAGATGCAACTACTTGCATCCCATGGATCCATGGACACCCTAGGAGAATGTTATGAGGAAAATCAAGGTCAAGGACTTAACATGTGGTTTCCATGATGGCTGGACCTACTTGAATAGGGAGTTGACTAGTGCCTTGAGACACTCTTTCCTAATCATCATATGCTCTGATTGTTATGCCTTTACCCTTTTCAATGGCATCCTCGAAGAATCCCAAATTCTTTATTAGTTTAAGCGAACAGATATTTAGACCTGCACCCCCATCCACCAAGACCCTTTTGACTTTTTTTTTATGAACCATGACCTCAAGGTGGAGTGTACGATTGTGAGATGGTTGGGTGGGGAAGTCTTGATTAGAAAATGTTAGGAGATGCGGAGTGGTGAGGTGTCCGACCATAGGTTGGAACTAGTCAATATCAAGATCTACAGAGACGGTGGATGAAGCCAATGCTTCCTCAAGGATCTTTCTATGTGTGGATGAGATCATCAATAACTCCATGATGGAGTTCTAAGCAAGGGTTCTTTTCAGCTGGTCTAAGACATTGTATCCATTAGGAATGGATTTCAAATTGGAGGTGGATTCCCTAGGTGGCTGTGATGACCCAGCAATGGTAACTTTGTCACCGCATGTGGTTACTCCATAATTAGCTTTGGATCCATTGACGTTAACAACAATGAACCATTCATCTAGGGATGCAACCACATGATCATACACATGGTTCACATTGGAATTTTTTTTTTCCATGGTTATTCCCTTTGTTATGATCGGGCATCGGATTTGTGTATATCTTTAGGTCCTAATTTCTAGCTGATTGTTCAACATTTATGATCTTGTCATCAATGAGGTCTTGGATCAAATTTTTTAGCCTCATACAACTGGTCATTGTGTGCCTCTTGATTCTATGAAAATCACAAAGGTGATTCTCATTGTACCATGGTGGTTTCACTCGGGGCCCTTGATAATTCTTATACGTGGAAATTTTGATGAGAATTTCCTGTACCAATTTCTTCATGACGGATTCGATTGATTCCCCAAGGGCTATGTACTTCTACTTGGGGGGATATTTTTTTTTCGGAGGCAGTCCCCCTTGATTATTCAGATTGTTGACTTGATTATTGGGTGGTTGTTGTGATATTGTGTTGGCTTGTTTGTTGTTTCAATTGTTGTTTTGCAGTTGCTAATATGTTTGGGTGTTTTGTTTTGGAGCACTGATTATGACCTTGGCATCAACCACACCATCATTAGTGACATTTTTGTTTCTCGCCCATGTGTGATATTTTTCATTATAACTGGTGGAAGGGTGGTTGTCTTGATGTTTTGGATATGTGGGTGTCCCCCCTTGTGCAATAAAGGCTCTTTCGATGTTGAGCACCTTGGGGATCAACTGGTCGTAGGTGGTGATGCAATGGAGTTTTAGATGGAATGCCAAGGTTTTCTCAAGATTGGAAATGATGGTGCAAATTTGTTATTCCTCTGACATGGCCCACTTGCTCCTATTGGCCTTGGATCACCATCATTGTAGGAAGGAAGAAAATGTTTCCCTTTTACCTTGTTTGAGCACAAATAGTTACTCTAGAATAATGCCCATGCCAATGTTGAATGTGTAGTTTTTTATGAATGCGTCTATAAACTCTTGGAACTTTTTGATGCCAAAAGGAAGGTGAGAGAACCACTCCATGGCAGGACCAGCCAAACTTTGAGGGAATAGCCACATTAGATATGTATCATCATATGTGACCTCCATGCAATGTACTTGGAATTCCCTGATGTGATCTTTAGGGTTTCCCATCCCATGATCTTTTTCAAATTTAGGGATTTCAAACCCCTTTGGGAATGGTACCATTGCAAGGCTCCTATCAAATGGATAGGGGAAAAAATTTCTTGGTGTCTTTGTTGTTTTCCCTGATTGGAGATCAAGCACTTTCTATGAGAGCAATTTGATTTGTGTCATCATGTCATCTTGCGGATCAGGAGGTGGAGTGAATGTGTTTTGAAGTGGTCGAGGTGTTTGAGTGATGGGTGGAGTGTTGGTCATGTTGGTGGGAGTTTGTTCCAAGCTCTATTATGCGATCAAGGCTTGTTGATATGCATGCATTTGTTGTTGCACCAACAACGCTTGTTTTTGGTCTTCTTGTTGTTGTGCCAACAATGCTTGTTGTTGGGCTAGTAATTGTGTTGCTTCTTGTTGTGCTTGGTACTGTTGCAAGGCTTGCCGATATGCTTATTGTTGAGCTACTTTTAGTTGTGTCTGGTATTGAGCTTGTGCTTGTACTTGTTGAGCTTGATATTGGGATTGAGCTTGAGCATGTGCTTGTTGGGCTACCTGTGTAGCTTGGGCAGCCTGTGCAACTTGAGCAGCTTGAGCTACTTGAGCTGCTTGCACAGCTTGGGAAGCTTATGTGGCTTGTTGTTGTTCCAACAAAGCTTGATCTTGGGTAGCTTGTTGTGCTTGATATGCTTGCACTTGTTGAGCAGCTTGTGTGGATTGTTGATTTTGAAATTGATGAAGTTCCTTTTGGTAGGCTTGTTGAGCTACTTGCAATGTGATGCTAAATGAGTTTGTCATGTTGAGTTTTGGAGGTGGTGGTGGCGGATTCAGAATGGTGTTTGTTGTTGTGATGAGAGGTGTTGTCGTATTGATGATTGGGATTTTTGTAGTGGATGGTGTGATTGATATGCTTGCTCCTTGAGAGCCACGCTTATGGATGGTGCAGTGATTGCTTGAGTTGCTTGGATGGTTGCTATCTATTGTTGCAATATCGATGGCAAGATTGGAGGATTCGATATGAATTTTTGACTTATGATTAGGGGGTTTTTCAAATTTTGTTGATTGATTGGTGGTAAAGGGGGTTTCCCTAAACCAAGAAGTGGTGTGGATGTTAATGGAAAAGATGGAAGTGGTGGAAAATGGGTGGTGTATCTCCTTGGGAAAATGATAATGATGATGAGGGATTGAAGATCCCCCCTGGTCCAAATAATCCACCTTCTCCTTGTGATATCATGGGGAGAGAGGTTTAGGCGTTGAGAGGATATGTCAATGTTGAATGAAAAGAGGATGGATTGGTGGGATCATGAAAGGTGAGTGAAACGTATGGGTGTAACGGATTCAATGGGATGGATTGACCCAAGATGATGTTCGCATCCAAATCTTGGTTGTTCACAAGGGGGTGTGTTTGTAGTGCATGAAGCAATGAGCTCCCCTTGTTAACAATTGGTTGAGTTAGAGCTATGAATGATGTGATTTGGGGGATGGATTGAGTGATGCTTTGGAATGAAGGTGTGAATGATACTGGTGGCATAATATCAAGAGGTTTCTCCACAATGGTGCTTAGATCATAGTTGAAAGGGAGTTTAGCCCCTTATTTTTCCAATTCAAGCATGTATTGGGATGGATTGAGTCTCATCATGGTATTGACGATTATGTGATTTTTGGGATTTTGGACCATCTCAATGATTTCATCTTGTGTCATCCCTAAGAAATTATTGGTGGCGTCTTCCACTTGACCTTCCTCTTGAGGATTCTGTGATGATAGAGGAAGATTAGGTAGGGGATTATTTGATCCAATGGGATTCATTTCAAGAGCATTTTGACTCAAGTCGCTCGAAGTTGATGTTTCTTTGGGGGTTTCCATGTTCTTCTTGTGTTGCGATCTAGTTTGAACCATAAAATAGGGATCAATTTTCAAGAATGTAAGGGATGAACGTCTAACTCTTTGGATTGATCTAAATTTAGGCTCAAAAGAGAAAATATAGGATGATTAAGGATCAAAGTCTGATGATGAGATAAATGAAAGATGGATGTTGTGAATGATTGAACTTCTTAGCAAATCTTGAAGGAGATGCTAGACTTTGGGACTTTGGATTTGTTTTGACTTTGTATTTGGTTTGGTTTGATTTGATCTTGACTTTGGCTTGATTGTATTTGATTTTGATAGTGAACTCATAAACTCTAAGAGGTTGGATGTTGTCCTAGAGTATACTTATACACAAGATGATAATTTGACTGTGTAAAGAAGGATTCATCTACACACACCTAGCCAAACAAGATGACTTTGGTTTTATTTTATTTTGTATTTTGGATAATGAACTTATAGACCCCAATATGTTGGATGTTATCAGGGATAGACTTGTTCACAATGATTGTTAATTTGATTAAATATGTGAACAAGGATTCATCTACACACATCTAATCCAACAAGATGATTTGGATTTGATCTAGAGGATTTTCCAAAAGCCTAGCATGAATTTTTAAAGATTTCCAAGAGTTTTTGGTGAGATGATTTTGATTGATGTTTGAGGGATGGATGAAAGTTTTGATTTAATCCTAAGTTGAACCTAAAAAGACTCTCGTTTACAAGACCTCAGTGTTGAAGAACATGTAATACTTCCTATGTAAGATGCTCAAACCTTTGAAAGAGACTTGGATTTTGACAATAGTAAAATGAGTACAAATTTGGATTGTTCTTTGATGCACATTTGTAAAATTTGAAGGTCAATCTTTCTCTAAATTAGTAAAGCATAGACAAACATTTCTTGCGATATTTTTGAATAAGACCTTTGGACTTTGGTTTTTGGATTTTAATCTTTTGGGAAATCATTTGGAAGAGCACATGTGTGGGGTTCAATTGTTTCTTAGCTTTGCTTAATGAATTACTTTTACCACAAACACTCTCTTGATTAGCTTTTCAAACTAAATGACTAATGTCCTAACTTATTTTCATCCCACAAAGTCCATTATGTGGAAATCAAGGAAATCAAGGCAAAAGTTCCCTATTTTTTACTTTAGTAAGAGAAAATTGAGATGTAAATTGAAATACTTAGAAGCCTTTAAGGATAGAATCCCTAGGGCAAGCAATAGCACTTGAATTTTTTCAAAGGTATTTGCTCCTCCTAAAGGATTTGAAATTTGGTGTTCATGTTGAATGTTTGTTTTCCAATGTTTTAGATGCAATAAAAGTGTTTTTTATTCCAAGAAAATGCACAAGCCTATGGATAGTCAAGAGACAATATTTGTTGAGTTCCCACTTGGATAAATCCAGCTATGCCTACTCTTAGCGGATGATTAGATGCTTGAACACACTAGATCCCCTCCACGGCACACACTTCTCAAGTCATCCAAGCATCAGTACCCATGAAAATCCCATGGCATACTTCTCATCTCTACTAAGAGCCATAAAAATGCGGGATGGCTTTAAAATGGCTGTTCTTCCACCAACAAATAGATAAGGATTTGGGCTTCTAAACAAAAGGTTCTAGTATAGGAATTTTGTTCGTGGGGGATCATCCATATGGAAAGAGACCATTGTTTCCCTTCTTGTCGAAACAATCCTCGTGATACTTGACCTTTCCTCAAGTACCCACACTTATATACCGGGTGGAAGTCACCTGGGCTTAGTGTGTTCCCAGATGGGTTGTTCCCTAGGGTGATTAATTTTTCCCACTAGGTAGGCCCTCTAAGGGTAAACAAAAGTGAGCAAGAAAATTCGTAGTTCAATCAATCTTTGTTTGCATGAACAAAGAGAGAACACATGTGATATACTCAACTCACACTCACAAACTTTGTTCAATTTTAAATTGAAATATGGAGGCAATATTTTATACAACTTAATGTCACCAAAAGGACTTTTGATTCTCAAGATCGTCGTGAGGCACGAGAGAAGCGCATACACCCTTTCAAATGAGATTACTTTGTAAAAAAGATTACAAAACACAAAGGACATATTTATTTTAACCTTCAAAGCAAGAATGGATTCTTTTTAAGCACCAAAATTGAAATGTGACATTTGCTTGTTCAATTGTTAATCCCAAAACAAAATGTAGTAAGTTGCTAAGGTTCTTTTTAATCCCTTTGTTTTGTTCTTTTTAAGCCCAAACGAAAATTATTGAGTCCTAAAATCTTGAAGGTGACAAAGTCTTAAAGTGGGATTAGAATGGCTCAAAAAGTGTTCAAAAACACTTGATACAATAGATTGAAGATGTCATAGAGAAATCTTTGTATTTGTTTCCTCCCTTCACTTTTGATCACTCCATCTTGTAAAAACTAGTTAAAAACTATAGAAAACAGAGTCAAAAACCAGTTAGAAGTCAAAGGCAACCAAAGCTAAAAAGCACATGTTAAAAATGATTAAAAACCTAACTTTTACCCCACCCCAGCAACGCAATCCGCACATCCATCGCAGTTTGACAGAGTCAGCGTCATTGTATGGTGACGCTGGGACTGACAGTGTCGGACTGTGGAGAAACCAGTGACCGCATATGCGTAATTATTTCAACCAGCGGCGCACTTTGGAGTTTGACCTGACTGGTGACTGGAAAATGGCAGAGTGTCGCAATTTGGAATTCAAATATATTGGCAGGAAGAAACCAGCATCGTAGTTTAGAGTTTGTCAGCGCCGCTAGACTGATAGAGGCACAATTCCTCTGTCAGCAACACACTTTCTTGTAGACACAAAAAGTTTCAAAAAACAATAGAATTTTGAAGAAAAACGTGTTAATTTTTTCCAATTTTCCCTCCCTCTAGCGCCAATATGTGAATGGTGATCCTAGACTTGCACAAACACAAAGATCAAACACATTATTAGTCCCATATGCAAGTTAGAAACAACATTCCCCATGAAATTCATTTGAGATATCAAGAACAAGAAATAAATGAAGAACATGAATAAAAACTATCTAATCTTGCTCAAAATAAACAAACTCTCAATCCCATGGGGGAATTGGTGCCATTTTGATGTGAAAAATGGCCCTTTCCCAATTCCTTGCAAGCTTGATGATCAATGATGAAGATTTGATGCTCCTTGATGAAATTTCTCCATAACCTAGCTATGAAATCATGAAAATAGATGAAAATGGATGACATGATTCAAAACATGGAGATGATAACTTTGCACAAGTTGTGGATTCAAATGCATAAACTTGTGGATGATCTTGTGGATAATAATCTTGCATGTATTGTGGATCCAAAATAAAATGAGAGCCTTCTATTTATAGAAGAGAATGACGGAGGAATAGGCAAAATGGATGAATGTGGGATCAAACACCAACCAATAGCATAAAGCCACTTGTCAACATGTGAGTGGAAAAAGGTGGAGCACATTTTGGTCATTGTGAAATTAAATGCAATTAGGTGTTGATGCAGAGCCAAGGTGGAGAAGATTCAAACTAATCAGACCTCAGTACAAAATCATCCTTTGAAATCACAATCAACCACATTGGATCAATTAACTTCAACAAGGTTAAAGACTCAAAAACTCAACAATTTGGCTTATCTTTTAGAGAAGGCCACTAAAGGACCATCTCAACATCATTCTAGCATCCACTCAGACCCCCCATAAAATTCCCAAACCAAACATACAAGGTTTCTTTGCAACATATTGGAGAACCATCAAACTGTCCTGCAAAAAGGCTACAAGATTAGCCCTGTTTTACAAACAAAGTGCTCTTTAAACTTCTCCTAACCAAAAAATCTCTTAGACAGTCATCAAACATGTCTCAAAACATCCAATTTCACAAGTCTTTCACAATTTCACATCTTCTAAGCCACCTTTCTTCAAAACCCTCAATTTCCTTACAAATACCTAGGGTTTCCAGGGTTTCAGCCTTCTAAGGCCTTCCAAGCCCAACCAAAGCATAAAATTACTTGTTTAGGGTCTGCACAGGCATTTCACACTATTTCCTAAACAATTCCATCAACAAATTATTAAAACTCATTTATGTCCCATCCATTCTTGCATGAACAATACTTCATTTCACACTGTGGTGACATCCTACAGTCTGTAACCCACTTTATTTCTACTCCAAAACATAAAGAAACATATTCTAATCTAACTACATGCCTCCCCACTAAGTAATAGGTCGAAACAGTAAATGGGGGTGGCTTAAAACATAATGAAACTTCAAACGGTACCCTTATTGCTTTGCATAGGCAGATCACAGAAAACTCACAAAGAACTCTACAAGTTTGTGATTAAGACTTTAGAATAGATTCATAAGCATGATATTTCCATATCCTACAAGAATCACAAGGATTTAGAGCATCAATCTACTTGTACGGCCTATACAATGGAGGAAAACACATAAATACAGTGATAATAGAAGAAAATTAGTGAATTAACAAAAAATTGTTGTTTTATTCAATGAATGCTCACCACCATCTATCCATCATCCCTTCCTCATGCCTTTCAAATGCCTTTATACATTTTCAATTCATGACAATCTTCCCCAACACCTACAACCACCTTAACCCCCATTTGTCTTAAAAGATAATTATTTGCTAAATGAACACCATTATGCAAGTTTGTTGTTTAAGACACCTAGAACCACGTAGACACCTTTATTTTACCCTTAATATGACTTCTAAACTCCTGTCTTGCACTCCCATTTACATTTCAAATAGTTTGCCTTCAAAGGCTACAAGGACTCTTTAAGTGCAAGATTAACATTTCATCCTTAAAGGACTCAAAATTCCTCCATTTACATTATGATTGGTCTTTTAGACCTTATTTAGACAAAATAGACTCAGAAATACTAGCATTAACCTATTATTCATTCAAATGATCAAAAATTGATGTTGTGGTGTAGGTGCTCCTGCACCAGGTGTAAATTCAAATTTGAGGACTTAGTGAAATGTTGGAGGGAGAAGAAAATGAATTTAATGCCACTTGGCTCAAGGAAAAGGACATGTAAGAGGATTTTAATGCCTTGTTCGATGTACAAGCCCTTTTGGAGGGATTTTTTGAATTTGAAGAATATTCCCTCCTTTGATGCCTTTTTTAATGTAAATAGAGATTTAATAAATCAATTAAAATGATTTTCATGAGCAAGTGGAAAAAGCTAGAGGATTTGATGGATTAAGATTAGGAATAATTAGGATTTGATTAATTTAGATAGAATTTAGCTAATTTGACAATTTGATTTAGATTTTAGGATTAAATAAATCAAAATGAGAGGAATAATGATTTTAGACTTAATTGAATAAAGTTTGATTTATTTAATTAAAAGGGGAAGGTGTTAGATTCAAATCAAATAAAGATAAATTTATTTAATTTAAATGAGACGAGTTTAGAGATTAATTAAATAAAATGAATTATTTAATTAAAAGAGGGATTATAGGATTAATTAAATAGAATTATTTATTTAATTAAGAGAAGATGATGGTTTAATCAAATAAAATTGATTTATTTAATTAAAAGATGAAATATGACGAATTTAATTAAATGAAGATTATTTAATTAAATGATTAGTAAAGAGGATGATTAAGGACGAACTGGTGATAGTGATCAAGATCAGGTGTATAGGATCAATCAGTACATTTTGCGTGTCTACAATAACAACTCTATTTAGTCTCCACATAAATAAATACTTTTTATTTAGTTAATTTTTTGTACTTTACCATCATTGAGAAAATATGTAAATTAAGTATAATTATTAATTTTGAGTTAGTAGATGATGTCGAAGCATATTAGTGTTTGTACTATATGGAATGATGTGATAATTTTTACATCGAAGGTGTTTCCTTATTTGAGCAACGAGAGACCCTGGTTGACAGTAAAACGAATCTCAGCAGTCCATCATTTTTTTCCATTTTTTTTGTCGATTTTGTGTTGCTTTCCCCGCCACTATCAATTTCCCTTGACCTTTCACTATTGCTTTCCCCCCTGCTATCGGTTTCCCTGCATATAATGCCATATTTGGCTTGGCTGATATAATGTTGTATTTGGCGAGTTGCTGCCTAAAATAAAGTTTCGATGAGGGTTTTAGAGTATGTTTATTTAAATGAAAATTATGGCCAAGATCCTAATAATCAGCACATTTAGGTTTTAAAATAAAATGAAAATTATGGCCAAGATCCTAATAATAAGGACATTTAGTCCTTAACTCTATGTAGTTAAGTCTAAATTAGTATAATTAATATATAATGTATATTTTATATATATATTTTAATATAATTATATATTTTTTAACAAAATTATCAAATACATATATATTAGGTTTTAAAATTTTAGTATCCTTTATTCTATGTAGTTAAGTATAAATTAGCATAATTAATATATAATGTATATTTTATATAATAAAAATATATGTATTTGATAGTTTTGTTAAAGAATAAATATAATAATATATTACAATATAATAGTTATAAAATAAAATGAAAATTATAGCCAAGATCCTAATAATGAGGACATTTAGGTTTTAAAATTATAGCATCCTTTACCTTACGTAGTTAAGTATAAATTAGTATAACTAATAATATAATAATATAAGATAGTTTTGTTAAAGAATAAATATAATAATATATAACAATATAATAGTTATAAAATAAAATGAAAATTACGGCCAAGACCTTAATAATGAGGATATTTAGGTTTAGATATAATAATATAATAATAAATACATAAAATAATGACAAATAATAAATAGTAATAATAAATAATAAATATAATCTAATACATAAATAATAAATATAATATAATAATATGTGGGCGGTTGGGAGGGCAGCCCTCCAAGCTGGCGGAGGGCTTCTAACAAGTAGGGGTGTGTGGCATCCATGTACGGGTGCTAAAAGCTGAGGTGGAAGTTGGAGGCTTTGAAGAGTGATAGGGTGGAGAGGCCTTTCAAGCCAAGTTCTTGCTATGAAGGATGTCAGTTCAAGCGCATTCTTTAATGAAGGCTTCATTCACTATGAAGGATTTGCAGGACAAAATTTATGTTACAAGGATAGCTTGCTTCATTCGTGTGATGTAAGCATTGTTAGGCGAGTGTGGGATTTTTAATGCATTCTTGGTGATTGTCGATGTGTTAACGGTGGTGGGTTGGTTGGTGGGCATAGCTCGGATTCTGGTGTCATCTATGCGTGGCAATGGTCGGGCCCTTGAAGTTTATCATTGAAGTCTTGGTGGAGGGTGTGGCGTGGTTTGGAGCAGACACTCCAATCTCTCTGAAGGCGTCATCGAGGTAGGCGGCATTTCGAGAGATAAAGGACCAGAGATTGAAGCGGATACTACTCAACATCAACCCTCTCACAGTTGTGGCGGTTAAAATGATTTTGGGCACTGGTCATCTCAAGCGCAAGGAGTATGGGAGGGATAATGCACATATCTCCTTGAGGTTTTTGGCCTCTCTACTTGATAGTTGTGTCCCTAATCTGAAGGTGAAGGAGTTGTTGGCGAGGTTGTTCAGGAAGGGTTTGGTAGGTGGTTTGGAGGAGGTTTTGAAGTCGGCAATTTTAGGCAAAGGGATCCTACATTTAGATGATTTGAAGCTCTTATGGGAGACCGACGTCAAGGCCGTGAAGTTTTATCCATTTCTCTTGGACCTTAGCAGGCTAGCTCTCATGCGCCATCAGATGAATGTTGTTGCGGTGGAGTACCTAAAGAAAAAGTTTGGTTTAATGGCGGTCGGTGGTTTCGATTGGATCAAGGACTTCGAGTCCTTTGCAAAGCTTAATGGGTTCCTATAATTTTTTAGGTTTTTTAGTTTTTTGAAAATTATAGTAGTTGATAAGTATGCATGTGGTTGGTTCGAGTTGGGGTTTTTTGGTTTTGACAGTGGTTTTGTAAATTTTGAAAATTTTACAACCATGATCGAAGTATCTATGAAGATTGTATGGAGTCTGGTTGTTTTAAGGTGTCGTTGAAGTGATGGTTTCTCCTGCTTAGTAGACAGTTGTAAGATTTTCTTTTATAAATTAATATATATAAAACTCTTACATATCAAATAGTTGCAAACACCATGAAGGGGAGTTCGTTTGTGCCAAATAGTTGCAAATGTTTTTCAAGTTCAATATGTAATCTTGTCCTTCATGCATTGTATTTTGGATTATATGTATTGTTGGCTTCTCTAACCATTTTTGTTACTGTTGATTGGCATAGTTACCTATATTTGTGAGTTGTATGCTTGCTATGTCTAGTGCTTTCTCTCTCTTTCTTTTGGAAATCCATCGAAGCGAACGTATGTCATTGTTTTTCCTTCAAGGCATCGGCGAGATATCAAATGATGTCTCCTAGATACCCCTTAGTCTCTGCAATATCGTACCATAGACTTGTAATTAATCACTTATGACATTCTTTGTGTTATCAGCTCATTGAGGCAACTTTGTTTATATTCCGCCGATAGCAACAGTTCCTCCCAATACCCTTTTCTTCTATCAGTTCATCGTTGTATCAGGGAAACCATGCTTTTTGTCAGCCTGACAGGTTTGTGTCTCACCGATACCACTGTGTACTTTATTAATAACTATCTTCATCATACCGATGTATCGGTCCATCAATGAGACAACATGTCATCTTTCCCCGATATAATTTGGTGTCAAAGATATGCTTTGCTCGAGCAATCGAGGAGACAACAATATGTGTTCTGGTGATATTTTTTTCTTACTTTGATGAATCAAACCTTGTTAGCTTTGTATTCCTCGTTGACTTTCTCATTCGGTTACTAGTCACTTAAGTCATGACTTAACTCATTAGCAACATATCTTTATCGGCCTGCTTGCATAGGTTTTTCGGTTGCTCGGTGTTATATCCCCCCATTTAATTTTTCCTAAGTTATTATTTTTCAGTTGATTGTGACATCCACCTCATGGGTTATAATCTCGTTAACCTAGTCATGGCTCCGCTTTTAAAACTAACATTAATTGCACGTGTTGAAGGTAAATCTTAGCCATATATCGCACACCTTGTACGACTTAGACAAGAACTCTCCAAAAGCTTGTGAGGTTTGTGAATGATGGACACGTGGACTATTTTGTTCACTTTGGAAAGGAGGTGGAGAAAATTGGGCATCCCTTAGGAGGAGGATGACGTAGGCCTTGTCATCTCATCAAAATTCTTGAGGAGAGGAGATTTGACATAAGATCAACCGCATGAGACATATATGTGTCCAGGGATTCAAATATTAAATCCCCTCCAAAACGGAAGCTACGAAGTTTATTAACAAGATTTGGTGGCATCAAACAGAGGAGGGTGGCATCGGACTGACTGTCCTCCAAAAGGAAATTAAATGCCACCTCTAGGGAGCCGTATGAAATTAATTAGGAGGCAGAAAGAATTAATGGACTTATCCAAGCCAGGTGACTATATCAAGTGATGAAGTGTCAAGAACCAAGCAAATAGCCTCAAAAATGGACACTTTGATTAAGTTACGCTGCTCAAAAAAGAAATTTGCTTTCTTAGGCTTCATAACGGATCAAAGGCTCAAGAAGATTTGTTTAAACAAAGACATCCTATGTCTGGAAGCCGTGTGGATGGTGATTGGGAAGAATTTTTGCTTCTCCAATAACTAGACAAGGGAAAATTCAGACATTGCCTCTCGTTTTTTGGCATCATTGCTAGATCTAAACCTACCGAAACTGAGGTGCTTAATCCTGCTCAGGATGGTCTTCAAGGCATCAATTATGCTCGATGATGTGGATGTGGTGGCGACGGCATAGCTGGGAGTTGGAATTCCATTATTGGATGACATTGAAAAATGTTTCTACAAGGCGTAGAGGTGGAGTGGCATCCCTTCATCATGGACATGAGAGCTAAAGGTCTAGAGCGCCACAGGAGATGAACAATGGTTGGCTACAACTTCCTATCCAAATAGCTGGGATTGAATGAAACAGAAGGCTTGGAATGGTGTCATGTGTTTGCAGACTTGGTGGAATTCACCAGATTCTATGACGAAGAAGAATGAAGGATGGTATCGGCTGGGGTGGTTGTTGGGTGTTTTGTCTAATATTTTGAATTAGTATAGACTTGTTTGGTTCGTTATTGAATCCGCAGCCTATGGCGGATCTTCTTAATTTTGGATTTTGTAAGGGTGTTCGTGGGCACTCAGTGCCATTCAAATTTTCCCAAGTTACTAGTTGGGCTAAAAGGATGTAATTTTTTGCAGTCAATATAATGCATACAACTTTGATGCTTATTACGAAAAAAGAAAAGAGTAATGCATAACAAATGAGATAACACAATTTGATTAATATTCTTTTTTATGATTTTTTTATAAATTTTATTTAAAATTATTTCTTAGATAATTTTTTGGTTGAATTCATGATTGCTTGGTCCTATGTGCATACCTTAGGGATTAGAACATATTAAATAAATAATATCCTAGGCCTATGTTATCCATAAAAAAATGTGTTATAGTTATAACATGTACAAAGATGTTTACTTCTATTTTATCACTTGTTAGACATGTGTGTGAGTATATAATAAAAGCATCCCAAACTATTATTTCTTCATAAGTGTAAGAGAGTGATTAATTTCATATAACCATATATGTTATTCATTCAAACATTAAACATTAAGAAAATTACAAGTAGATAACATATAATTTTTCTTACTAAATCAAAATGTGTCTCTTCAAGAGAAACAAACTATAAAATGATATAGCTTATTCATCCAATCATTATCCAATATAAAATTATAAAACATAGCATATTATTCTATTTTTTAAGGATAGTGTATGTGCTCTAAATGGTTAATAAAGATATTTTAATTTTCTTGAAAAAATCTTGGTAGAAGTCATTAATGGAACCTTATAGTTTTTGGAGAAATTAATCCTATATAATTTCATTTTTGTAAAAAAATAGATGTGATTTTATGTTTGATTTCATAATAATTGTCATTTCTAATTTGATTCAATTATAAAAAATATTAAAGTGGGTGTGTCTTTCTACCACCCTACCTTTTTTATGAATATTGTTCTATATATATATATATATATATATATTTCTCTTTATCAAATTCTATAAATTTTGGCAAGGGCTTCACCATCTTCGATTCCAATAGAGATATTCATTAAAGAGTGGACACATGTGCTCTCTTTTCCAAATTCTCGTGTACACCTAGTCAAAATGGCTTCAAACTGTATTACGAGGTATACACATTCATTAATATTGTTTTTTAAAAATATTTTAGTTATTTAATTGATTATATGGTTGCACACCTTCCTTTATATGTTCCCATTCTATATCATAGATGAGAAGGTTATCTTGGAGGTAAGTTTCAAAAATCCCTCTTAGTTGCGATGAAGTTTTTGATTTTACTAACAAAAGAGTGTCTCTTTGATCTTTTTCTTTCTTTACTTCTTTCCGACATTGATTTTTCTTAATATTATTGTGAAAGCATTTTTTACAAGTGAAATGTAAGTGCAACAACACAAGGACAATCTTCAACCCTAAACCCTAAACCCATATACCCCTACCCTATACATTGGACCCTCAACCCTAATCCTTCAACCATATACCCTCAAACCTATACCCTAAATGCACACTCTACCCTCAACCCTTAACCATCAACCATAAACCCTAAACCCTTAAACCTTTTACCCTCAACCCTAATCCCTCAACCCTATACCCTCAACCCAATACCCTAAACCATCAACCCTATAAGTCCTCAACTCTATACCCTCAATTCTCAACCCTCTACCCTATACATTGGATCCTCAACCCTCATATATCTATGGCCCTCCCTCCTCTTCTCTCCTTCTCTATATCTCACTTCTCCCTCCATCTCTCCCTCCATCCATCCTCCCTCTCTACAACCCTAATCCCTCAACCCTAAACCATCAACCCTTAAACACCCTCAACCCTCAACCCTTAAACCCTAATCCCTCAACCCCTATACCCTCTACCATATACATTAGACCCTCAACCCTAATCCCTCAACCCTAGTATACCCTCAATCATCTACCCTCAACCTTAAACCCTCAACCCTCAATTATAAACCCTCAACCCTTAATCCCTCAACCCTCAATCCCTATACCCTCTACCCTATACATTGGACCCTCAACCCTAATCCTTTAACCATATACCCTCAAACCTATACTTTAAACCCTCTACCCTCAACCCTTAACCCTCAACCCTAAACCCTTAAACCTTCTACCATATGTACCCTCAACCCTAATCCCTCAACCCTATACCCTCAACCCTCTACCCTCAACCTTAAATCCTCAACCCTCAACCCTTAAACCCTCTACCCTATACATTAAACCCTCAATCCTCAATTCTCAACCCTCAAACCTTAATCCCTCAACCCTTAAACCCTAAACCCTCAACCCCTATACCCTCTACCCTATACATTGGACCCTCAACCCTAATCCTTTAACCATATACCCTCAAACCTATATTCTAAATCCTCTACCCTCAACCCTTAACCCTCAACCCTAAACCCTTAAACCTTCTACCATATGTACCCTCAACCCTAATCCCTCAACCCTATGCCCTCAACCCAATACCCTAAACCATCAACCCTATAGGTGATCAACCCTATACCCTCAATTTTCAACCCTCTACCCTATTTGAATCCTCAACCCTCATATATCTATGTCCCTCCCTCCTCTTGTCTCCTCTCTACCTCACTTCTCCCTCCATCTCTCCCTATTGAGAATAATAAAGTTAACAAAGTTGCTTATTTAAATAATTGTGAGTTACATGCATTAATATTTTATTAACTTTTGTGTTTTCACGAACATATGTTGATACAAAATGAATAGAAGAATCATCCAAGTAATCCTATTTTTTTCTACCAGCAATTCGCACCAAAGATTGAACAATTTAAGGATATTGAAATAGGTAATTTGTATCGACACAAATAATATTACTGAAGCATTTCAAAGTTTAGGCCATAAGAATCATCATTTTTTAAACATGGATTGCAAATAATTATGAAAATTTAGAAGTCTTGAAGCAACCTCTACCCTCTACCCTCAACCCAATACCATCTACCCATAACTCTAAACCATTAAACCCAAGTAAAATCTCTACCCTAATCCCTCAACCCTCAACCCTTAATCCCTCAACCCTTAAACCCTCTACCCTCTACCCTCTACCCTCTACCCTCTACCCTCTACCCTCTACCCTCTACCCTCAACCCTCAACCCTTAAACCCTAATCCCTCAACCCCTATACCCTCTACCCTATATATTGGACCCTCAACCCTCAACCCTTAAACCCTCTACATTCTACCCTATACATTAAACCCTCAACCCTTAATTCTCAACCCTCAACCCTTAATCCCTCAACCCTCAACCCTTAAACCCTAAACCCTCAACCACTCTACCCTCTACCCTATACATTGGACCCTCAACCCTAATCATTTAACCATATACCCTCAAACCTATACTCTAAACCCTCAACCCTTAACCCTAAACCCTAAACCCTTAAACCTTCTACCATATGTACCCTCAACCCTAATCCCTCAACACTCTACCCTTAACCCTCAACCATTAAACCCTCTACCCTATACATTAAACCCTCAACCCTCAATTTTCAACCCTCAACCCTTAATCCCTCAACCCTCAACCCTTAAACCCTAAACCATCAACCCTTATACCCTCTACCCCATACATTGGACCCTCAACCCTAATCCTTTAACCATATACCCTAAAACCTATACTCTAAATCCTCTACCCTCAACCCAAAACCCTTAAACCTTCTACCATATGTACCTTCAACCCTATAGCCTCAACCTAATACCCTAAACCATCAACCCTACAGGTCCTCAACCCTATACCCTCAATTTTCAACCATCTACCCTATACATTGGATCCTCAACCCTCATATATCTATGTCCCTCCCTCCTCTTGTCTCCTCTCTATCTCACTTCTCCCTCCATCTCTCCCTAATGATAATAATAAAGTTAACAAAGTTTCTTATTTAAATAATTGTGAGTTACGTGCATTAATATTTTATTAACTTTTTTGTCTTCACGAAAATATGTTGATACAAAATGAATGGAAGAAGCATCCAAGTAATCCTAATTTTTTCTGCCAACAATTCGTACCAAAGATTGAACAATTTAAGGATATTGCAATAGGTAATTTGTATCGACACAAATAATATTACTAAAGCATTTCAAATTTTAGGCCATAAGAATCATTATTTTTTAAACATGGATTGCAAATAATTCTAAAAATTTAGAAGTCTTAAACTAACCTCTACCCTCTACCTTCAACCCTTAAACCCAAGTAAACTCTCTACCCTAATCCCTCAACCTCAACCCTTAATCCATCAACCCTTAAACCCTCTACCCTCTACCCTCACCCTCTACCCTCTACCCTCAACCCTCAACCCTCAACCCTCAACCCTAATCCCTCAACCCTTGTATACCCTCAATCCTCTACCCTCAACCTTAAACCCTCAACCCTCAACCCTTAAACCCTAAACCCTCAACCCTATACCCTCTACCCTATACATTGGACCCTCAATCCTAATCCTTTAACCATATACCCTCAAACCTATACTCTAAACCCTCTACCCTCAGCCCTTAACCCTCAACCCTAAACCCTTAAAGCTTCTACCATATGTACCCTCAGCCCTAATCCCTCGACCCCTATACCCTCTACCTATACATTGGACCCTCAACCCTAATCCCTCAACCCTAGTATACCCTCAATCCTCTACCCTAAACCTTAAACCCTCAACCTCAACCCTTAAACCCTCTACATTCTACCCTATACATTAAACCCTCAACCCTCAACCCTCAACTCTTAATCCCTCAACCCTCAACCCTTAAACCCTAAACCCTCAACCACTATACCCTCTACCCTATACATTGGACCCTCAACCCTAATTCTTTAACCATATACCCTCAAACCTATACTCTAAACCCTCCTTCAACCCTTAACCCTCAACCCTTAAACCCTAAACCCTCAACCCCTATACCCTCTACCCTATACATTGGACCCTCAACCCTAATCCTTTAACCATATACCCTCAAACCTATACTTTAAACCCTCAACCCTTAACCCTCAACCCTCAACCCTTAAACCCTAAACTGTTAAACCTTCTACCATATGTACCCTCAACCCTAATCCCTCTACCCTCTACCCTCAACCCAATACCCTAAACCATCAACCCTATACCCTCAATTTTCAACCCTCTACCCTATAAATTGGATCCTAAACCCTCATATATCTATGTCCCTCCCTCCTCTTGTCTCCTCTCTATCTCACTTCTCCCTCCATCTCTCCCTATTAAGAATAATAAAGTTAACAAAGTTGTTTTTTAAATAATTGTGAGTTATGCGCATTGATATTTTATTTTGTGTCTTCACAAACATATGTTGAT
Organism: Sequoia sempervirens; assembly: GCA_007258455.2. Classification (NCBI taxonomy): domain Eukaryota; kingdom Viridiplantae; phylum Streptophyta; class Pinopsida; order Cupressales; family Cupressaceae; genus Sequoia; species Sequoia sempervirens. Next base: position 29,559 of record VDFB02058185.1, read on the forward strand.
ACAAAATGAATGGATAAAGCATCCAAGTAATCCTAAATTTTTCTGCCAATAATTTGTACCAAAGGTTGAACAATTTAAGGATATTGCAATAGGTAATTTGTATCAACACAAATAATATTACTGAAGCATTTCAAAGTTTAGGCCATAAGAATCATCATTTTTTAAACATGGATTGAAAATAATTCTGAAAATTTAGAAGTCTTGGTCATTAACATTATTGTCTGCTACAATGTCATCTAGTGTATCATTGTCAATGTTCATATGTTCTTTCAAGTATTTAATATTATCATCATCCTCATCTTGACCTACATCATCTTCATCATCATTGAAATTTGACTGTAGACCATCTATATTGTTACCAGATGTATTTGGATCATCATTTTCTATACCATCCATATTGTTGTCTTCCATAACATCATCTAACTTCGGATTATTGTCTTCTTGTGCCTAAACATAACCATCTTCAACATCATCATGGATGTCAATTTCTTCGATGTTCTCTAATCCATCTCTCTCATTTTGTTGGCCATCATTATTTTGCTCAGTATCCACTAATGCATCGTCAAATACATGCCTTAATCTTGGATCATGATGTATGAAAAATATCCATTTTGGGTCCAAAATATCTTCATAGAAAAATACCTGCACATGAACGACATACATATATTAGACGTTTGTTATAACAATTTTATTGATTAATAAACACATGTATATATTCACAATAAACTATGAATTAATAGATTAATGATCACTACCGCTTCTTGTTTGAGTTAAAGAAATACCTGCTCACAATGAATTGGTAGAACATAAGGCTCCTTATCCTCTGGTAGGAAGCATGAGGAATCTATAGAAAACAATCCACTATAGGTATCATGTCTTTGTGTCCTCTCAAATGCTTCATACCATCTACAATTAAAAAATACAACATTTAAAAGAGTGGTAATCCAACTCAATAATTTCTTATATTTTCCCAACATATTGTAGATTCCCTTCAATTATATTCTTATCTTTTGAGCTTGATCAACTGGATTACTTGAATTCAACCACGATGCCACAATTGAAGGATCGTCTCTTTACATCTACACTTTCTATAGGATAATGTCGACCATATGCACACATTGCTAGATATTTCCTCACTTGTGAAAGACCATTTATTTAAGTGAAAACAAATATAATGACGAATATTAAAATAATTAATAGTGTCAAAACTATAGGGAAACAACATTTTGTAAAATTCCAACTATTCCTTTCTTCACATCCTCTAGACATGTCGATTTCATCTTCTGCTATGTTTCAATCTATACCTGCATCTTCTATTTGATTTTGAATTTGTTCATTAACCCATTCTAGTGTGTAATCTTTGCCCCATTCCCCAAGTAGATCAGTGGGAAGTGGAGTATTCCTTGGGTTCAATCTCTTAAACTGTCTCCTTGCTTCTAACACTTCTTCTCTCTTTTTATCATACAAATCAATCCATTTATTCATAAAGTCCATGTGGTATAGAATGAACTTGTCAAGTATAGCACTTTTGTATACACCTATTACATGTCAACATGTTTATTTTAAACTCCAATTCTTCGTCCTAGAAGCATGGCACATCTTCAAAATCCTTACCAAGGAAGTCACACAAGAAGAAAAATGCTTCATTCAATACATACCCTTTAGCCATGCAACCCTCTGGATGTGCCTTTTTTCGGACATATCTTTTTAGAGTTTTCATATACCTCTCAAAGAAAAACATCCACCTCATTGATACGACACCCACCAATTCAATGTCATCGACTAGGTGTATAAGTAAATGGACTTGTAGGTCCATGAAACTTGTAGGGAGGTCCTTCTCAAATACACATACAATTTCTACTATTTCCTTCTTCCATTTTGGCACTTCACATTCATGGATCTCATTGGAGGTCACCCACCTAATATAAGAATAGTAAATTAGTATGAGCCTTTAGTCAAAAATTAAAATTCAATATAATATCTCTACGTCTCCCACAAATGAACATTTCATATAACCATATACCTTTTAAATGCTAACAATAAACTTATGGAATTCCTTAAGTCAACTATAAGACAGGAACCCCCCCAAATTTCCAATGGTATGATATGCTATCAAACACATTTATGAAAAAGGTCATTAGTAATTTTTTCTCACACAAAAAAATATCAAAATATATTTAGTACTTGATCAATGTTACCAGTAAATGTTAAATGATGATATATAATACCTTCATAAAATTAGGAAAATCATGTGTTTTAAATCTTGTGAAATGTCCATCAACTGTAAAAGCTTTAGCCAATGATGACCCATAACCTGTAGGTGTCCTTATTGAACGGATGACATATTTTAGATGGTCTAGCTCTTTTTTTTTCAAAATCCATGGAGCTTCTACATATGTTTCATTTTCCCTGTTTGGCCACAAATGTTTTCTATCAATTTTGGTACACGAAAGAGCAATATCTCTCCTCGAAGACAAGGTGTCCTTCTCTTTGCCTAATATATTTCGAAATATAGAATTTGGGACATTTTTGAAGATGTGCATAGGATCTAATAGGTGAGATATTAATAGATCCTTCCAGTAAGGAAGCTCATAAAATATGGATTTCCTTTTCACTCCTTCTGGCATATTAATTACAACTTGTTTTGGTTCTTCAATTGAATAACCCTAATCAAAAAAATCATCCCAAGCTTTCAATTCAACATCTTCATACTTCTTAATCCAATCACTGGACCCATAATCATGGGAGGGCCTCTATTTTCAACTTTTCCATCAAATTGATTCTTCAGGCGATTTCTAAACCTATGATCTAGTGGTAGAAACACCCTGTAATTTGCGTAAATAAATTTATGTAGATCTTTAGAATATCACCCTTGAAATTGTTTTGCACATCTTGTACATGCAAATATACCCTTTGTTTGAATCCCTACAATTCAACAAGTAATGTTAATAACATCAAAAAATAGTATAAAGCTAAGTATGAAAGTTAGGATGAAAATAAATTATGTGTAAATACGTAAATATTTTATCTTACCAGAACAAACACCAAGTCCTGGGAAATCATGAATAGTCCAACAGAGCACACCATACAACATGGAGGACCTATTTGATGGAGGACGTGATATTTCATACATTCTTATGCCTTTCCATAGCAATTGCATCTCATCAATAAAAGGCGCAAGATAAATATTCATGTTTTTAACTTGATGTTTTCCTAGAACAATGAGAGTCAGCATAAGGTGCTCCTTTCTAACACTCATCCATGGGGGAATATCGCATACTATCAATCTGACTGGCCAAACACTATAATTTGAGCTCAGGAAAGAGAATGGGCACACTCCATCAATTGCAAGACCAAACCTGATACTACAAGGTTCATCTTTGAATTTTCTTGGCCATTTTTCCTCTATGTGTTTCATTGCTTTGCAGTCAACTGAAATTTGCATGAATCCATCTTTACTCTTGTTCTTTGCATGTCATTCCATCAATTATGCAAGTGACTTGCAACAAAATATTCGTTGAAGTCTAGGTATAATTGGCATGTGACGTAAAACCTTCTTTGGAACTGTAGGACCTTGTACATCTATACAATATCTCTTCTCTTTGCATACAGGGCATTCTACCTTGTTTTGATATTCATATTTGTATAAAATGAAATTATTTTTGCATGAATGATTTTTCTTATATTCAATCCCTAACTCAACCAACAACAGACGTGCCTCTTTGCAAGTTGATGGCAACACATTCTCTTCAGGGAATATTTTAGTTTTTAGTGTCCTGTAAGATTGCTAGAAATTAAATCAATACAATGTTTGAATTATGATGAACATGTTTGATATGTCAATCTATACTAGGACTGTTTATATACAATATATGGTTTTAAAATCCCCTTAAAGAATATAAACGAAGTTGACGAATGTTTACGAATTATGTACACCAATTGACAATGCAAAGTAAGAAATAGATTTCAACTCACTTCAGTAGGGTAGTGAATCCTTTGTCTGACCAACCAAATAGTGAATTGATTTCTAATAATATTAATGTGCATGCCATTTTTGAGGTTCTAATTGCACCCGATTTGAACATGGGTCTTTGATGCTTGCTTGATGGATTCTTTTAGGTTATTATCATCAAAATTATGTTGGTGGTAATTACCCCTGCTATCATCGTTACTGTCAACTATATGATCATTATTATCATTATTGTTTCCATCCCCAAAGAAATATGTAAGCATTTCATTCAATCCTTCTTCATGCACTGCATTTTCAGTATCATCATCATCATCATTAAGGCTACGTGGCATGTCATCAGTGTATGCGGATCTAATTAGCTCTTCAAATTTCTCAGGTGGTAGTATTTTCTTCAATCTTGCTCTTTTCGCCCTGGTATTGTTTAAAGGATGGTTTGGATCATCTCGTCCAAATATTAATAACTTAGTTGGATCTTGGGTATTAGTATGTGTTTCATCAACATCTTCTACCTATCAACAAACACAAGCATTATTTAATATTTTTCGACAATTGGATAAACCATAAATGTATCAATTTCAAAGAAATATAATCAAATATGGATTTATATATATATATATTGTATGAACATATATACATCAATTGAATAATGAAACATTATTTTATAGACTACCTTTTTTATACAATAATTTAAATAAAACACAATTTTGACAACATAGTTTATAAAACATCAATCCACACTCATTTATTATTCTTTCGTTTTCTACCCTTAAGAACATCCTTAGGGAGACCTTGTTCTTCCCTTTTCTTTCACGCAGGAGTGCATTTTAAGAAGGGGTAATCAATCAATAACTCATCCCCGATGGTAAGGTCCATAATAGCCTAAACCATTATCAATCTATTAACCTCTCTTTCCATATCTCCATCTTTATCATTTATAACCTCAACAAATTGACAATTCGGTCCTACAGTAGGGTCCCTTCCCTTACTACTATTTATAAATCCTGTAATATTTTTGTGTGTATGAACATCCATCTATATACATAAGATGACCTCTATTCATTTATTTTCCACTTTCCAATTGGAGATGATGTGTATACATATTCAAATTTAGACCATATGCTGACATGCTAGGCTTATATTCTGCTAGCCTTCTCCATTCACCACTATAATATGATGGACCATAATATGGCATTAATCTCCTAGTGGTTTGTTCTGAATTATTTCTATGTTTAGATCCCACATGTACATTTTGGACAATAAAGAGGCCTAGATTCACTCCATGAATATTGGAGGGTCATATCATGTAGTTGTATCCCCAAAATTGAAACACCTCGTACACTATAGGTAGTTGTTGTTCACTAGGCCAAGCACAATATAGTCGACAATCAAATGTCTCTTTGTAATTGATCTCAAACTTAGGGGCAAGTCATCATCTCCATCACATTCATTCTCATAGGGTATATAGTCCACCTTGCCCTTATCTTTAATCAAATTATGCATCTTTAAACCGGTTCTTGTTCTGTTACTTGTTTTCATCAATTCCTCATCTTATGAGTTGGTATATTGGCACATATTTTTGTTAGATGTATTGTCTAATAAATGATCATTTCCCTCTAGGCTGGAAGTCAGTGATCCAGAAAACTTTAAGCCAATAACTTTATCCTGCAAGTATCCATTAAGAAAAAAATTAGTTATTTAAATAATATAAAACAATGTTTAAACGAAGTATACATGTTATTTATATCAAATTGGAAAATTCATTACCACAATTCCTATTGGATTTGAATCACTTGTAGGAGGCATACTACCGACTGGAAACTCATCATATATATAATGTCTTTGTACAATCACTCATTTGAATTGTTCCTTTCCACAACATACAGAACATCCTCAAACAATAATTTTCTCAAAGTATTCATCCCATGTACTTTAGTCCTAACCAACCTCTTGTTTAGTGCAATAATTTGTTGTCTACAGGATCCATTGTCATATCCTCTTCCATCCATTGTCCTCTACATGATTTAACAATTTTAGGTCCATGTCCACGTACATATCTTCTTCTTTTGCTAGTTGAACACTCGGGCTCTACATTTGCTCCAATATCCATCTAAAATAATCAACATGCATTGATTTATGTGGAGATTGGATAATACATTATAAATTTCAATAATACTGTGAAAAAAGATGGACGTATCACAAAATCCCATCAGATCATTTTTTCCTAAGTTAAGTCAAAATTTGAGTACTTGATGTCTCGCTTCATCCGTTGTGTCCTCATTTGATATGACACGATCTATTTCATGGCCTCGTCTCCCCCCTATAATACACAACATAGTAAATAATGTTTAGTACACCAATTATATCATTTCAACGAAAATGCTATCCAACACAAAATCTCACTTTAGTCATATATTTGGCATATTGATATCATGTTTTGGCCATCCTAATTTTCAAACTTTTCCCTTGATCATAGAATCGCATATAATCACCATCCCTGTGCATTTTCAACCAATAAGTTTGACCTCAGAGGCCTCATGGACAAAAAAATGACTTTATCTCCTCTATGTTGTAGCATTTTTGAATTCATAAACACCTTCCTCCTTTGGTTGAGGTTTCTTTCTCTTCTTACCTCTATTGTATCTGCAGATTTCATTATCATATCTATTTCCACCCACTTTCCTCTTTGCGATTTAGTAGTTCTACGTCATCCACGTCCTTTATCCATGGCCTCCTCTAGCTCCTATAATACATAACAATGACAATAGTCACATAACATTTGTGCACCAAGAGAATATTATTGAAATTATCTTGTTAATACGCTCGCTTTTCATTAAGATGCACTATGAAAAACAAAATAGGACATGAATTTATGTAAGGAAAAATAATATGCCACATAAATATCCCAAGTAAATTAATTAAATAAAAATGAATAAATAATATAACCTTCCCAAGATAAAGAGTTAAGAGTAATAACAACACTAAAATAAATGCTCAAAATTAAATAATTAAAACAATGGTATTCATTTATCGACTTCCATGCAAAATACATCATTTTGCACAATTAGGCGCTAAATTAGGCACACTTTTTGCCACCTTTTACACCCAAAAGAGATTATGTTTTTTTTCTCAAAGTGGGCACTAAATTAGGTGCAATTTGTGCCACCTTTTATGCCCCAAAGAGATTACATTTTTTGCTTAAAGTTGGTGCTAAAGTCAGTGCTAACTACAACGACTATAGCGCCGACTAATGAATCAAAAACAAAAAATAAAAAATTCTCATGAAAACATGTCATTTTTTCCATCGAACTTTCTCTTCTACATGTCATTTTTTCCATCAAGATTTCTAGAAGCTCTTTTCTCAGCCACCATAGGGTTTCACCTAGAAGTTGCATCTAGAGATTTCATGGAGTTTTCTGAGTAAAGAGATTATTGGAGCCGTGTCTAGTAAGCATTTTATTTTTACTTCTAGCTAGTGTGACTTGTTTTTGTCCCTTGTATCATGTGTGATTTGCATCATTAGTTGGCATCATCTAGTGTAGGTAGGTATATATATGACACTTTTATCAAAAATTATGGCAGATTTAATGTTTATTTCGCCCGTAGGTTGTGTTAAAATGAATTGAATTTGGTTAGGTACCCTATACTCATTGGTTTGCATTCTTCACAAATCTTACAAACATTTTCCTTTTGCATTTAGCTATTGTGATTTTTGTTTATCACCTACATTTTGAATCTTCTGCTCATTGGTTTGCATTCTTGTCAAATTTTACCAAAATAATGTGTTGGCACCTTTGCCAAATGCCATTTGAAGTGATAAATACTTCCATAGCATTCAAAGCCACAAAAATTGTATGATTTTTTTATATTTTAGGAACGATTGTGCCATTTGTGCCACAAAAATTATCTAACGATAATTGGAAACCATAAAAAGTAAGGTTTTGGCTAGGGCTAAGGCATACTGAAAATAAAAAAAATTGTAATCCTCACCATATACACTTAAACTAATTTTTTTTTGGGGATTTTTAATGTCAAACCATTTGGAGTTTAAAATTTTAAAACTCCTTTTAAAAAAGGAGAGAAACACCATATGGCCTTGATTTTTTAAAGAAAAGTAGAAAAACCACTTATATGTTGATAGTAGATACAAATGCAAAGTTGCTTTAAAACCTTGATTGATTGGACTTGATCCATGCGATGTTGCTTCATTAAAATTTCAATCAGCCTCTGTAATGCCATTTTTATGCATACAAATGCTCCTTGCATTGCAAACATATCTGAATTGTTTTTCTTGACAGTGTGTACTTTCATACTTGGCAATGTGTACTTCATTTGCCTCCATAGACTAGACAAAAATAATTTGCCCTAGTTCGCCTCAAAATGTCAAGCAATAGAGGGAAGGGAGAAAAGGGAGCAAACTCTGGCCACAATGAGGTAATTCATTGTCAATTTATAGATATGTAAATGTTTCCATTATTTCTTTGATTTTTAGTTTTTAGTTTTTATTTCTGTAGACACGTCAAATTGACATAATGCATTCAACTAGGTCATATTCATCCATTCGAAAAATAAATCAAGTTTATTTATCAATCTCTAAAGTCATCAGCTTAAATCAAATAAATCAAACTTATCATCAACCTTTTTAATCAAATAAATCAAACATCCATCATAATGCATCTTCCATCCTTTTCTGATTTAAATAAAACAAATATTTAAGTCTTAAAAGTCAAAATCATCTAATCAGCATTAAATCAGCATAATCATCATCTATTTAATCCAACCCTGATTAAATACTCACCCACTTGCATTCTCTAGATTTGGCCACTTGCACATGAAATTGCAATTAATTGATTTATCAAAATCTTTATTTTCAACTTGGCATAAAGGAAGAATATTCTCCAAGTTTGAATCTCCCCCCAAGTGGACATGTACACCAAATAGAGCATTTATGAGGCCTTACATGCCTCTTACATGTCCCCTTCCAAAGTCAAACTTAGCATTTATTGGAAAATTTGAATTCAAATTCTCCCTCTCATGGGCACTCTTCCCAAATCTTGCACATGCATCAACCACTCACATGATGACAAGTGTCCTCAACTCATTGGCTTGATCTTTAGTCCCACATTGGTCCCTCTTCAACACTCAGCATTTGAAAATCTTTAAATACAAGCTTCATCTTTGAGCAAATCCTTCACAATCTTTATGCAAAGTCACTCTCTTGGTTTGAGAACTGATTTTGCTCATCATCACTCCACCATCTTCATAGCATTTTCATCTTAAGCTTTGATCAAGGATTGGGAAAGGGTCACTAGCACATGTGACACCAATCCACTATGGGATAGAATTTGACTCTTGTTTTTCTCATGCTTTCACTTAGCTTATGTTGATAACTTACTTTGTTTGCATAGATAACATGAGCAATTATTTCATAGGGATTCTATATTCTATTTGCTTGATTTAACTAACAATACTCATGCTTGTTTGTATTTGAGCAAAATGCAGATTTAGGGTCCTACATATGGCGCTAGAAGGAGGGCCTTCACAAATTCAAGAAACTAGGCTTAAATATTCCTTTGTCTTTAATCTTGGTGATATCATTGTTTTGAGGAGTTAAAAAGAGGCATATTCTTTGTTCTTTTAAAAAAAAAAAAATGGCATGAGCAGAAAGAGCACTGGTAGCTCTCTTTTGAAGGAAATAATAACAAAATCGTTGTTCTGTTTAATAATTCTGTTGCAAGTTAAATGCTGAGTCGTCGTTCTTTTTGAAAGTAATCCTGGTGTTCGATGGTCATTGCCTCTGTAGTGCTGTCACAAAATCTATTTGTCAAAGGTGGGAAAAGTTAGGAACTCGGCTTTACATTTGCTAATGTCACTAACTTTATATCCATTTTGTGCATATCACGCAATCATTGCATTCTCTGAGACCATATTTCTTCTAAGGCAGACTGTCAAACAGTTTGTGTGCCTTCCCTCTGCTGCCATATTTTCTGTACACCCGCAGCTTGCATTTACTTGAGAGTTTCTAATGTCTCTTCGAGCTTTTTCCCTGCTTATTACGTCGCCATCTGCACAAGATCAGAACTATATAGTTCTTGTTTGATTTACTGTGGGAGATAAAACAGCGAGATGAATACTCCTCTGAAGTAAGCCACGATAACACGCAGGAAGATTTTGGAAAAGGTTGTGAGGTCGAAGAAGTGATGCATTGGTGGTGATAATTACCTGTAGCTTTTCTTTTTTAACGCTTAGTCCTTGCTTGAAAGGTTCCTGGTGCATGACATCTCTTTGACGACTTTTGTCAAACAATTCACATGTCTTATTTGTGCTTCCCCATCATATCTCTACGTATTTCCAACTAGGTATTAACATCTAAAAAAAGTTATCTATGCTTTATCTTTTGATAAATGTCCTTACCCTCTTACAAAATGGCTTTCTGAACACAATGAGGCTGCGGTCAAAGAGTGTGGAAATCAGTTTCATGCCTACACAACGATGCTAGGATTGAATGCAATGATAGATTCATCTCAGATACTTGAGGGGATTGTAGTCCATTCATATTAATGCATTAAATACTCATAATCTCATGCTTTACTGATTTATAGATGTTTGAGCTAAAAGTCGTGTCTTTTGCATTAATTTTTCTCTGAGTGTTTACAAATTACATGACGTTAGTTCGCACTTATTATATGGCTTTTGAGATTCATAAAAGTATTCAACTAAATTCACACATGTCATTGGATCATCAAAGAGAGTAGGTGCATCAAAACCAGTAAAACTAAGATCAACATCAAACTTGATAACGTCTGCAATGGAAAGTCGATATCAGACTGACATCCGTGCTAAATTGCTGCATTGAACCTAAAGTCCCGTTGGGCACTGTTACTGATGAGCTCATTATAGACACATTCATGGACATTGAATTGACTAGAGGAATACGACAGAGCCAGGGTCACTTCTCTTTGTATTGTGAATGCATAGCTAGTAGATGGGCACCGTACATACTTGGATTGTCGAATCTGCTATGGCTAGGAAGGGTTGATGAGTGAATTAACTGTCATAAAGTGAAGGCCCACTGAAACAAAATGTTAGAGAAGTCTATTCAATTTTCTTTATGGAAAACTCATCATGTTTTGTCCAAAACAAGATTAACATCATCAACGACTACTACCAGACTTTAATCTAACTACAATTACTATGTTGTCTAGGATCCAAGCTTCATATGATGAGCTTTTGATTTGACCAGCGTACTTTACATCTGAAAAAGAGGAAAAAATCATTTTTAAATTTTTTTTAAATCCATGGTTAATTTTGTTGCCAACTTAAAAATATTTTATGCATAGGGTTTTAAATCAATTGTTCTCTTATGAAGGTTGGGGTAAATTGAAAATGTATTGACATTTTATTTGAGTCAAATTCATGCCTTGTCAATTCAATTTTATTTTATTATTCCTCTCTTCAAAAGGATTTTGCAAATGGTTGATAAATCTTGTATATATTTTTATCATTTTGAAATACATGCATAACTTTTATTTATGATGATTGTAGGAAAACGAGGAAAGCAAGGAAAGCGAAAAGTCAACAAAGGTACAAATGAACAACGAAGGGAATAGGTACAAAGGAAAAGCAAAGAAAAAGGTGCAACAAGGAGGAGGCTAGCAAACGAAGACGAAAGGAGGATGATTTTTTTTTTTTTGAAAACACAATGTGTTTTTTAACACTTTAAGTGTTGATCAACACTACTTCACGAAGTTGTTTATCCTTTCGTTTTAGAACACTAATTTTCATTTGGGTCTAAAATGAACAATTTGATTTTCATTGCAAAGGGCTTAAAATGAATCTTAGGACAAACACTAGATTTTGTTTGAGGTTAAGAATTGAACAATCAAAACTCACACTTCATTTTGGTGCTTAAAACGAACTCACAATTGCTTTGAAGGTTATAAAATGAACAAGTGTTTGAATTGTGTGATTTTGTCTTTTGAGTGCGTATCCTCTCCCCTTGCGCTTCGTGCGATCTAGGGTGCAAGAGAAACACTCAAAATACATTTTATTGCTTTGAAACACTTCAATTTGGGCTTAAGAAATTGAACATCTTGTGTGAGAGTGTGAGTAGGGGCATTTTCGCATACATTCTCTTTCTTTGTGCCATCAAAGATCGATCGAGTTACGGATTGTGTCTTTGCTCGCTTTTGTTTATCTTAGAGGGCCTGCCTTGGGGAAAAGTACTCACCCAAGGGAACGACTCAATTTTGGTAACACTCTAAAGTAAAGTATTTCAATACGGGATATAAATGAGGGTTTTGGTTAAGCGCCATAATCCTTTGGTTGGCTCGACGGGGATGGATCGAAGGGACTCTTGCCGTATAGGTCAATCTCCATGAACGGAAAGTCCTTATTAAAACCCATGTGCTAGAATTTTTCAAAATCCTTAATCTATTTGTTGGTGCAAAAATGGTTGTTCTGAAGCCGCCCCACACTTTTATGGTCTTTTAGTAGAAATGGAAAGCATGCCATGGAAGTTTCATGGGTGTTGATGTTTGGCTGCCCCAATTGACGTTAATGAGCTGTGGAGGGGAGCTAGTGGGGTCAAGCATCTAACCATCCGCTAGAGATAAGCGTAGCTGGACTTATCCAAGTGGGAATCCAACAAATATTGTCTTACATCCATAGGAGCTTGTAATTGTTCTTTTGAAAGCGATGTTGTGATAAAAACATTTTGCAAACAAACGATCCATATGATTCTCCAAGAAATTTCAAACCCTCTTGAACAAATATCATTGACTCAATCCATATGTGCTTTCCACTGGGGATTCCGTCAAGTAGAGGTTCCTAAGCATTGGATTATACCTCAATTTGTCTTCTTAGCGAGGTAAACAATAGAAAACCCTTGCCTTAAGTTCATTGAATTTCCACATAAAATATCTTGTGGGGTTTAAAGAAATTAAGACATTGGTGCATCTTAGTTTGAAACTTTAATCAAGAGTGTGTTTGTTGTAAAAAGAATACACTAAGCAAAGATAACAAATTGGACCCCACACATGTGCTTGATATCTCTTGGTCATATTGGTCTTTTGATTGCTCTTAGAGAAAAGTGTGTTCTTCAATACCTTGGCCTAGTAAACAAAGTCTCTCTAAGTCTCTTAGGATCATCAAAACTTTCATCTATCCATCCAAACATTTATCAACCCATCCATCCAAACAACTTTAAGAGCTTTGAAAACATCATTACCTAGACTTGGGTACATTTCCAAACCAAATCAAAATCATTTGTTTAGTTAGGTGTGTTTGGATGAATCCTTCCATGCACACTTAGTTAAATTATCACCTCTTTGAACAAGTTCATCCTAAGATATCATTTAACATCTTAGGGTTTACAAGTTCATCATCCACATCAAACAATCAAAATCAAAATCCCTAAGTCTAGCATTGATTCAAAGTTCCTAAACGTTCATCACTCATATCATCCACCTTTCATCCTCCATATCATCATTGGTCCTAGGAATCTTAGAGGTCACTTTCATAACAAGGTCAAAATACAAGAAGAACATGGAATATAAACTTGATCCATACATCTTGGGTAATCCAAATCAGTTGAATCTTCAAAGCCTTGCAATGCCTATCAATTATCAAAATCCTTTAGGATCATTGCGCTAACCGTCTCAATGGTACAACAAGTGTTAGTATGCCCCAAGTCAAAATTTGGAACCCATTTCCCAATGATAGTCTAAGTCCAAACCTACAAAATCCTGTCGAATAATCAATGCATGAGCCTTGAAACGAACAATGTTATTCCACCAAATCCCTACAAACCAAATGTGGATGTACCAAGTGCAACTTTTTGAAACATGAATCCTAACTCAGAAAACTTTGGAAAAATGATTCCCAATACCAACAATGTTCATCCTATCATGCCAAATCTGAACATCATCCCAAATCAGAACATTATCCAAAGTCAAATTTCCCATAATCCCATTCAAAAACCGCAAGTAGGCATCCCAAATCCGCTTAAACAAAAGCCAAATCAACTATCTCAAGTGAGTCAAGATCAAAATCAAGAACAAATTTGGTGAGATCAAATTGCGGAACTTTCCAAAATAGTTGAGGCATTGCGCCAAGGGAAATCTCCACCACCATTACCAACATCATTCCTTGGTTTAGGGCTTCCCCCTTTACCTAGCACCAATCATGCCATCCAAATCAATCCACCTAACATCAATCAAACCATCACGACAAATCCTTTGAATATACCATCGACATCACACCAATGGATGGTATCTAATCAAACAACAACATTGATCCCAAATCAAAATACGGTCTCCCAAGGGCCTATCACCTCTGTCAATCCAACCATCACTATCCCTTCAATCATTCCAAACACCACTATCACTCCCATCACATCTCAACCCATCACTACCATGATCGCTCCGAGCGTATCTCAAACACTTGTCACTACATCCGCTTATGATTTGAATTCACCCACCACCCCACAATTTCACCACATCAATCCAATACAAGCGTGACATTACAAGCTGCTTTTCAAAGGGATTCCAACAATATCTAGCCATGCAACAAGCAACACAAGCTCAACAAGATTACAGCAATCCTCTCAAGTTGCCCAAGCCTCTCAAGCTACCCAACCAACACGAGCACAAACACAAAAGATGACAACTATTGAAAACAAGGATCAATATCAATCCATCACTGAGCACATGTTTACTTCATCCAATGATCAAATTGACATATGTCAAGAGTCACTTTTGAATCATGATCAAAATCCACCAACAAAACTCGACAATGAGCCAATTCAAGAAATATCAACATCACTTGACTCTATGGTCGAAGACATTCACAATATCTCCACCACAATTATTGAAAACAATGATCAAAACCTCTCCATTGAGGAGCACATTGAGGATGTATCTACACAATCCGATGATAAACTCACCATACATCAAGAGCCACTTTTTAGTGATCTCTTTCAAGGAGTGTTAGGGTTATTTGATCCTATTGACATAATGCATGATCCATCGACCTATGATCATGTTGAAAATGTCTCTACATCGCCTTATGAGGTAGAGGACATATCTCAAGAATTTATTCCAAAGCATGATCAAAATCTTTCACCAAGGTCTAGCAATGGTCCCTTCCAAAACATGTTGATCCCCTTTGACCGCATGGTTACAAATACTGAAAGAACCCTGAACTCGACACTTAAGCATATTGAGCCATTCCCCATGTCTAATAATGACGTCCAAGAACCCTTTGCAAAAAATCCATCCTTTGGAACTGACCCATGTCAGGAACTTGATCTAAAGCATGTCAAAAGCAACTCTAAAATAAATCAAGATCAAAAATTTGTATCTCCAAGATACTACAATTATCTAATGGATATTCTCCTATCCACACAAGATGATCACATCCACATAGCACTTACTCCTCCATCTACCCATGAGATGCTTTCTATGGATGGGCACGTAGATGATCTTCATCTAGAACAAGATTTTGTTACACAAAAAGAGCAGATTCTTAACTCCTATAATCAAACGGAGTTGTCAACATCAAGATCGAATATGTCCCAAACTCAGATTGAGGACATCATGAATAAAGATATCCATCATTATCCGCCCAAGGAAACAAGTCAGATAGAACATCCAGAGTTAGCAGAGCGGCGAATTGAAACAATGTCATCTACAATGGTCATTTGTCAGAGCATGTTTATTGAACAAGATATCTCAAAACGAGCAGAATCAAAGCATGAAGCTACTACTACCACCATACTGGGGGCAACTTCGTCTCAAGCAAACATCAACATAGGAAGCACAAAGAATCCTTATGATGAAACCGGTGTCAATACTACAACCAGTCACGTCACGAATCTTCATTCACCCATCACCCCATCCACGAATTGGGACCAACATCGAGGAAATATTTGAATCAAAGTCACGAAGATTGTTATCAAAG
>VDFB02058188.1:0-13846 GCA_007258455.2 Sequoia sempervirens
AATCTGAAGATTTCCTGCCAAAAAGCACTTAGGAACTTGCTGTCCCTATCACTGACAATGGTCTTAGGCAATCCATGCAAACGGAAAACCTCTCTAAAAAACAACTCAGCCACTTGAGCTGCTGTAAAAGATGTTGTGACAGCATAAAAATGAGCAAATTTTGTTAATCTATCTACTACAACAAAGATACAATCACATCCTTGCACCTTGGGTAACCCAGTGATAAAATCCATTGCAATGCTCTCCCACTTGTGATTCGGAATTGGCAAGGGCTGCAATAGACCAGCTGGAAAAGAGTGTTCATTTTTATTCATTTGACATGTAGGACACTCTCTAATGTAGTTCAAGACTTCTTCTTTCAATCCCTTCCAAGAGAATCTTTCACGGAGCTGTTTATATGTCTTGAAAAACCCTTGATGACCAGCAAGGGGAACATCATGAAAAGACTGTAGAATCTTCTTCTTAAGCTTAGATTCAGGCACTAAAAAGATCCTACCTTTATAAAGAATCAAACCATCAACCAACTTATACCTTTCATCATCCAAATGACCTTCAAACAAGCTGGTTGCAAACTGATTTTTGGCATAATCAGCAGCAATTAAATCCTTCCAATCAGCTGAAAGCTCGCAAAGTGACTGCAGATGTGGTCTTCTTGAAAGAGCATCAGCCACTATGTTGTTTTTCCCTTTGACATATTCAATGTCAAAGTCATAAGCCTGGAGCTTACTTACCCATTTTTGCTGCCTTTCGTTCAAGTCTTTTTGGCGCATAAAATGTTTAAGACTATTATGGTCAGTCTTAACAACAAATTTACTTCCCACCAAATATTGACAGAACTTAGACAAAGCATGCATAATGGCAAGCATCTCTTTGTCATAAATGGAGTAAGTTTTTTCTGCTCCTCTCAACTTCCGGCTTTCGAAGACAATAGGATGTTTGTCTTGCATTAGAACAGCTCCAACACCTTCACCTGAAGCATCACACTGTAATTCAAAAGATTTTGTAAAATCCGGAAGTGCCAACACTGGGCATGTACTCATGATTTGCTTAAACTTATCAAAAACTTCTTGTGCCTTCTTAGTCCAAAGAAAAGCTCCTTTCTTTGTAAGATCTGTGAGAGGTGCTGCTTGATGAGAATATCCTTTCACAAATCTTCTATAGAATCCACATAACCCTAAAAATCCTCTCAAATGAGAAATATTCTTTGGAGTTGGCCAATCAAGAATGGCTCTTATCTTTTCAGGATCAACTTTCACACCCTTTGAATTGATAATGTGGCCAAGATATAAGAGTTCTGTCATCCCGAACTCACACTTTGATTATTTGGCGAACAAACATTTCGCCTCTAAAATACTAAGCACTTCTTCCAAATGCTGAAGGTGCTCTTCCCATGACTTACTGAAAATGAGAATGTCGTCGAAGAAGATGAGCACAAACTTCCTCAACTGCTGTCTAAAAATCTTGTTCATACAAGATTGGAATGTAGCTGGAGCATTTGTCAAACCAAAAGGCATGACAAGAAATTCAAAATGCCGAAAATGGCATCTAAACGCTATCTTCTCTATATCCGCCTCCCTCATTCTGATTTGATGATAGCCTGAACGAAGATCAATCTTTGAGAAGAATATAGCCCCATGAAGCTCATCAATAAGCTCATCAATCCTAGGGATTGGATATCTATTCTTGATGGTCTTCTGATTTAATGCGTGGTAGTCAACACACATACGCATTGTGCCATCTTTCTTTTTGACCAGCACCACTGCAGAAGCAAAAGGACTCTTGCTTGGTCTAATGAAACCACTCTCCAAAAGCTCCTTGATGGATTTTTCAATCTCATCTTTCTGTTTCTTTGGATAATGGTAAGGTGTAGTCATGACAGGCTTTGCTCCCTCTTCTAACTCAATTACATGCTCAGAACCTCTTTCAGGAGGTCTTCCAGGAGGTAGGCTTCCAAAGACTTTGCTCTTCTTTGAAAGTAAGGCTTGAATATCAGGGTGATATGGCCTTTTCTCCTCCACCGGATCAGCTGGTAGAACCAAACATTCAACAGCCCATTCAACGATTGTTGGTAGTAACAATAACACCTCTGGGTAAGTTGTTATGAACAGCCTATGCACACTACTCAATGAGTGCTCTTCAAATTATGGAGGGGAAGCTCCCTCGTTATGCTTTGACAAATGTACTTGCAAAGGAAAATAAGCTAAAACTATGTCCTGTCTTTTTGTTTCAGCTGCTAGAGGCACAAGGCTTTCTTGAAAGAACTTACACGTTGCAGCTGAGTTTTCTCTGGTTTCGCAAATCAACTAAACTACAACTTATATCTATCCAATCTCCTCAGGAAAACAGAGCAAGAGGAAACGGAGCAAGGTTATGACTATCGGACGATAAACGCATTCAGATTCTCTACTTGAAGGCAAGGTGGCGCAACTATCATCTCAATCTGAACAAGTTTATTAAGCACAAAACAGATTTGAGAATTTGCTATGATAATCTTATGAAACCCTATGTGGCATAACTCTCAATCAGCATAGTAAAGACTCATAAACAGCTTTTATCATCAAAATCTTTGTGAAACCCTATGTGGCATAACACTCAATCGTAATGACAAAAGATTCACAAAACAGATTTTCCTAATCTAAGAGAAGATTCACCATGAAAACTTTATGAAACCCTGTGTGGCATAACACTCGATCAGCATAGTAAACACTTCACAAAACGGTTTTATCATGACAATCTTACGAAACCCTGTGTGGCATAACGTTCGATCATAACAATAAAAGATTCACAAAACAGATTTCTCTAAACTATGGAAGAATCCAGCATTACAATCTTTCGAAACCCTATGTGGCATAACAATCAATTGCAATAATGAAGACACATGAACAAATACCATAAAGAGCAATATTGAGGGCAAGGTAGGCGCAGCATATATTTCTCTCAAGCAAAAGTTAATTACAAATGAGCAAAAGCTCTTATTTATATACATCAAGGTGTAGGTAACCCTAAAATCACCTTGAGTTCACTACAGTTCTTGCAATGCATGCAAGTCATGCGCCCTAACCCTAATGAAGTAAACTATACAGTTAACTGGGCAACTACCCTCAGTTTAACTGGTACAAATAACCTAATTGGACAATGTGCAAGCATGCACGTCCTTATTTAAAGCAAAGTTAACTGGCCACTACCTTCAGTTAACTGGAAACCCTAACCCTAACACCTGTGTTGATAACTCCGAGGATGAGATAAGCATGTGTTAAGTCAGCAAGTGAACTGAAGACTGGAAGTCAAGTTAACTGCTGCTCAGGACTCAACCCTAGAAATTAACTGCACGTTGTAACTGACAGATCACTCCATGTCAACTCGGTCTAACACTTCGACCAAGAACTCATCGATCTCCCTGTCATCTGGCACTTTGATGCTGCTAAAAATAACAGTCTGCTTCTTTAGTTCTCTGCCACTTTCAGTAATTGTGTGCACACCATCTTTGCATTCTTCAGTCGCCTTTCTCAAACTGGCTTCAATCACTGAAACATTTTCTAATTTTGGCGCCCTAGGTTCACCTTCAAGGCTGTCAAAAATCAGCTTCTCGAATTCCGCTTGAACTTTTTCCAACTCAACATACGTGCCATCTTTGAGAAGATAATGACACGGGATCTGAACAACGAAGCCACTGACAAGTGCAAGCACTCCAACTACGTCATCCTTCAGTGAAAATAACTTGGAAGAGATTTTCTCACATATTTCTGTTCTGAGAAGGTGCTGCTCTTTCCAAGTGAAGACTTTCTCTTGATCTTCGATCTCCTCCAAAGCATCGCATGCAACTGATAACTGAGATACAAGAACGCGATCCTTTGCCAAGCTCTCTGCAACTGCAATATCCAGCAACTGAATACCCTGACGGAGTTTGTGTGCCTCACTTCTCAACTGATATAAATCTGCAAGAAGAGTTTTACCAGCAGCAACTAAACTGTCAATCCAATCATCCAAAAGTCTGCCATGACTGACCAACTGATCCAATTTTCGTTTCTCTGCAGGTGTGTGCTGAGGAAGAACAGGTGCTCTATTTGGATTCCCATGAACAAGATCAGAAATGTATTGACGAAGTTGACTAATTTCAGTTTTGAGTAAAACCTTATCTTCTCCATCCTTCGTGATACGCTCTTCAAGATTATTGGTAACAATCTTGAGAAGAGATACATCTGTCTCTCGTGTGGTCCTGCCAAGATTTGCCTTAGTGAATGTAAAATCACCCACTTCGACCTCGTCCAAGCTTTTACCTGCTGGAGGCACTGCAACTTCTATCACAATCTCTGATTCAGGGGTCTTTTCGATGTGCACTTGTTTCTTAATCTTCTTGTTTGATCTCCTCTGATAGGGCTCACCAAACTCTGACAAATCAAGGTTGTATGACGGTTCACGCCTTTGTCTTCCCAAAGACTTCTCGAGCCAACAAGACTGAACAATATTTTCAATTCGCGGAGAGACTGTCCCTGATGTATCAACCTGTGGTGTTTCAGTCGTCTCCGATCCTGCTTGAATTTGTGGCTCGGGCTCAGAATCTATATCAATAGGCGGAACGTGAGGTGAACTAGGAAGTGAAACGTGAGGCTCAGTTTGAATATCTGTCTCTACTGGAACCTCAGGAATACTCTCAATTTGTTTCTGCTTCCTTTTACCAGTAGCTCTTTTCCCTGTGTTTCCACTGAGTCTAACTCCTTCTGGAGGTATGATAATGGCTTTAACTCTGGGTTTTGCTCTAGAAGTAGAAGGCAATGACGAGAAATCCTTTGGCGGCTCTGCTACAGGAACTGACTTCCGTGTTCGATTGCTCTCCAAGAACAACTTACTAGTCTTGATCACCGATCTGGAAACCTCTTCAATAGAAGTATTCTCCTTAGCATACCAATCAGGTGAGCGAAGTGGCTGCCTAGCAACTTGATCCTTAACATAAGAATTGAGAAGAACTTCTCCATCATCATCCGACAAACCATCAACATCTTCTGACAAGTAATCAGAGAGCTGACCAACAGTAAGTCTACAATAGTGACGACGACGAACTTCAAATTCATCTTCACAATTTGCCCAGAAGTCTTCAAGTGCTGGCGCATGTGCAATCCCTCGCTCTAACCGATTTGCATAATGACCGAGAGGATCATAAGAACACCTCTCAGTATAAGCCTTGAATTTGAACCTTTCCATCTCAGTAGACATACGCCTGGCATCTGTTGCTGCATCACATGTGAAAATTCCCAATGAAAATGGAAAATTTGCCGCAGCCTTATGACGACTACGGAGAAAGAAGTGAACGTGCTGCATTTGCCTGAGGAACTCCATAAAGATAATCTTGTCTGACGGATATCTCGGCAACATCAGAGGCTCTCCAACATAACCATAAACTCGGAGGTACGTGAAAGTAGGAAACTGTATGAACCAATCTGCCCAAGTCTCCATTGCTGATTTGGCCTCGGCTGAAATACGAATGTGCATCTCATCATCCAGATCCCTCACGGTTCTCATGGCAAAGTGATCATTCACCACTCGGAAGTCCTGCTCAGACTGAGAAAACTCTAGTTGTGGATAATACTCATGAATACGCTGAACACCGAGAGTACCATTGGTTTTAAGAAGTCTGAAACTACCTTGAAATGCCACCAAGTAAACCAAATAAGATATCATATGAAACTCGTGATGCTTGAGAAAGTTAGAAATCTGCTGATGTAAGCAATCACTAATTAACATAGCCCAGTCAAAACGCGCTGTGCCATCAAGGATTCTGGTAATCAGGTAGAACATCCATGGACGGAAAGTATTAGCATCTGACTGGCCGGTAACTCGATTGAGTAAGGTGATCAAAACAGCAACTTCTCCTTTAAATTCACCACGAGCAACCTTCTTAGGCAAGTTAGTTTTCTGAATTGTCAACCATTTCTGAGCAACCTTTCTCTGTGAACGTTGATGATCAGCATCCCATATTTTCTCACAAGCTTCAAGATCAACAGTAAAGTTATCTGAGCGAGGAAAAATAGCAAAACATTTTTCTATGTCCTTCGGCTTGAGACTGCAAACCACTCTTCCATCAACCGATCTGATCTGTCGTGAAGACGAGTCATAATGCTTAATGCAAGCAAGTACGAACTCAAGATCGAAGATAGAAACAGGAATGGATGCCGCTGCCAGCAACCCGGAATGCTCAAGATTCCTCATCGAATTGCTGCTAACACCTTCTAAACTGCTCAGATTGACCACTGGATAAACATGGTTTAGGTCCGTATCTGAAGTCTTGGTGAAATTATGTGTAAGGACTGATTTCACCTTGTAATCAATGCGATTGAACTGCATTTTGAAAATGGTGACTTTTGACTGTAAAGTCGAATATGTTTGAAGAACTTTCTGAAAAACACTGAACAAGGCTAAAAATAGCTTCTGACAGGAGAAATTTTCGAAGAAATTCTGGAACATGGGTTTTGTGCACAACTAAATTCTGAACAAACCCAGATAGCTGGATTTTGGAAAAAATGTGATTTAAGCCCACATGCAAAGAGATTCTCGGAAAAAGGCTCAGAGCTTTAGAATGAAGGCTACGGGGCGATTTTCTCGAAAAAATCTAAGAAGTGGGTCTTGTTGCAAACGCTGAAATATAAGAACCCAGATGATCAAATTCTGAAAATGTGTTGAATTACTCTGGCATGCGAAGAAAGTACCTAAGGTGAGAAATAGAAGAAATAAGACAGAAGATAAAAAGTTTTGTTTGTCTGTTTCTGAAAAATCTGCAAATCTCTTCTTCGAATCTTTATAAAACCTGCATGCAAAGTAGAAATGAAGTCTAGAATTGACTTCCTCTGAAGAATTTGAGCTCGTAGCTTCGAAGAACGCTGAAAACGGACACCTGAATCACCTTAAGCTTGCTGGTTGCTCAAGAAAATACAAGCTTTCAGAGCAAAAGATGATGCAATAATGGACGCCACTCTTGAAATATATAGAATTTCATCATAGAAATTCGTACTAAAGCAAGCATGCATTAAAAATGGCGCTAAGCTTCTCATTGGACCTCATAATAGTTAACTGAAGGTCGAACAAGCTCAAAAGGTGGACGTGCTTTAGGGTTTGCCCTTTCAACACTTCAGTTGAACTCATCATGCGATTTTAGCTTCAGTTAAGACTTGTCTTAAGTTCGCCATCTTCAAATTTGCTTTAGATTCATCAATTTGACCTAAAGCGTACCCTTTAGATAGCTTCAGTTAACAATAAGAATAAGATAAGAGTTCGCCAACTTCATGCAAAGAATAAGCTAAAAATAGCGACCCTTTTAGAAGTTCAGTTTGGCCTTCAACAAGTGCGCCAACTTCACATGCTTTAATCAATTAAAATCTAAAAATAGCAACCCTTTTCATGAGTGAAGTTGCAATCCCTTAAAAAGTGCGTAGCTTCACACAAAAATGCTTCACTTTTCAACCTTAAATATGGCGACCCTTTTGAAACTCAAGTTGACATGCAAATTCGCCATACTTCACAAATCTTATGCTTCATGCTTCACAAAATAATGCTTCATCAAAATATGGCGTCCCTTTCCATGACTTCAGTTAACATGCAATGAAGCGCCATCTTCACAATCTTGACCAAATTCGCCATGCATGCAAACTTCAGTTGACTTTTAGTGATAATCTTCAGTTAAACTTAACATGCAATCAAGTTAACTCAACATGCAAGGTAGTTAACTGAACATGCAAACCACTTAACTGAACATGCAAACTGAAAGATTTCTCCACATGCAAACATATGAACTGAAGATGACAACCCAGAAATCGTTCAGTCTAACTGCAGTCAGAACTCCAGTTAAGGCGTCCATTCAACTCACTTTCGAAAATTTCAAATTTGAACTCTTGAGCGAATTCCAGACTTAGCCAAATTTCATGAAAATTTAGGCTAAAATCTCTGCCGGGACCTCTGTTCATCCTCTGACACTGGTTGACTGATTTCTCCGATTGGCTGGCTGACAGGTGCATTGCGGAGCTGAGTAAAAATTGATCAAATGATATCTTGATACTGCATGTCATAAAACTGACATCTGAAGGCTCAAAAAATCCAAGCGCCTTTTTGAAAAGCTGCGCTTTTTCCTAGACTTAGTCAAATTTTGACTTCTGCATCTCGAACGAAGGGAAAAACAAAATCCTTCATAACTTCTGTTTTATCAACTTTCAGGACTGGAACTCAGGTTCACTGCGAAGCTAAGCTCATTTTGCACGATGGCTGCAAAGACACATTTCCCCAGAAAACATCATCTGAGGGGTGAAAAACAAGAGCGCCCTTTTCAAAAGTTGCTCTTTTGATTCCAGACTTAGCCATTTCTGGAAACGACAAAAATAATATAAAAACTTCCACTGCAAGCTGACGAGACATCTTCTGATCTGACGGAGACAGTAACGGAAAGTTCTAACGTAATACCCATTATTACATTGAATATCTGAAATCAATGTAAAGAAAGCATTGAAGGCCCCAAAAGCTTAGGCCTTTCTCAAAAATGTGCTCTTTGCTTTTCTCTGATAGTTTGATCGAGATTTGACCTAACGCTTGACCTCGCCAGTTCAGCGCCTAACTCGCCAGATTCAATTCTCCGGGACGGACAAGGCCGCTGCTTGAAATCTAATGTGAGATAAACATCTTGATGGTATTCAACAAACCTACATCCGTGACCTCAAAAGATGGGTTTCTCTCAAAAGCCGCTTTCTCCAAGCAGTTAGCTAATTCTGCTACTTAGATCTGCATCATCAGATTCTCCTCAGAACTCTAACAAAACAGTCCGCTTCGACAAAGCTCGATAGCTCAATCGCGGTTACCGACGTGATGCCGGACAAAAGTCCGGCCGGAGATGATAAACCCTAAAACAGGATCCGGCCCCTAAAAGATAGGGCTTCTATTTCCATCGTGCCCCTTCTCCAGATAGAAAAATTCCTTGATGTTCTTTCGTCACATTTTCACTTTCTAAAATCTCTCTAGAATGTGACCGACATATAGTAATCGACACTAACCTATATTTAAAACTCCCAAAATGACCATTTGATTTTATTAATTTTAATAAGATTTAGGACTCAATTAAGCAAAATGTCTTAGTGAAGCAAAAATTTTGGTTTTGGGTACAACAGGATTCATCAAAGTGTAGGAGTGCTATGGGTGAAGGGGGGCAGCCACAAAATCTATTTGATTTCCTTTCAAAGTTTTAAAACCTTATGCAAAAGTCCCCTTTAATTTCAGAAAAGCTCTTCTTCAAGTTGTGACAGCCCCGGAGAAAAATTAAAAAGAAAAATTCAAGAGGTATTAGAGTGTGATTGTGTCACATTTGTAAAACAAAATTTAAAGGGAGCTACACAAGGGTGTATTTTCATCTATTGGGCTATATAGGACAAGGGATGAAGGTTTGTAAAGAGATAAAGGAGGATGAAAAGGTAGAGGCTCATAGATTACATATGGAGAAGCAATCAGGTCTACAAGTGTGCCAATGCCAACACAATCCACACAATCAACTATAAATATTCCCTCCATGGTTGGTAGTGGTAGTGGTAGTGCTGATGTTTCCACAAGAGGAAAGAGAAAAACTATTACTAGTGAGAGGGTGGGGACAGTTGCACGTTTGTTCATTTTGCAGGTGCAAGACGTGGGAGCCTTCCATTGTCAAATTTTTCTATGCCCATGCCATCCCATTCCATGTAACACATTCTTCTTACTTCAAACAAATGTTCAAAGATGTAGTTTTTGTTGGTCCATCATCCAACCCCCATGGAGAACATAAATTGTGCACCACCCTCCTTGACAAAGAACATTGCAAGGTGAAGACAGAGTTGGATTAGGATAGGCTACTCTATTGTCATGGATGGGTGGACAAATATTAGACATCGGCCACTTATCAACATCAAAGTCACATGTTCAACTAACTCTTATTTTCTTAGAATTATTGATTATTCTACGAAGCGCAAGGATGCAAAATTCCAATTTCATATTTTGGGAGATGCCATAGAGGAGGTTAGGACCTCAAATGTTGTACAAGTGGTCATTGTTTCGACGTGTGTGCAAATTAGCTGGCATGATTGTGGAGGGTGCTTACAAGCATATTTTTTGGACCCCATGTGTTCATGCATTGAACAACACATTGAAAGACAAAGAAGATAGATAGAGTGCAAGAGGTGGTGGAAAGAGCTAGAGATATTTAGATGTTTATTTGCAACCACCACACCTCACTTGCTCTATTTAGGACCTTTTCAAAAAAGGAATTCCTCAAACCTATCAAGACAAGGTATGGTAGTTATTTCATTTTGTTAGAAAGTATACTTAAGGTGTGTTGATGTTGCAATTTGCACCTCCGGTGTGCATATTGGAAATGGACAGCTATGCACAATTAGACTGCTCTTCAAATTAGGAGGGGAAGCTCCCTCTTTTGCTGATTATGCGTAAAAAGAAAAAGTAAACTAAATTCCTAGCTTTTTATCTCAGCTGAGAGCACAAGGTTATAAAACTCTGCGTTGCAGCTGAGGTTTTTTCTGGTTTCATAACTTCATTTACAACTAGGCCTAAACTTATAACGCTTCTATCTCGAGTAAATTCAAAGCAAGAGGATTTAGAAGCAGTGAACCCCGGGGACGCGTCCCCCCCTGGGCCCTAGCGTTTCTGGAATGAGGACGTCCCAGAGACGTGGGGACGGCGTTCCCACGTCTCCGGCAGTGCCACCATTTTTTGGCTCGCCGTTGGAGACGCGAAAACGTCCCGACGTCTCTGAGACACCGAGGGAGACGCCTGGGCGTCCCTCGAGCGTCTCGGGGACGCCCAGGCGTCTCCCGTGGCTGACAGCCAAAAGGTGATTTAAAACAAAAATTTAAGACATTTTTTTTATATTATATTGGTTCTATTTGAACCCTAAGGGCATGTGGGGCCCATCTACACTCTTACATGCCTTCAAAAGGCCCTCCAATCTTCATTTTTATTCACATTTGCATTTCTACTTGTTTGCTACAGCAAGAAGAAGAGTGAAGGTTGAGGAAAGAGTGACTAGAGGAGTGAAAGGAGTGATTGCAAGTGAAAAAGGAGTGTCAAGGAGCAAGAAGAAGAAGAGGAGGAAGATTCTTCACCTTGTTGAAGAGATTTTTCAAGCAAAAGGTAGGGTTTTTAACTGATTTTTTATTTTATTTTCTGATTTTCAATGTTTTTTCATTTCTTGTTGTTTCATTTTTTAATTTTTCTTATTTCATTTCTTGTTGTTCCATTTTCTAAATTAACTTAGAATCTTAGATTTTATTTTGCAATTTAAAATTTGTTGAAAATTTTAAAATATAGAGTTTTATTTTTTTAATTTTAAAGTAGGGCATAGGCTGAAACTATGTGTTTATTGAATTTTTTTTTCATTTTGTGAAATGCAGTGTCAAAATGAGCTCCCATAGTCATGATATGAGTGAGGATGAGATGGAATCTGATTCTCATAGTGCAAGCCAATCAGAATATGAATCTAAGCATGAGGATGAGCTCAATGAGGGGGGTGAGCATGGGTCAAATCCGGAAGGGCAAACTAGTTCCATAGCTAGTGCACCAGTTTCTACTGATTGCCCTTCCCAGCTTTTGGCAAAGTGGGCTAGGGGTCCTTATGATTCCAAATCTCCTCTCAAACAGTTTGCAACAAGAATAACAGCCCCAACGTCATCAATTGGTGGTACGAGGAAATGGAAATGCAACATTTGTGGTGATGATTGGTTTGGGAGCATCACCAGAGTTAATGCACACTTCCTCTTTTGGCCAGGAAAGGGTGTGGGAGCATGTGATTTTTTGAAGAAAGCTAAAAATTTGAAATACAGAATTGAGTTCAACAAGCTTTGGGGTGTTCCAGATGACGTGGCAATTCCAATGCCTACTACCTTGTCTGGTAGGCAACATATTCAGACTATTCAGCAGATTCAAGAGCAGCAAATGCAGAGGCAGCCACATATTTCTACTCCTACATTGCATCACAGAGTAGGAACATTGTCAGGGTCAGCCTCAGGACCGTCATCCACTTATAGCACTATGGCTGAATCACAACAAGGCAAGGGGAAACGCAAGATGCAAAGTCAGCCTAACCCCATAGCTGATTTATTTAATGTGCACCTGAGGGATCAGATAGATGATTCCATTGGCAGGTTCTTTTTTGCCAATGGAATCCCATTCCATGTAGCTCGATCTCCTTATTATAAGGAGATGATGTCGATGGTGGCGAAGGGAGGACCATCATATGTGCCACCAGGTGCGCACAAATTGAGGACCACGATCTTGGATAACAACTATGCCAAGATCAATTCATTGATGGAGACGATGAGGGCATGTTGGGAGGAGTCTGGATGTAGCATAGTTATGGATGGATGGACAGACATTAGGCATCGTCCACTCATCAATGTTATAGTTACATGCTCAGAGGGGCCATTCTTTCTCAGGGCGGTTGATTGTTCAGGGCATCGAAAAGATGTTGATTTTCAGTTTGAGATCCTTCGGGCAGCTATTGAGGAGATTGGGCCACAAAATGTGGTCCAAGTAGTGATAGATGCAGCACATGTGTGCAGAGTTGCAGGGAGGCTTATTGAGGCAGCATACAGACACATTTGGTGGACTCCATGTTGTGTGCATGCCATGAACAATGCACTCAAGGACATGGGGAAGATTGAGTGGATTAGAGGAGTGGTCAGCAATGCTAGAGATGTGCAGATGTATATCTGCAACCACCACACTTCACATATGCATCCTATTTCATTCTTTTGGAGAGAATGCTTGAGTTGCAAGAGCCACTGCAACTCATGGTTATGACACAAGAATGGAATCGTTGGGATGGGGCCAGGACAGAGCAGGGGAAGAGGGTGAAGGAGATAGTGAAGAGTGATGCATTTTGGCATGATGCAAAATATATTGTCGCCATCATTACACCAGTTGTACAGGTCATCAGATATGGGGATGGGGATGCACCTAACCTTAGGGAGGTGTATGAGTGCATTGATTCTATGCTTGGTCAGATGAGGGCAGTTGTGCGAGAGAAGGACCCCACTTTAGCATTCTACAATGTTTACATTCAGCCTATTATTCAGCATAGATGGGACAGCCTAAACGCTCCCTTGCACATGGCTGCTTATGCATTGAATCCGAAGTGGTACATGCCTAGGCCTGGTAGAGTTACACCGATTCAGGATGATGAGGTGAAGGAAGGGTTCTTCAGGTGCATTGATAGGATGTATGATGCTGAAGCTGCTGGCAAAATTCGCACTGAGTGGACGAAATTTGCTACTCTTAGGGGTTATAAGGCTGTAGCAAAGATGGACATAAGAACTATGGCACAGGAGGATCTAATTTTGTGGTGGACTTGTCATGGACCGAAATCACTGACTACCACACTAGCCATTCATTTGTTGTCCCAGGTTTCTAGTTCTTCAGCTTCTAAGAGGAACTGGTCTACTTATAGCTTCATCTCCTCTCTTAAGAGGAATAGACTTACCTCTAGGAGAGCAAAGAAGCTAGTGGTTGTACATAGTGCCTTGCGCATCACTGACTGCAGGACACGTGTGTACAAGGAGATCCCAGCAGCACGATGGGATGTAGAGCCAGAGGAGCCATCACAGATTGATGAGGATGAGGATGCTTCAGATATAGGGCTGGTTGGTGTTCCTTTGGCGGATCTTGACCTTGAGGAGTCCAGTGGTTCCAGTGATGAGGAGTTTGTCGGCCTCCCAAGGGATGATTAGAGGCCTCTGCCTCCTTCACTACATTTTGTCATTTTGACATTTTGATTTTGTACTTGTTTTGATATCATGCTACTCATTGTAATCATCTTTATGATCAGATATTTTTGATA
>VDFB02058190.1:0-39521 GCA_007258455.2 Sequoia sempervirens
GTTCCATCCTTCTTTTTCACAAAGATAATCAATGCTCCCCATGGTGACACACTAGGTCTAATAAGCCCCTTGTATAATAGATCTTGTAACTATGCTTTTAATTGATAAAGCTCTATGGTGGTCATCCTATAGATGGCCTTAGACTATGGCTTGGCTCCTAGCACTATTTCAATGGAGAAGTCAAATTATCGCTCTAGAGACATCTCAGTGAGATCTTTCGAGAAACACATCTCAAAATTACATAAGAATTGGATAATCATCTGGGTATGGTTTCTCATTGTCAATTTTACTAACATGCATAGAATATATGACACAACCCGTCCTCTGAGCTCTCTTGAGATGCATAGTTGAGATCTTCCTGAGCTCCAAGGGTCGTTGTATCTTATATATCTCAACTAGGTTCCCATAGTCATCAATACAACTCACCATATTATCCTCACAATTTACAATAGCCTTGTGCATGGTTAACCAATTGATTCCCAAGATTACATCATAGGATCCTAATGATGCCACATAAAGGCCAACTTGGGTCAAGAAGCTTGGAATTTCTAACTCGGTGCAAAAGAAACATGAATCTACTTCTCTCTTTTCTCGATTCCCATAATAAATAGATAATGAATTTTCTAGATATTGAGGTTGAATGGAAAATTATAAATTATTCTAGGATCTATGAAACACTCATTAGGGCCAATATCTATCAAAATAAAAATATTTCGGCCATAGAGCTTACTCGTCAATTGTATTGGAGAAGCCTAGTACTCATCTTTCCTATTATTCACCATTGCATGGATTTTGTTGCGAGGTCTATTGCAAGTTTTCTTCCTTCCATGAATTCAACTTCCAAGGGAAATTGGATGTACATTGGTCTCCTCCACAAGTGTAACACCCATCATGTGGTCCTTCTCGACCTCCAGGCCTATCTTTTTTTTAGAACTCCTTATTACTATTATAGTTTTCTTTGATCTTGTTAGCCCTTTTATTCCTTCTTCCTTGGTTTCCTTCCTCCTTTTCCGAAAGGTCGTCTTCCATTCTAAAACTCCTAATCTGATGGGACATATTTCCCTTATGTTCATCACCCTTTCAAAAACCTTTTTCTCCTAAATTGAGTCTTGGAGTTTGATCCTTTGAAAATATTGAAAACTGTTGTAGCTTATGTTCTTACCTGATGACCTTCTAAAATTCTTCTCCCATCATGAGAGGATTATGAAGATCCATTTCAGCTCCAATGTGGGGTCTCAGTCCTAGTATAAATTTTGAGTTAGGAAACACTCATAGGATTAATATTGTGGCACATACTTGAGAAAGTTAGTGAAATTCTCCCAATAGTGCATGATTGTCAAGCCACCCTGGTTTAGGTTCTGAAATTTAGTCATCTTCTTGTCAAAGAAAATTTGTGGCAGCCATATATTCTTGAATTATTAGAGGAAAAATTCTCAAGTAATCTCCTCTTATGGGAGTCTCCCTTTTGCCTTCTCATTGTTCCACAAAGTAGTTGCATCTCCAGAAAATTTATATTCAACCCAAACAACCTTAGTTTTTTCTAATAGGTTGTAGAGTCCAAAATATTTCTCCATCTCTATGATCTAGGCCTCTACCACATCTCTGATGTCCTTGCCATTAAATTTTTCTAGTGCTAACTTCTTGATATCCTTCCCAAGCTCTTCCTTGATTTGATCGTGATGGGGATTCCCTTGGGCCCTTTCTCCTTGGTCAGGTATCTCATTCCTAATATTCTGATCTTCCCACACCCCTGAAATCTATAGTTCCAAATGGTCCATCTGAGTTTCTTCCCAATTCAAGAGTTCTAGGATTTGGTCTAGCCTCTTGCTTCACCCATTGTCTTGTATACTACTTCTCACTTCTTTTCTAGTGGTTACTCTAGTGACTAACACTAGACCTGTTCCACATTCATTTTCAACGTATCTTAACATAAGGTTTTACATTTAAAACATTACTTTTATACAATACATTACACAATACATGTAATCTAGAAGAGATCTATATATTTCATTTATTTACATTCATATCAAGAAAAGCCTTCAAGTTTTTCCTCTTCGACAATAAAATAGACATTCTTTATTTATATTAAATTTTGGATTTACACTCATCCTTATTTGCAAAAGCTTTCCTTCTCTAAGTAGTTCCCTAATCATCGATAAGAGGACATTCCTCTAGATCCTTATCTGAATCTAGATCTTCCATTTTGGCTGAGGTAGGATGTATGTGTAGGAACTCCTTCTCCTCCCTAGTTAATAGAGGTGTGTTAGGTCCACATCCCAGTTTCTAAATGTGGAGGGTTTCTTAGCCTTAGGAGTTCACTTGGACTCAATCTTTTTTCCTCTCTCGAACTTGAGATGTGTGAGGGCATGTGTTAGAGTTTATTCAATAGGAATCTCAAGTTAGTTATTGGGTTTGGGATTTTCTTCAATAACAACTAAATTCTTCGAAGCCCTAATAGTATTTCCCTTCTTTCTTCCCAACTTGGACCTTCCCATCTCTTGCAACCAATTTAAGCTTGGTTATTTTCTAGGTAACTCAAATCTAGTTAAGGTTCTACTATTCCCTAGTTCAACCATCGTGGGATCATAGGCCTAGAGATAAACCTTGAGCTATAATACCAAATGTAGCATGCGCAACTAGATTTTCCTCAAATATATTAAAAATTGACATTATGAATATTAAATTTATTACACAAATCCCATAGCTATTTCCATTTAGCAATTTCATGTCCATAAATAAACAAAGCAACTAAATATATTTATATTTATTTCCAAATGTCAATAGTAAATTTACAAATTTTACATGGTATTCAATGCCTCAAATTCAATACAGTATTTACAATAATTGTGTTTATTAAAACAATTTCATTAGTTACATCAATGATACATTTAGGGTATGTGCAGGATCATGATGGGCGAAAAAGTGGCAATATGATGGGTATGTGGCTGACAACTTTTTTTTTACCCAAAATTGATGAAACGAAAAGGGTTTTTAAAGGAGATTCTCAGCATTCCACCAATATAAATTATTATTTACTTTGAATTTAATAAGTAATTATTATTCATTTTCTATTCAAATTATGACTAAAGTTTTGATTGATAGACTAAGTGAAAAACATCTATAGCTTTCAAACGGTATTACATTTTTTTAATCCAAAACATGTGTCACATTCTATACTTCGCATACTATAGGATTTAAAAAAGAAAAATTGAATTTCATGAAGTTTTGACCAAGTTAAGGTGGTCAGACATACAATTTTTTGATATTTTTTAAAAGTTGTAATAAAAAAATCATAATTAATTATTTACTTGGAAAAAAATTACAAAAAAATATGCATCACATCGGGACGGAAGTCCTCTACTTATATCTAAAATCTTATAAAAAAATATTATCATTTTATTATGGTTAGGGTGGTCAGACACACACCTACTTCTTATTTCTTCCCTAAAATTTAAGTACTACTGTATTGAAATTTCAATTTTTCACCAAATAGATTTCTTTTTTTTTTAAACAAACCTAGTAGTTTAGAGACTACATTCAATTTTCTATAGATTTTATTTTTACATATTTTTGAAATAAGATAGATAACTTATTCAAATTTTTACGTCAAGTTTCCTAACTTTGATTTTTCTGATTTTTTTGCCACTTAAGGGCCTATTTTTTCCATGATGATCCTGCACATACCCTTTACATAAATAGAATTACATGATATGATTCATTTATAATAGCTTGCCTCCACTGGCTGATGATAACATGGTTGAGGTGCTTTTCCACCCAACCATGAAGCAATGCATCGTTGGAATTCTTTAGTCAATTGAAGAATACCTAGCCCTTCATGGAACACTTAGCAAGAGATATAGTTTGCAAGTGGAATCTATGTGTGCCTAAATACATGCAATTCTATCTACAACTAAAATATGCAAGTTCCCTGTTAGGTAGTAAGCAAGAACAAAAGAGAGGATAAATAATAATAGTCTATTTTATAAATAAAAAATGATTGCAAAGCTTGGCCAGGCTCATGATGCATAAAATTCAACTCATATTAGATTTGGAAAAGAAAATCTACACTCTCTAGCACCTATTCCTAGAAGAAAAGCTCATCATATCAAAGGGTTATCCCTCCCTTTAGACCATCCATTAGCAATAAATCTAGTGTGCTATAGTCTACCTTTGAATTCGTTTATCATTCCATTTCTATATTATTAACCATTATTCATTTTAATTTGGTATAAATACTCATCTATTCATCATAATTATTTCTTCTATATAGTCTCAAATTGCAATTCAATACTATTCCATTTATACAATTTTTCCTATTTGAAAATAAAGTTTAACATTCTTAATCAAAATGAATCAGAAGGTATCCCAAATGTAAGTTCACATGCGGAAATGGTCATTTAAGCATGTTAACATATATGCCTGGAAATAAACATAATTAAAAATATGCATATACATTCTGAATAAATAATGAGAAAATATTTCTTACATACAAATTTCTCATATTCAGAAAAGAAAACATCACTTCATTCAAATGTTCCATTTACAATTTATATGTAACATCTATCCTTTCTAAGATACAAATGGAACACTCATTCATAGATTCTTGTCTTTCAAGGAACTAAGATTAGTTCAAATGAAGCATAGATGAATACAATATCCATAATAAATCAATACCATAAACATAATATATCAACAAAATAATGTATCCATCAAATGATACTACATAGGTTCTATTTTTTTTATTAGGTTAATGTGTCCATTCAGGGATTAGTTTTAAATTCGTCATCATAATATTCTAATGAATATCAAAATAATGTAAAAGAAAAGTACTCTATTCATCAAAATTCCATTTCACATGAGGCTGTCAATACACATGTTATCATGAAGTGATAACATAATATTGGATGCCTTATGGAATTTCATTTAGTTGATATCTAAAGAGCCACTATTCGACCCACATTATAGTGAATCTACTTTTAAATACTTATTCAATGAATAGAGTATAGTCAATACTTCAACTCAATTAATATCACTAGAAAAATTGACAGTGACCAAAGTATATATCAATATATATATGTTATATATATATATATACACAAGAATGTATAATCAAATGATTTTAATATTCATTGCATGATAATTCCCTAGCATTGGAAACACAACGTGCTATTATTATAACTATTATTCATCAAACATAAACATAAGATACAAGGTGTTGGTGTTTTGTCCTGCTGAATCTTGAAAATCATTTAAAGGAATTCCAGTAATGATGCTTAAGAACTTCAATATTATTGGCCAACGAACGGGATATGGATTCTAAAATTTTCTCCCCCGCATTTTGAGCTCTGCAAAACTCGATAGGGTGATCCCACACAATGTACCTATGAATTTATGTAGCCAATATCCATGTACATTACAAATAACAGATGAATTCCCATGTAAGTGCTCAATAAATGGAATATTTCAAAAGGATGGTCAATCCTTCACAAAACTCAACATTTAGAACATGAGAATACAAAAGTACATTGCACTTCTAGAAACAAAACATACAACAAAAGCATTTAAAATTTGTTTGAATTTAAAGGTTGTTTCTTAGAATGGGGTAAGAAAATTGTGCAAGACCATTGCTTTCCTTAGGCTACAAAATCACATATCATACCTCATATCATTATATTATAACATAATCTTGATGACCAAAAAATATTCCATCACATTATGATAGAAAGGTCTACTTAATCCTGTCATGAAATTCTACTTAGCAATCCACATGAAAATACATCACCCGTATTACCTACTTGCAAGCATTTACACCACTCCTTGAATGGAAAGAAAAAAAACAAATAACTCAAATAGAAAATGTGTTTTAAGAACCTCAATATCATTCTTATTTTATTTCAAAAGATGTTATAGCCCAAACATGGAGACAATTACATGACAGTATGCATTCAAATATGTGCATTCAAGTTACAAGAGGATTACAATATATGGATTTAAAACATATGGATCTTTACCCTTATCACTTAACAATCCTAGTCCATAACTTCTTTCATGGCCAGAACCAAAAGATAAGAGCCTTCCTAGAAATCAAAACCCACATTACTAGAATTCCTTCTTACAAAATGAAGGAGCAAAATAAGCCCCAAAATAGAATGCACATTTTTTCACATTTACATTTTACATTCATTTCAATTTGATTTTAAGTGTTCCAAAAGTAGTTATATTTGCATCCTTTATTGTAGAAGATAATTCATTCCCTCCAAAGAGCATCCCTTTATTGTTCTAGAAAATGTCACCATACCAACATGTTGAAGAGACTCTTGAGATAGTCTCATTGATATACCACTATCTCTTCGATGCAACTCCACAATTTCCTTAGGATTTGAATATTTCCATGTGTCAGTTGCTCACCTACCCACTAAGTGAAGAGAAATGTTGGAAGGTCCCCTTAGTCGTTGATTGATTTTGATTTAAATGATTGGCCATGATCCAAGTGCTTTTAAAACTATTGTTACCCTCATCATTGATCATCATTGATGTGTTCTTCAATCATTTCCATACAAGCATGATGGTTTGAGGTGAAATGATGGAAATAAGGCTTAACCATCCATAGCTTATCGTTGATACTACCTTTCCATCATATATGACATTAGCAATGAGAAGAACATATGTGATGATATCCTAGTTGTTAGATCAAGTCATCATTCACTGTCATTTGGTCCCATCCTATTGGTATGTCAAAGAGACTCTTGAGACCGTCACACGGAGATTCCACTATCTCTTCAATGGAGTGCTTATCAATATGTTGAAGGGACCAATTAACAAGTATCACCAATGTTCTTTTGTAGCTTCAATGAATTGTAGCTATGTTTCCATGTGACATCACCTTCTCCACTATCTTGTCCCACCTAACTCTGCAATAAGAGCCATCTGATCACCAAGGCTTGAACATAGTCGTTGATTAAGCATCATTTCTTTGTCGAAGGAACTTTAAAGTAGCTCCCACTAACATGATGCAATTCCTTCTATGGTGTTTTATCACTTCATCAGAGGGACTCTAAAACATCTCCTATCGACATGGTGCCTTCTCCCTGATGTATTTTATAGTCCCAATCACCACCCTTGATCTCACAAGACTTAATGTTAACTACCTTCACATGATAATGGGTCCCAATGACTGATAAGACATGTAGCATGGGTATGTGTAGGATCATGATGGGCCAAAACGTGGCAAAATGATGGGTATGTGGCTGACGACTCTTTTTTACCCAAAATTGATGAAACGAAAAAGGGTTTTTAAAGGAGATTCTCAACTTTCCATTGATATAAATTATGTTTTACTTTGAATTTAATAAGTAATTATTATTCATTTTCTATTCAAATTACAACTAAGGTCTGATTGATAGGCTAATTGAAAAACATCTATAGCTTTCAAACGGTATCACATTTTTTGAATCTAAAACATGTGTCACATTCTATACTTCGCATACTATAGGATTAAAAAAAAAAATGAATTTCATGAAATTTTGACCAAATTAAGATGGTTAGACATATAGTTTTTATATTTTAAAAAATTTGTAATAAAAAAATCATAATTAATTATTTACTTGGAAAAAATTACAAAAAAATATGCATCACATCGAGGCATGAGTCCTCTATTTTATCTAAAATATTCTAAAAAAATATTATCATTTTATTGTGGTTAGGGTGGTCAGACAGACACCTACTTCTTATTTTTTCCATGAAATTTAAGTACCACTGCATTGAAATTTCAAATTTTCACCAAATAGATTTTTTTTTAATTTTAAACAAAACTAGTAGTTTAGAAACTACATTCAATTTGCTATAGATTCTATTCTTACATATTTTTGAAATAATATAGATAACTTATTCAAATTTTTATGTCAAGTTTCCTAACTCCAATTTTTCTAATTTTTTTGCCTCTTAAGGGCCTATTTTTTCCATCATGATCCTGCACATACCCGCACCCACTTGCCAACCTGTTGGAATATATTAACAAATATTAAAACCCAACATGTGAGCAGGAAATGGTGAGGATCAAATCAATTTGATCCAACTACCCATATTAAAAGCATTAAGCAAATTAAAAGGGGGACTTAGCTAGGTCAATGAGAGATGGGAACATAAACTTATGGCCAAGGCTTTAGACTGACAGTGAAATATTAATCCCAAACCTAGGAAAATGGAAGAATATTAAAATATTTTGAACCTACATTAGTGTAAGATATAATTAAAATGATTGGATAGGTAATAGCCAATAACATTATGCTCAATGGGTTAGTAAGCAAATGGACTCAATGACATAAGTGGAAACTTAGGAAACCTAGAATGGTAAAATACCAATTAACAATTGTGAATTAGAACACATGCAAATGGATAACACTTAGGGATTTTTGAAAGATTAAGGGACCAAACAAAACCCTAGAACAAGGGTAAAACTAAAACCCTAAGCATAAGACTTATTCCAAAATAGGAAAGATAGCAAAATTCTATAATAATATCAGGGAAATGGAAAACACCAAATGAAAAGAAAAATCAAGTTTTTCCTCTATGAAATACCAACCTACTGAAGAAAATGATTTCCCTCAACTGACACTTACCTCTACCACACCACTAAAACAAGTATAGCCCTCTTCTTACTAGCACAAATATGCCATTACCATTGAAAAAATGAATATGTGCAACATCTTTGATCATGCTATTATGTGGAAACCATTTAACATAGGTTGCCACATTCTCATGCAATAAATTTTTCATCTTTGTAGAAGGTGGTGGTAAGAGTTGAAAGTTCTCAAGTCAACACCATATGAAATATGATGGCTTCATATTTGCTTACCTCTCCAAGTGAATCAAGGAAAAAATAAGTTTTTTCCTATGCACATGGAAAAGAAAAATATTCCCCTTCATTATGTTGACTTGTAGAGGGAAAATCATCCTCTAACATGTCAAAATTAATACCTTGAAGTTCATGCATATAAGAAACATGAGCAACCAAAATATCACCAACCTAGACAACTTGTTTTTGCTCATTATCATTGCAATATGTATGTTGAGTCCAAGTGAAGTACTAAACTTAGGAACATTGGATTCCACATTGTGAGAAACAAATTCTTCATCGCAAATGGATGCATCATACTCAGCTTCACCTAAAATAGGGACCATGTATGAAAAGCATATCTTGGGGTCACTTATGCTATTGTAAACTTCATTAGCACATCCATTTGTATCATGAGACATTTTGTGTGAAGATCCATACTCCTCGGATTTTCTCTCAATTTCAATCTCTTGGCAATCAATTGAGATATATGTGTCATAAAAATCAGACATGTGACAAATATATGTCATGCTTAATTCAACAATGCTTCCCTCTGATGACTTATTTTAAATATACTTGTGTGCAAGTGAAATTCCCTATTCTAAGAATGCAAAATGGAATGAAATTAAAAGCAATAAATACACTACAACACCTCAATATTTCCCTTGTTTAATTCAAATAACAATACAAGAAATGAAACCTTTTACCTTGCTTGAATTGTTGAAATGGTTGTCCCATTTTTATGCTTGATTTTTATGCCCCTTTCTTGGAAAAATGACTCAAATCCTATGCAAAATGAAGCTAAGATGATGGAGATTGCATTGATGGATGTGGGTATTTGATTGGATGCAAAATGATGGCTCTAAAAATGATACCATAATAGAGGTATTCTAGGTTGTGTATGAGTGCATGAAAATTTTCTAAGTCTTTTGCTTGATTGAATGCTTGGTTGTGTGGTTACGAAAATGAGCAAAAATCCACTACTTTTAGGGGAAGTGCCTCTAAACCAATGGAGGATGGAGATGCATCCAAGGTGGATGATATCAATGGCTAGGGTGAGTTGAGAACTCAAAATCCATCTCATGTTGACACATGTTAGATGAGGTGGATAGGGGGGATGAAGTTGAGATGATGTGGAGGTACTATGATGTACCATGGGAATGGACAAGATCTCCTCATAAAGTAGGTCTTTGTCCACATGTATCTTGAGAGGACAAGTGAGGAATTAAAAATTCCTCACAAATACTCATGGGGATGGAATAAAGAATTAAAAATGCATGTGATGAATAAATGTGAATTTTAAATTCACATGAGGAGGAGGGTGCCTTCTCCAAAAGGATAATTTTTTTATTAAGGTTGACTAAGGAAACATGCCGTAAATGGCATGGGGATTAGGTTATCATAATTTTATGATTAAGGTTGTGCAAATGCAAGATTAGATAGGCTAATGAACAATTAGGGGAAAGTGGAAAATTATGGAGGATGTGACCCTAATGATGATTAGGGATGTGCACACCCTAATCATGGATTAATTAGATTAATATGGATTAAAAGAGGATTATGGAGGATGTTGACATGAGGATAGAGAATAAGATGAATTAAAAAATTGATTTAATTCATTTAGAAAAAGTGACTAAATTAAATAAATTAACCCAATATTTAATATAGTGGGGAATGAGGTAAGGTATTTGATTAATTGATTAAATACCTTAGGGGAAATTATACTGAAATAGAATATTAATCAAATAATAACTTATTTAATTAATATGGCTTAAGGATATAGGATAGAGGAACGTTAAGGTGAATTTGATCATATGGGAGTGGTCAAATTTAGGTGTCTATAATACTAATCATGGGGAAAAATAGAAAGTTAGCACATCCAAAAAAATGGTTGTCATATGCATCCATGTGATTGACACAATCACATTCTTCAATTGCAAACTCATCATAAAGAGCTTCATCAACTGTACCCACATTTGTTTTTAAATTTATAGTTTCATGTATATCTTCACCCATGCTATTCTTATGCAAACAATCAGTGGTTTCTTGAAAACCAAAAAAATTGAGTGGAAGAAGGTGAAGCATCGAAAAAGAAAGGAGTTCCTTTTTCATCACTTGCATCACCCACACATGCATTCTCTTCATAATTAGCTTTATGAACTAATTCATCCAATAAATATCCTACGCACATATCTTCTTCTTTCTCCACACTATTGTAACAATCAACAGGGTCATATTGCTCACCATCAAACTGAAAAAAACATTTGTTTCTTCATTCCAGCTTCACATGGATGATTGCTCTTACCAAAATTCATTGCACACTCTATCATTTTCAATTGATCTACCTCCATTTTCAAGGTTATTCCACAAATCAACAAACTCCTTTGTGTCATTGCCATGAAGGCTTGCATCAATGCTACACTCAACAAGTGTAGAATTGGCATGACTAAGTGTAGCATAACACTGCTAATCACATATCTCCTCTTCAAAAGGTACATTCAATTCATATCCCTCATCATGCTCTTGTTTAACAGAACCTTGAAACCCATTATTCTTCACAACATCACATTCATTCAAGAAATTATTAGCACTATCATAGAATTTCATAATATTATCATGCAATTGTGAGCTTTGAAAAGTATTGTCATCAGCTTTATTGAAACACTTTTCATTTAGGGAGATCAATTCTACTTCGTCCTTTGGAAAGGATTCATAGTCACTAGGGTTTTAAATAGAATTCTAGGCATCTTGATCACCTTGATAGGAATTCTTTTTAGTTGGTTGAAAACTTCCATCTACAACACTAATGTTGTGAGCATGAAGGCTTTAAACTTCATAATGAGCACAAACTTCGACTACATTTTCAAATGAGATCAATGCACCTAACCTAAAGGATTTATCATAACACCTTTTCTCCTTGTCAATAAATGAGAAAATGCTTTTAGTATCATCTACATCATTGCAGCCTTCATCTGATACAAAAAGTGGCTCTTTATTTTTTTGTATTTTGAAGAAAAATAGCAATGACTTCACATGTTTCATTCATCTCATCATGTCTTATATCCTAGATATTATGAGCACATTCCTCATTTGTGTATATTTACTCTATAGGTTGTTCAAACACAAAGTCCTCACCATTACAAGATGCATTATCATTTTCTTCTGCTATACGGGCATGTGCAAGATCATCATTGAAAAAGCAGGCCTTTAAGTGGCAAAAAATTCAAAAAAATAAAATTTAGGAAACTTGATGTAAATATTTGAATAAGTTATCTATATTATTTCAAAAAAATGTAAGAATAGAATTTTTAACAACTTGAATGTAGTTTCTAAACTACATATTTTGTTTAAAAAAATAATCTATTTGGTGAAAGTTTGAAATTTCAATGTAGTAATACTTAAATTTTAGGGAAAAAATAAGAAGTAGGTGTTTGTCTAACCACCCTAACCACAATAAATGATAATATTTTTTTTAATATTTTAGATATAATTAGAGGAATCATGTCCCAATGTGATGCATTTCTTTTTGTAATTTTTTTCCAAGTAAATAATTAATTATTATTTTTTTATTACAACTTTTAGAAAATATAAAAACTTGTATGTCTAACCACCTTAACTTGGTCAAAAATTCATGAAATTCAATTTTTATTTTTTTAATCCTATAGTATGTGAAGCATAGAATGTGATGTTTTGGATTCAAAAAATGTGATACCGTTTGAAAGCTATAGATGTTTTTCAATCAGCCTATCAATCTGGACTTTAGTCGTAATTTGAAGAAAATTAATAATAATTACTTATTAAATTCAAAGTAAAGCATAATTTATATGGGTGGAAATATAATAATCTCCTTAAAAAACCCTTTTTGTTTCATCAATTTTGGGTAAAAAAAAGTTGTTAGACACATAACCATCATATTGCCACTTTTTGGCCCACCATGATCCTACACATACCCATACCATCTAAATCTATTTGATCAAGTCTGGAAAAAGTACCATCACATAGTTTAGTTAGTAAATTTCTTCCATATGTTTCTCTATCATTTCTTCAATCATTGGAAGCCATTGATATAAGCACTCAAGGTTACCTAGGGTGCTTCAAGTTAGTTTGCATAGTATTCAGACCTAGCTCAAGTTCTTCACAAAAAACATCAATACATACCAATTCATTAGGTTTATTTAATATTGGTATAACAAATGTAATTTTCATTAATCTATCATGAAAATCATAGGAGGATTCACCCTAAAATATTCATCTATAATACAATACATCAATAGATGATATGGATTCAATCTTATTTTTAGATTTCTCTTCAAATTCCTCTTTTATATGTAAATTTATATCCTCTAATAAGTACACATTGTCATTTGATATTCCTTCCAACTAATCAATGAAAAGTATTCTAAGATCATACAATGAATATATAGAATTCACTGGTAAATTAGAAAATAATTATTCTACAACATTTTCTAAAGTTGTTACAAGAAACTTCATGATAACATCCTCTTCTTCTATTTGAGCATCCTCCATCAAATCAATGAAATTATGGAAATGTTGTGATTCTAACTCTTCTATATCTCCTCTAAACTTGGACAAATATTCATTAATTCTTCTTAGGACAAACTATGGATAACCTTGGATTTTACTGAAATCTAGAGGGTTATATCTTTCATTAGTGAACATCTTTCTTTGAGGACATGACTATGTTTTAGGCATAGCACTAAATCTTGTAGAGGGGGAGCTATAACATCCATACATATTTGCAAATGAGTTAATCCCTTCTACAAATATTTAATTCTTGATATTTCTTTCAGAATATCATGCTTTCTCATTTTCTTTTTCTAATAGTACCTTAGAGTACTAGATATAAGGGACAATATTTACAAGAACCTTTTTTTCAAAATTTCATACAAAAATATTGTGATAGAAAAATACCTTAGAACTGTTGCAACCAACTCTTCTGATGATGTAGAATATTATG
Organism: Sequoia sempervirens; assembly: GCA_007258455.2. Taxonomy (NCBI): domain Eukaryota; kingdom Viridiplantae; phylum Streptophyta; class Pinopsida; order Cupressales; family Cupressaceae; genus Sequoia; species Sequoia sempervirens. The sequence continues at coordinate 13,812 of VDFB02058190.1, forward strand.
TATATTTTTTACCTCTTTGAAAGAGGAAAATATCTTCAAGCAATAGAAAGCTTGTTCCAAGATGTAGGTATTTCTAATTTCTCTCCATTAGCAAAGCACCAAATTTCAAGAATACACTAGAAATGTGGAAACAATCTCCTTCAATTATTTAGATCCTTGGATTGTCTAACCCAAATCTTTAGATTAGTAAACTGATTGACTCTTTATAAATGGATAATTTATTAGAGCTATCACTAGTAGAATTGCCAATCTATTGGTGTTTTGTCCAGCTAAACCTTGAAAATCCTCTAAAGCATAGTCAATCCTTATGCTCCTGAACTTCAAGCTTAGTGGCCAACAAACGAGAGATGGATTCTACACTTTTATCCCCTACACTTTAGAATTTGCAACACCTAGGAGGGGGATCCCACACAATGTACTTATGAATTTATGCAGCCAATAAACATCTACATTGCAAATAGCAGATGAATTCTCATGGAAGTTATCAATAAAAAAAATATTTCAAAAGGATGGCTAGTCCTTCATAAAAATCAACATTTAGAGCATGATAATATGAAAATACATTGCAATTCCAGAAACAAAACATTGAAGAAAACAATTTAAATGTTGTTTGGATTTAAACATTATTTATGAGAATGGGGAAATACAGCTGGGCAAGACAATTTCCTGCCTTGGGCTATAGAGTCACATATAATACCTCATATCATAATATTATAACATAATATTGATGACCAAAATGTTGGATAGGACAACTGAGAGGGGGGTGAATCATTTGTCACAAAATTAAACCTTTAAAACCATTCATCAGAACTAATGGGTATGTGCACGATCATGATGGGCCAAAAAGTGGCAAAATGATGGGTATGTGGCTGACAACTTTTTTTAACCAAAAATTGATGAAATAAAAAGGGTTTTTAAAGGAGATTCTCAGCTTTCCACAAATATAACTCATGCTTTACTTTGACTTTAATAGGTAATTATTATTCATTTTTTATTCAAAATACGACTAAAGTCCTAATTGATAGGTTGACTGAAAAACATCTATAACTTTCAAATGGTATCACATTTTTTGAATCCAAAATATGCATCACATTATATGCTTTGCATACTATAGTATTAAAAAAACAAAAACTGAATTTCATGAAGTTTCGACAAAGTTAAGGTGGTGAGACATACAATTTTTTATATTTTTTAAAATTTGTAATAAAAAATTAATAATTAATTATTTACTTGGAAAAAAATTACCAAAAAATATGCATCACATCGGGACATGAGTCTTCTACTTATATCTAAAATATTATAAAAAAATATTATCATTTTTCTGTGGTTAGGGTGGTCAGACAAACACCTACTTCTTATTTTTTCTCTAAAATTTAAGTACTACTACATTGAAATTTCAAATTTCACCAAATAGATTTTTTTTGAAAACCCTAATAGTTTAGAAACTACATTCAATTTGCTATATATTCTATTCTTACATATTTTTGAAATAACATAGATAACTTATTCAAATTTTTACGTCAAGTTGCCTAGCTCTAATTTTTTTGAATTTTTTTGCCACTTAAGGGACTATTTTTTCCATGATCATCCTGCACATACCCTAATTCTTAATACTGCTTACATGAATAAACATTAAGTGCACATGTAGAAACTGAAAACCATAACAAATACACAACACTAGATTTACGTGGAAAATTGAATAAGGGAAAAACCACATTGAGGGTTAAATCACACTATAGAGAATATCAAAACTGATTAAAAAAGGATCACTACTTGAGGTCGAAGGCTCAATGCCAAAACAAGGACTCACTATCTAGATTATGACTCACTATCCAATAGGGTTAACAACCGATAGGGCTCAATGCCATAGAGATACAAAGAAAATAGAAGAGATATGTTATATAGAGAAGAAAATATCAATGCAATGGAGAAATCCACAATTTTTTCAACCACTTGCATACATGCATAAATGATAGAATACACGTTTTGCTCACTGTATCTGAAAATTCAACATGTTTAGGCTTCACACTAATCTATGACACTTACATCACAGACACTCACTGATTCACATCAATCTCTCATCTATGTGCCCAATTTACTCTTTCTATGCTTTATTTCACCACTAACTCATCTTGTATTTATACCATCTTCAACTTTGAAAACTATCCAAAATCGGCCATCCAAATTCAAATTAAAATTAGGTTGGCATGAAAACATCCTAGGGTGAATTTGGAATGAGGGCAACCCAAACACACACTTCATGAGGACCCAAATAGATCGAACATGCAACAACAATTCTGAATATAGTGTTTAACACAAGGTTAGCCAAGCCAATGTAAAACACATAGAAAAATTAAGCATGAACCTTTTAGATACAAAAATCATCTTCAATATAATCATAACAACTCAACTCTAGAACTTCAAGTCATAATACTTCACCAAGGAGAAATCCAGACCAACAACTTCTCTCCCAAACCTTAACCAAGACATAGAAAACCACAATTAACAATTGGTGAACATAACTCGCATTGTACAATGAATCAATAGCCAAAAATATGGATATATCAGCTTCCAACAATCATGATCAACATATCTAAACCACACAACTATAGGATCAAATCCTAGAGAAAAACCTAAAACAACCAAACAAACACCTGCAATCTTTCTTCAATACAATTTTCTCAATATCCTCAACATATAAAACCCATAACTTGCATCTATGACACTAATGACAACAAAAACCAATTGATAACCAATTAACTAGTTGACATCAATGAAAACATCTTCATTCTCTCCATTCTTGCAACAATCTACCCCTTTGTCATTGATGGAAACACATGATGTGAAAAACCATCAAAGACAACATACTAGCTCTAAATATACTTCTCAATATTTTTTCTTTTTGTTTCTCCCCCTTAGTAGATAATCTTTTGAACTCATTCTTTCTCTCTTACTTTTCACATTCTTTCTCTCCTCTTTTTTGCATGCTTCCTCTCCCCCTTTGACATCAATGGTAAAGGAAAAAGATATATTATGTATTCATATCCCCTTTGGCATTAAAAAAAACATAATCATTCAATGAAAACACTTGAAACTACCTACTCACCCTAAGAGGTAGTCACCAAAACACCATTCCAGAAGAAAGATAGATCCATAGATCGACCGAACTGATGCATCTCCATATGCATCTAGTTTAAGAGAGGAGACGAAATGACCCTAATTTTTCCTAGAGATACTTAAAGGTATCTTTAGGAAGATCCTTCATAAATATATCAACAATATGATCCTTCGTATAAATATACTCAAGCTTTACTTCATTCTCCATGAAATTTTCTCTCAAGAAATGATACTTGATAGATATATGCTTCATCCTCAAGTGCATCACTGGATTCTTAGAAAATTTAATTGCACTTGTGTTATCATATAAGATGGAAATAGGATCATCATACACCATTGTGATATCTTTCAATTTTTATTTCATTCATAGAATTTGTGTACAAAAAGATGCAACAACATTATACTCAGCTTTAGTAGTAGACAAAGAGACTAAATCTTGATTTTAACTCAATCATGCCACCAATTTCCAACCAAGAAAGAATGCACCACCACTTGTACTCTTTTTTTCATCTACACATCTAGCCCAATTTGCATATGTATAAGAACTTAGTGTAAAGTAATTATCTATAGGATACCATAGCTCATAATCTAGAGTACCATTCAAATATCTAAATTTTCTTTTAATATTAGCAACAGGTGTTTCCTTAGGATCTTCTTGAAATATATCCATGAGACAAACTACATGCATGATATATAGTCTAGTAGTAGTCAAATATTATAGTCCACAAACCATAGATCTATACTTGCTCTAATTAGCCTTAGGTGAATCATCATCTTTTCCCAATTTACAATCATTCACCATAGGAGTCATACTAGTTTAGAACCACCCATCCCAAACTTCTTCATCAACTCTTTTACATACTTAGAATGTGAAATAAAAAATCCTTTCTCTGTTTGATTAATTTACAGCCCATGAAATAAATTCATTTCTCCAAACATAGACATTTCAAATTCTTTTTGCATCTCTTCCACAAACAACTTACAAATAGTTTCATTATACAACTACAATCAATATTTTGTCATTTTCAATCTTAAAATACAAATTACTATCTATCACACCTTTGTTGAAGCCTTGGTAAATAAAATGCATGTCTAATCTTGCATACCAACCTCTAGGATCTTGCTTCAATTCATATAAATATTTCTTCCATATGCATACCATATACAGTTCATCTAACAACTGAAATCCATCTATTTTTTCCATGTAGACCTCTTATTATAGATCACCATTCAAAAAAATTGACTTGACATCCATCTGATAGACCTTGAAATTTTTATGAGAATAAAATGCTAAGAACATCATTATAGCTTCCATTCATGCCATCGAAGAAAAAGTCTCCTAAAAATCTATGCCTTCTACTTGTGAGTAACCTTTACACACAAGCCTTGCTTTGCTTCTAACCACTTCTCCATTCTCATTCAACTTATTTCTAAATTACCACTTTGATCCAATAATGTTTTTATCTACCAGTCTTGGGACCAATTCCCAAATTTGATTCTTCTCAATCTGCATAAGTTCTTATTTCATATCTTCCATCCAATGTTCATCATTACATGCTTCACTTACAGTCTTCAGTTTAATCTCATAAAATAAACATAGATTTACTTCAGCAATAGCTCAGCTTCTTGTCAATACACCTTTCATCTTATCTCCAATAATATAACTTTCTAAATTATTCTTCTACACATATCTAGTCATCTTAAGGGACACACTTTGAGCTTCTTCTTCTCTTTCATTTTATTAATTTTTCTTCTCTTTCTCATCCCTTGACTATTCTTCCACAATTTCTTCAATTCTTACATAATCAGGTTCATCTGATACATATCCATAAATATCTATTAAATTCTTCATTGTCTCATCAACCTTGACATTTGCACTTTCCAAAAAATTTCTTAGTCTTTTATTTAAATATTTGTAGGATTTACTTTTAGTATAATATCTAAGAAAAATTCCTTCATCACTTCTTTCATAAAACTTTCCTAAAGCTTCTTCATCTCTTTTCATATAACATTTGCTTCCAAATACCTTAAAATACTTAACATTATGAATTCTTCCAAACCATAGCTCGTAGGGGATTTTTTTACTATTTTATCTTGCTTGAACTCAATTGAATACATAAACAACATTATGAATAGCCTATATCCAGTAAACTTCCACTAAACTAGCCTTAATCATTGATCAAGCAACCTCTTGAACTGTTCTATTTTTTCTTTCAACAACTCCATTCCACAGATGAGTTCTTAGATTAGATAATTGTCTCTTTATTCCATGCATTTCACAATACATATTAAATTCATAGGAGGTGAATTATCTACCTCTATCATACCTTAAGAATTTTATCCTCAAATTTACTTCATTTTTAACCATAGCTTTGAATGCCTTGAATCTATCTAATTCATCTAATTTCTCTCTAAGAAATGTAACCCGTGTATATCTAGAATAATCATAAATCAAAAGAAAAAAGTTCCTTTCAAATTATAGACTTCTCACTCTTGTAGGACCACATAGATCTATATTAATTAAATCCAATAATCTAGTTGTAGATCATTCCTTTGATCTATAATATCTTCTAGCTTGTTTTCCAAACTAACAATTCCTGTAAATACCATTGGGAAGCTTTGTAATCCTTGGTAAATCTCTCATGGCTTCAACTACACTAATCCTCACAAAATTATCAAAATTTGTGTGACATTCTCCGATGCCATAACCAACTATCATTAATCTGAGTCATAAAGCATCATCCATCAACACATTTAAGTTTATAGATATTTCCTTTATATTTCTTTCCTGTAGCAATCACTATTCCAGATCCTTTCCAGGTCTCACATCGCTCATCCTCAAACACTATATTATATCCTTTACTACACATCTATCCAACACTCAAAATGTTATTCATTAAACCCTTAACATAGTAGATATCATCAGTATTATGCTTTCCATCAAAACATATTGAACATGTCCCACAAATTTTTAGCATTAGTATCATCTGTAAACATAAACAAGCCTCTATAATATTTTTCAAGTTTCAAAATATTACTTTTATCACCAATCATGTGATGTGAACAACCACTATCAACTACCCAATAGTTCTTTTCTTGTTTAGCATGTAGGGTAGAGATAATAGTACCTTCATTTTTCTCCTTCTTTTGAGGGATTTCCTTCATCTATTTTTCAGAATTAGCAGAAGTAGGTTCATCCTTCATAGCCAAGAAAAATAATTCATCTTCATTAGGTTTTTCATAATTAGAACCTACATCATATATACTAGCATTCTCATTCACATAATATGATCTATTGATCTTCTTTCCTTTCTTTTCTTTCTCATATCTTTGTTTATTCCTCTTAGCTCTTTCTAGAAACTTTGCAACATAATGAACTATTTCTCCACAACTAAAGCATTTAAAGGGTAGCTTACCTTCATACTTACCGAAGCATCTCCTCATCCTTCTCAAAAAGTTAGCTTATATTTCATCAAAATTTTCTTCATTCGAATCTTCAGGTTTTTGTAGCCTTAAAAGAAATTTCTAATTTATATCCATTCCTCTTATTTGACTTCCTCATCTCATAAGATGTCAAAAATACCAACAATAGATATTTAGTGTAGGTTTTATAATCTATACTCTATTCAATAGCACACACCTTTTCATTTGAAGCGTAAGGGATAATTTTGAGAATACTCTTTACAATCTTGGTTTCATCTATAGTAGCACCATGTCCTCGCATTCTAGCTACTATCTCATCCAATCTCTATACATAAGCTTTAACATTTCATCTTCAAACATGTGTAGGAGCTCAAAACGTGTTTCCAAATTATGCAATTTTTTCTCTTTGACTCTTTCATCACCTTAATGTTCCTTTACAAATCACATCCTAAACTTCCTTAGCATTCTTTAGATTTTGAACCTTAATCAACTCAGAATGTACTAGATTGTTATTCAAAATGTACTTCACCTTATTTTTCACTTCATGCGCTTTGATATCATTAGCCATACTTGGACCATTAGTAGGAGGAGTGTAAGGATTCTTAGAAGCATTCTCCACATCATATCCACAATACTCCAGATATTCTTCCACCAATATTTTCTAGATAGCATAACTAGTTCCATCAAATGTCAGATAATCAAAATTCATTTTTCCAGCCATCCCAAACCTTCCTCAAGAAAATAAGCTCTTCACCAAGGAACCAAGCTTTGATACAAATTGTTTGATAGGGAAACTAAGAGGGGGGGAGAATTAGTTGTCACAAAAGTAAACCTTTAAAATATTAATCAGAACTAATCCTTAATACTTTTTAAAGGAATAAACATTAAGTGCAAGTGCAGAAACCGAAAACCATCACAAAAACATAACACTAGATTTACATGGAAAACCCAATAAGGTAAAAACCACGGTGAGGATTAACTCACACTATAGATAATATAAAAAACAATTACAAAAGGATCACTACCTAAGGTATAAGGCTCAATGCCAAAATAAGGACTCACTTTCCAGATTAGGACCCACTGTCCAACAGGGCTAACAACCTAGAGGGATCACTACCATAGAGATACAAAGAGGATAGAAGATATATGTTATAGAGAGAAGATAATCTCAATGCAATGAAGAAATACACCACAATTTTCTCAACCACTTGCAAACATGCATGAATGGTAGAGTACACCTACTCACTACATATGAAAACTCAACATTTAGGTGTCACACTGATCTTCCACACTCAAATTACACACATTCACTAATTTTTATCAGTCTCGTATCCATCTACTTAATTTATTCACACTTATCTCTCTCTCCTCTTTCTATGGTTTATTTCACCACTAACTCATCATGTACTTATACCATCTTCAACTTTGAAACATATCCAAAGTCAACCATCCAAATTCAAATTCAAATTAGGTTTTTGTCAAAACATCCTAGGTGGAATTAAAATGACGGTGACCCAAAGACACACTTGAAGAGGACCCAAGTACATCCAGCATGCAAAATTTTTTCTAAACCTTGTGTTTAACACAAAGTCGACCAATCCAGTGTAAAACACATAGAATAATTAAGACCAAACATTCTAGATACCAAAATTATCTTGCATACAATCATAACTCGAAACTAGAACTGTGAGTCATAATACTTCACCAAGGAGAGATCTAGACCAACAACTTTTCTCCTGAACCTCAACTAGAACATAAAATACCATAGGTCACAACTAGTGAACATAACTCGCACTATACAATGAATAAACAACAAAAAAATAGATATAGCAACTTCTAACAATCATGATCAACATATCTAAACCATACAAAAATAGGAGAAAATCCCAAAGGAAAAATTAGAGAAACCATTGAACACCAACAATCATTCTTCAATAAAATTTTCTCAATATCCTTGACATATATAGCTCATAACCTACATATATGAAACTAATAACAACAACAACCAGTTGATAACCAATTAACTAGTTGACATCAATTCTAACACCTTCATTCTTTTGATTCTTGCAACACAATTTTTTTTTGTCACATTATAATAGAAAGGTCTACTTAAGCTTGTCATGAAATTCTACTTAGCAATCCATATGAAAATACAACACCTATATTACCTATTTGCAAGAATTTACACCACTCCTTGAATGGAAAGAAAACAAACAGATAACTCAAACAACAAATGTGTTTGAAGAACCTTAATAAATTATTTATTTCATTTCAAAAGATGATATATCCCAAAAATGGAGATAATTTAACAATTCAATTCTAAATCATCTTTCATGGCAAAAAACTAAACTTAAGATCCTTCCTAGAAATTAGAACTGACCCACATTACTGATCGTGAGTTCCTTCTTATAGAAATGAAGGAGAAAAACAAGCCTTGGGCTAGAATGCATATTTTTTCATATTGACATTGGACATTCATTTTAATTTCATTTCAAACGTTCCAAAAGAAGTTATATTTGCATCCTTTTCTATAGAAGATAATTCTTTCCCTCCAAAGGATATCCCTTTATCATTGCAGCAAACGTCGCCATATCAACATGTCAAAAATAATCTTGAGATAGTCTCACTGATATTCCACTATCTCTTTGATGTGACTCCACATTTTCTTGAGGCTTCAAATATTTCCACTTGTCAATTACCCACCTACCTTCTAAGTGATCAGAAATATTGGCGGGTCCCCCATGGGATAGAGTTGGATGGTTTAGATTAACCCATAACACTACATCATATCCATTGATTGATTTTGATTTTGATGATTGGTCATGATCCACGTTCTTTTAAAACCATTTTCATCCTCATCATCACTCATCACTGATGTGTTTTTCAATCCTTTGAATATAACCATGATGATTTGAGGTAAAATGATGGACATAAGAATTAACCATTCATCACTTATCATTGATACTACCTTTCCTTCATATATGCTATCAACAATGTGAAGAACGTATGTGATGAGCTCCCGACTATTAGATCAAGTCATCCTTCACTATCATTTGGTCCCACCCTATCATAATTTCAAAGAGACTCTTGAGACTATCACACTAAGATTCCACTATCTCTTCAATGAAGTGCTTATCGATATGTCTAAGGGGACAATCAACAAGTCTTGTTGATGTTCATCTATATCTTTGATGAACTGTAGCTACATGTCCATGTGATGTCACCTTCCTAACTATCTAGTCCCACATGACTTTGTAACAAGCATCATTTGATCACCAAGGCTTGATCATAGTCGTTGATCAAGCATCATCAATTTTTTTTCGAAGGGACTTCAAAGTAGCTCCCACCGAAATGATGTAGTTCCTTCTATGGTGTTTTATCACTTCATCAAAGGGAATCTAAAATGTCTCCTACTCACATGGTGTCTTCTCCCTAATTTATCTTACAACCTTAATCACCATCATTGATCTCACAAGACTTATTTTTTGTTGCCTTCACATGATAATGGCCCCTAATGACTGATAAGACACATGACACTCACCTACCATCCTGTTGGAATATTTTAGCAAATATTAAAACCCAATGGGGGAGCACGGAACGGTCAGGATTGAATCACTTTGATCCAAATGCTTTTTTTAAAATATTTAACCTACATGTGCACAATGTTAGTAACTTAAAAGGGGGACTTGACTAGGTCAATGAGATACATGGACATAAACTTATGGCCAATAGTTTAGACCGAAAGTGAAATATTAAACTCAAACTTAGGAACATGACCAAATATTAAAAGATTTTGAACCCCCATTAGTATAAGATATAATTAAAATGATTTGGTAGGTACCAATTGGGAACTTTAGGCTCAAGGGGCTAGTAATCAGATGGAATCAAAGGCATAAGTGGTAACTTATGAAACTTAGAATGAGTGAATACCTGTCAACAATGAATTAGAACACATGCAAAGGGATAACATTAAGGGATTTTTGATAGATTAAGGGAAAAAACAAAACCCTAGAACAAGGGTAAAATGAAATCTCTAAGCCATAAGACCCATTCCAAACCAGAAAAGATAGCAAAATTCTGCAATAATATAAGTGGAACATAAAATTTGAGGGGTTCCACCATAAGGAATAATATAAACAATGATTGACCCTTCCATTCCATGCAATAAGAGTTGTCACCATTACCACAACATTTGGTGGGTATGACATGTTACATGTATCCCATCAAAGATTAGATATCAAGAGATAAAGATCTCTTAGCTTGTCACTCATAGAGTGCTAGTAACAAATAAGCTGAAATTGAGGAAATATAAATAATTTGGTTAGGCTAAATGGCCACGACCATGAAAGAGCGAATGAAATACGGGTAGAAATCCATGTCATGGGTGAGTAACTTGAATTCTCTATGTAGGCTATATCAAAGAAATAATTTTTCATGGTGGCTTTCCCAAATGAATAGACTGATATGGTTCAATCTATAGGGCAATCATGATAGACACAAAAAAAACACAAATTTACATGACAAAGCATAGGTTTATTTTAATCATTTCATATAGAATGAAACTCATTTGATTTAAGAGGAAACAATTTAAAACTAGATTTAGAATACGTTAGTCAGTGCAATTTTTGAATGATTTTTCCTTCTTTGATGATGGAAACAACTACTCAACCCCTTTTGTGCACTCCTTCTATCAATATTTTCCTCAATTTTTCTGGATTTTGCTAGATTTCTTCGATCCTCATTCTAACCATGATTCTCCCTTGCGAATTTCATAGATAGTGGTCTTAATTCCCTATCTCCATTTTCCATTATTTGGCTGCCCACACCCAATATTTTCTAGCATCTACTATTACTTCCCAACATAGAGGGGTTGGCCCTTATTCCTTTCATTATTGGGGGGTTATGAATTCCTCATTATTTCTCATGTAATACAATTTTTATGTAGATATATATGTAGTTATATATTTATGGCTTTCTCCCACATATATGTATATGGGTTTATGGTCATGTTTTATTCATATGCAAGAATTCACGAGAATTTCCTATCATATATTTTCCATTTTCTATTTAAAGACCTATATTTTTCATTTTTTTCAAATTGAACAAATAACACATTGATTTCCATATGACTTTTATACATTGTAGAATTCATTTATGATATCATTTATCACTGAAATTTGAGATAAATTGAGTAATTCAAGGATGTAATTAATTTGTTTCTTTCACAACATTACTTATTCACCAAATTATAATTTATTGTAATATAAATGATATCTATCAATTGTAAACAATGCAGATGTCTTGATCTATTATGGTGTTTTTAAGATTCTAGATTCCATCCTTGCTTACCATTGTCATCCAAGTAAGTGTTACTACCTCAATCAAATTTTCATCCTTCAATCTTCTCTTGCACACACATTATAAGGCCAATGCCATAAGTTTGAAGCTATAAGAATAATTGAATATAGTTACATGATTATTGCTTCCTCTACAATAAACTATTCAAGATAAGGGATTGGATGAAAAGGAGAATTTTATCCTTGAGGTTAATATTTTGAGAGATAAAATTAAGAAGAGAAAAGAGGAGGAAAGAATGGCTAAAGAAGGAGCATCCAAAAAAATATAAAATTTGGTTGACAATTTTTTTGGTTACAAGTTGTAAAAAATATTGAGTCAAGTTGATAAGGTCTTGGATAACTACAAAATTATGAATGATGCATTTACTAGCCATGTTGAAGAAGAATTTAGGTTGAAGTGATTTCAAGTTTTGATTAGATAAAACTTGAAGGGCTCATACTCGTTATAGAGTATCCATAGATACAAGGAGAGGTGGCTTGCAAAAAAGTGAGTCAACAAAAAATAAGTCTCACTAGAAGTAAGCCAAGAAATAATAATACACAAAATAAGATTTTTGATAGAGCATAGAAGCAATAACAAGCCATGCTTTTGACTTGAGCATGATACCAAAAAATAGAGATCAAACATAAAGAAATAGAGGTAACAAGAACAAAAAAACCACCATACAAAACACTAGATCCAATGGTGAGCTAGGGAAGAACGACACACAAAATAAAATTTTGATTGGAGCATAGAGTTGGTAACGTAAAACTCCTACAACAAATTGCAACAACGAGAAGATAATAAGGAAAAACATAACTTCTAATACAAGGAAGAGCCAACATAATCCACTAGCATCAAGAACCCAACCGACCCAACTAAAGGGAAAGACCAAGAATTTTCCATGAGCAACTCTCTACCTCAATAGGATAAAAGAAGAAAATTTGAGTTGAGGTAAGAAAACCCCAAGAAACCATTCTAGCTTTGAAGAAAATTAGAAGCTATGAAAAAATAAAAATACAAGACAAGCCAACAAGAACAATCTCCACCTCAATAGGAGACAACCCCACCTAAAAAGGGGAAGTGGATTAGAGAGCCAGGATAAAAGAACCAACACCGCCCCCAAGTCTAAGAGAGAACAACTATAGCCCACCTTGAATAAGATAAAATATATAAAGCCTCATGAAGGGTTTGAACACCAACATAAAATAAAATAACAACACCACCTCCAATAGGTGCAACCAAACTCAGGGTCAACAAAGACTAGGATCCACCACAAGGAAAGGAGAGCACCCATGTGGAGAATAGCACAAAACAACTTAAAATCACCAAGAGCCTCTAAGGCCTAGAAAGCAACTGCAAAACCCATAACCTCACTTTAATAGTTCCAAATGAAGTAGAAGAAGAATGCCACCTCCTCGAGAAAAAAACCCAAAACCACAAAGGAAATAGGGAAAGAGCCCTAAAACCACAACATACCATTGAACATGGAGAAGAAACCTCCTTGGAGCAGGTGAACAAAACACCAACAAAAAACCAACCTTCTAAAATATACTTTTTAAGAGACAAGATGATGTCCCTCATAGTAACCAAAAAGTCCCATAAGAAATAGGGGCTAGGATAGAACAAGGGACAAGAGATCCCAAATGGACAAGCAGACCCAAATATCTACAAAAACCACTTCAAAAAATGGAATGACTCGACAACAGAAACTAGGTAGAACCAAGATCCATCAAAAGAATCATGAACACCAACAATGAAAGAGGACCCACAAGAATGAAAAAAGCACTTTGTAACCCTCCCTAACAAAGTCTAGTGTAGAACACAAAAATAGGTGAACCATCCAACTTTAGACCACAAATGAGATCCCAAACAGAAAAAAATAATAGATAAAGAACAAAAATTAGTAGTAGAACCACCCACTAAGCACACCAAAGCAACCCAAACTTGGGATAAGAAGTGAAGCCAGGAAGAGGCGGGAAGGCCCAAAGCACCAACACAGACCAACAGAGAATCCATTGAAAAATGAGGGAAAAAGAAGTCTTCTTTGGCAGAAAATTGGCAAGAAAGAGGCTATAAAAGCCTCCCACATGCACCTAATTCTAAATGAATACTTGTAGGAAAAAAACTTCAAAAACCACAAGTCTATGGCAGGTGATGCAGGGGCATCTCTCATGCATTTTTGTGTCATGGCGAAAAAACTTGATTTTTTTTTTGTTTGGGTAAATAAGGTTTTTTAAGGCCATTTTAGGACATTTAGGTACATTTTAGGATGTTTGGGTGTAATGTGGTTAAAAGTTGTAAAAGTTGCAAAAAAGTTTCAAAATTTGTAATAAGTTGAAATTTTGGTTTTTGGTAGTTGTAATTCGATTTGGAAGTTGTGAATGGATGTAATTTTATAAATATGGCATTTAAACTTGACCACCAAGGTTAGAGAATAGATTGAATGAAAAAATGAACATTTTGGAAACATTTTCTTGTGTTTTTCTTGGTGTAACAATCTAAAAAATATGTGTATAGCCTTGTATAGATGAGTAAAACCTTACAGCTAGTTGGAAAATTTTGATAATGGTTTTAGCTTTCTAATACTTTTGGTTTAGCTGATTTTCATTGTGTTTTGTGAAAGTTATGATAAAAATAGTGATTGGCATGTTCAAATTTTCACAGTTTCCCTGCCTAAAAAAATATCTTTTATATAGATTTTATGACTTGACATGGTTAAGGGAAGGCATGTAGATGATGGTGCTATTAAATAAACAACTTTTATTTTTTGTTTCAAGTCATTTCATTATGTTTTGTGAAAGGTATTGCATTTTTGGTGATGACAGCCCTGTACCCTCATTAGGGTTTCTAGTAACAATAAAAAAATCATATCTCCTATTTAGTATATTTAAAAATCCTAATTTTTTATGAGAAAATATATTTTGATACCTTCTAAATTTTTCCAAGTTTTGAGGCTGATATCTTTTGGCCATAGGGAGTTATGGATGGTTGTCATGTTGAAAACCCTATCAAAAGGGAACAAAAACATGTTCGTTTGAGGGTTTGATATTATCAATGCATTGTTTGGTCATGGAATGTTGGGAATCAATAAAAGGAGTTGTAAACGGCCTAATAAAACTAATTTCTCATGCATTATTTTGTTTTTTGACATTGAACTCATTTGGTAGCTGTGACAGGATGCCAAAGTTGAACTAAGGTTGCACTAGACTTTGTGATGAAGCATTGTATCAAAAGTGTCAAGTTGATCTAGTTGGAGTCTTTCTCTACATCAGCATCGTAGATAGAGAAGAACAATTCTAGGACACAATAGTCTCAGAAAAATAGTAAACACCCACTACAAAATTTTCATGCCATGAAACCACCATCCACCCTACATCCACATCCTCTTGATCAACATTAGACCCTCCATCCTCATCTTCCTCATCCAAAAAATTCAAATTCAGAGAGGTAATCTTCTTCCTATTCATGTTTTTTTTATTCCTTGGTTTGAAAATTGGTGCAGTCATGTGTTTCTTACCTTATTTGAAGTGCTTTCAAGTTAGTTGCAACCCAGAAATTTTATTATTAATAATTGTTTAAATTTACTCCTATTTTTATTGTGATTTGGTCTCTAATATTCATTCTAGATCTAAATCCTAAGATAACATCATCCACCAACACAATAAACCTATGCAACACAACCGAAGGGGTGTACCAAATAGGTGAAGTCTAGCCCCTCTCAAGAGCCCACATGCAACTGTGATGGAAGATATTTTATGGTGTCTAATATGTCAATTACCTCATTCACCCTCACAATGTATGCGTAGTGTCAAAAATTGCATACCCTTGCAATTTCACCTATACTTTTGTATCCAATTTATTGTCTAGTCACTTAGTATTTGTGTAGGATCATCTAAGCCCTTGAATCAACCTTTTTCCCCTCGAGATGCTCAAGACCCCTTTTAAGAAGTTTCCTTCTTGCATCAATTTTACTTTATCCTTGTGTTTTACATGTCTCCCACCATTTTAAGTGTAACTTATCTAGAAACTACCATAAAACATAGATTTCCTCACACTGCACTAGTTTCCAATGACATTTCAACATTCAAATGATCATGTCTAAGCACATTTATACTTGTCACCTACCTTGGTTAGTGGAAACAACTTGAGCTGACTTGTAATAGCTCAATAGCCCCTTTTCCCTCTTATTCTCTCTTTTAAATATGTCTCTTTCAGTCTATTGCTCTCTCTTATTCTTTTATCTCATTCTCTCTCATTCTCTCTTATCTTCCTCTTTCTATCAAGCTTGCACAACTCTCTATAGCTTGCTACAATGGTCTCAATATTTCACAAAATTCTCTACAAATCTCTCTCTATCTCTCTTTTTCTTCGTCAAGCCTTGTAGGTATATCTATTTATCTTATATCTTTAAGAATATTGGGATTTATCACGTCCCAAGTGTATATACATTATATTTTCTTATCTATTTATCTTTCTATATAAATGACTATATAGCTATCCATGGAGTTGGAAACAAAAAAATGAGCATTAGACTAAGGTGAGCCCCTAAATAACCCCAACAATTTTTATCGATCTTATGTATGCAAGTGTTGGAGATATTTATTTGATGGAGGCTTCATTACTTGGGTTGTAGTGAGAAATCTATTTCTCCTCCTTCGTTTTATCATCTACATTATATTTAGTCTATATTTAATTTAGTTTACTATAACTTAATTATGTTATTTTATACATTATCTTCCCATATTTCAAGAGTTCTAAGAAATCATAATATAAGTAGTCATTCTTCTATTTTCTATCACATTCTTGATTTTCAGTTTGTACAAGACACAGACACATTGTTTAGAAAAACTCAGATTGTGCTATAGTCCTTGGGTCACAATTTCATCCTTAGCTAAGAGATTTTAATTGTGTCTAGAATACCTCTATAACCTACTCTTTCTATTTTGGTATGTGCAAGATCATGATGGGCCAAAAAGTGGCAATATGATAGGTATTTGTAGGGTATGTGGTTGACGACTTTTTTTACCCAAAATTGATGAAATGAAAAGGGTTTTTAAAGGAGATTCTCAACTTTCCACCAATATAAATTATGCTTTACTTTGATGTTAATATATAATTATTATTCATTTTCTGTTTGAATTATGACTAAAGTGTTGATTGATAAGTTGATTGAAAAACATCTATTGCTTTCAAACGATATCACATTTTTTGAATACAAAATATGCATCACATTATATGCTTCACATACTATAGGATCAAAAAAATAAAAAAATAATTTCATGAAGTTTTGACCCTAGTTAAGGTGGTCAGACATACGAGTTTTTAGATTTTTTAAAAGTTGTAATAAAAAATTCATAATTAATTATTTACTAGGAAAAAAATTACAACAAAATATGCATCAAATTCAGACATGATTCCTCTACTAATGTCTAAAATATTATAAAAAAAATATTATCATTTTATTGTGGTTAGGGTGGTCAGACATACACCTACTTCTTATTTTTGGCCTGAAATTTAAGTACTATGCATTGAAATTTCAAATTTTCACCAAACAATTTTTTTTATAAAAAAATAAACCTAGTAGTTTATAAACTACATTCAATTTGCTACAGATTCTATTCTTACATATTTTTGAAATAATATAGATAACTTATTCAAATTTTTACGTCAAGTTCCCTAACTCTATTTTTTCATAATTTTTTGCCACTTAAGGGCCTATTTTTTCCATGATGATCCTACACATACCCATTTCTTGAACTCTCATCATTTTATTTTCCCACCTAAGCTTTGTTCCTTGAGGTTGTTTAGGACCATTTTCTCCTTGAAGATTTTGCTCGTCCTGAGACTTGAGGTTAGAAAATTTCCTCCTCCACATTTTGGTGAACCTGAAATGAACATGAATATATATAGAAAATGAATATACATTGTAAAAAGGGATATACACTGACCTTCAACCAGCTTTTTTATATCACTATTTTAAAATACACTTTCTATTTTCTTTCCTTCTATCCCTTTCCCATTTTTCTACGAAACTTCAAGAATTTCTCTTATAAGTGTGTGAAATTGAGTTCTTCTATCCTTTCTTATTATTCTTTGTTGACCCCTCTCATGAAACTGCTTCTACTTGTAAGGATATTTTGGTGCAAGAGGATTAAATCATTCATACTTTTCATAATATAACTTTACCCCCACTAGATCAATGTGGAGATTATTTATTCAAAAAATTCCTCTAAAATTTATGATGAATTCAAAAATATAACCATAGTCATTACCAATCCTCAAAGGCCTAAGGGACCAGTCATTTATGTGACTCCAACTAGTCCTTCTAAAATATTTTTTTTCTATTTGTGGAGTCCCTGTTGAAAGTGATACACGAGATATTTACGTGAAATTCATGCAATATAAAGCTCCCTCTTATAGAGTGGTATCTTGAATAGTTATAATATTAGAAGGAATCAATAAAATATTAACAAACCTAATTCCTTACCACCTTCATATCCAAGCCTTCATCAATTAGCTAGACCTATAGCTAAGTGATTGAGTGAGTATGATCTTGTTGAGAATTTTGATGTTACTCATGCCAAGATCTCACTTTGGGATTTACTTCATACTACTTTGGTTTACTTGGCTATGCTTCAAGAACACTTGAAAAATATTATCTTTCCTTATTTTACTTAGTTGCAAAATGTTAATGCATTGATATAATATATTTGTGTGGATTCACTCAATATTGTCTTCCATCCACATGAACTTGTAGACACGTAAAGTGTACTGATTGGCATTGGACATATGATCCTGACCACTAACATTATTTCATCCTAAATCATCCTTCGATCTAACCATTTAATTGAATACCTTTATTTGATTAAATTCATCAATATTCCTCTCTTAATTAAATACATCAGTTATCTAATTAAGTCACCCTTTCTTGATAATTAAATTAACCATTTTGATCTAATTATCCTTTTTAACTAAATAATTAATTTTATTTGATTAAATCCCTAAAGTCTATCTATTAAATTAAATAAATTAAAACATTATATAGTTTAATCTAACATCATCTCTTTTAATTAAATAAATGAAAAATCCTTATTTAATCAATCCTTTATCACATTCTTCTCATATTTGATTTAAATAAATCCACAAATTTAAGTCACATAGGTCACATCATTTAACCCCTTCATTAAATTAATTAGCCTTAATTAATTTAATCTCTTCTCATGTCCCATCCTCCATATTTTACCACTTTCACATGAAAATAGAATTATTTGATTTATTAAATCTCTATTTTCTTCAACAAGGCATCTTTTAAGGAATATTCCTCAAGTTTGAATTCAAAATCCAACTGGACTTTTTCCTTCCAACAAGGAATTTAATCCACCTATAAAGTCATTTTTCCTTGAGCCAAGTGGCATTCAATGCACCTTATTTCCCTCTTACATGTGATTTCAACAATTTTAAAATTCAAATATATATATTTCTTGACACAATCTTCAAAACTTGCACATCCTCCATCCATTCACCCATTGAAAAGTGGCACCTTGTCATTTGCTAATTCTTAGTCCCACATTGCTCTATTTTGGACATTCTTCCATCTTCTCATTCTATAAATAAGAGGCTAATCTCTTCATTTCATCATCCACAATTTCAATAAACTTACTATGCTCAAATATCTAGCAATCTTCATCCATATTTTCAACTTTGTATCTAGGCTATGTAGATTTTTCCATTGAAGCACTCATCATCTTCCATAAAAAGTGGATCACATTCTTCATCACACATCAAATCTAGCACTGGATTTGGGAAAGGTCCAATTTTCACATCAAATTGGAACCAATTCCCCCATGGGATCAAGAGTTTGCATTGTCTTCAATAGGATTTATCTTGCTTTATTGTTCTTTCGTATTATTCTTGCTTCATTTCCTATTTTAAACTTTGCTAATGGATTCCATGGGGAATCCTTGTTCTTACTTGCATTTAATCTCCTAATGTATTGGTCTATTGTATTTTTTTAGGTATTAGGATTGGGGTTTGACAGAACTCTTATCCCTGCAAGTGCAAAAGCAAGCAAATTCCTTAATAATAACAATTTATATTAACAATATTGGCATTACGTGTGCTCTCATTGATATTGGTTTGACACTCAACATATGTAGAATTTATTTGTTTCCTAAAATTAAAATTTATTTAGCCTCTCCTTCAACTTCTTCAATGTATATTCATGGATTTGATAATGTTTGTTGACAACCCTTAGGCATGATAATCTTGACTTTGAGGTTGGGACCCGCTATAGTACCCACCCTAGTATATGTTATGTCAACTCCATTACTATATAATATTAGTTTTGGAAGACCATGGATTCATTCTTTTGGAGTAGTTAATTCTACTTTTCACTATTTTGTGAAACTTGTTGCTAATAATGAGGTGGTTACAATAGAGGTTGGCCCTAATTCTATACATTTTTATGTGGAATAACAACTTCTAGTCAAAAATTAGTTACGCATACTCTCCAAAATATTATCCATTCACTATCTTCCAATGCATTGAAATCTACTCCAATAGTACCTATTATAAAGGATACTCTTGAGATAAATGTCCTTGAAGAAGATCCTCCTGAAGCAGGAAATCCTATGTCTACTCCCTCTAGATCTTCTCCTAAAACAAGTGCATGTCTTGGTGATTATTGGGGTTCCTTAGACTTTACTATATTGTTCATTAGGGAATACAAATTCAACCCTATCAACCTTGTCATCTCCAAAATATCATTCACATCCACTAGCAAAGGTGAATTTTCTTCTATATCACCATATGATGTGAACAATAATTTTAATGGACCTTTAATCTTGATCATCCCCCTTTTGAGGAGTTGTAATAACGTTATTTGTTTTCATTTAACATTCTTTCTGAGGATGGGTACAAAGGAAATGGTCTTAGGAACATGGAACAAGGAGTTAATGTCCCTTTCAAATATACACCTTGTTCTTTTGCAAGGGGTTTAGGTTACAAGCCTTCTCATTTGTCTCCATCCTCTCCTCCATTTTCTATTGTCCTTATGTCTTCTTCTTGTGAGTAGTTAAAAATTTTCTTCAAAAGAGAAATGATTAATTATTGCTCCTCATTCTTTATCTAAGAAAGAGCATATTTTGTTGAGGCTGCTCAAATCCACTAAATTAATCTTCCTCCTCCAAAACAAAAGGAGTTTCATAAAAAATGATAAAAAAATATTATTTTTGTGCATACCATCTACTTCCTAGCCATTCCACTAGTGAATGTAAGGTTTTAGAGGATAAAATAAACAAACTTATTGAATCTAGTGCTACCACTCTTCAATCTATTGATGCATCTCTCTCTACCTCTATGTTTTCCATTATAAGAATCTTATCATGAGGTACTTACAACTTCCTTATTTTGTGTTGTTCCCTACTATGTGGCATTCATAGTTTTTCTTTCTCACTGTCATTCAAAGTAGCACACTATTGTGTGCAACCATGATTTCTCTGTGGTAGAAACAATTTTTATGAGAATCATGGCATAAAGAGGCACTTGTACGCTCCTAGGAATCCTCAATGAAATGAAGTGGTTCAAATGAAAAATGGGAATATTTAATAAGTTGCAAGGAATGTGATGAAAGAAGCTAACCTACTGGGAGTCTACTAAAGAGTAACAATTCATATTGTTATTTACATACCAAATAGAGTTCAAGAAAGAGATAAAAAGACACAAATTCCCTATGAGTTATGGTAAGGAAGGATTCCTACTGTCAAGTACTTTAGAGTGTTTGGAAGAAAATTCTATATTAGAAGAGATGATAAAAAATTAGGAAACTTTGTTGCAATTACTAATGAAAGTATCTTCCTTGGATATTCTACCAAAAGAAAAACTTATAAATGTTACGAAAAAAGGATAAGAAGGATTTTCAGAAGTGGAAGTGTCAAGTTTGACGAAGAATTGATTAATTCAATGTTAATAGATTAATATGAATTAGATGAACCTACTTGCATAGAAGAATAAGAAAAAACTAAGGAAAATGAAGTGAAAAATGAAGAGAAAGAAGCTCCAAAAAGGACACCTAAAACCCCTAAGTATGTGTAGAGAAATTATTTTGAAGAACAGATCATTGGACAAAAAAACAAAGGTGTGTTGACAAGAAGAAGAGTTGTTGAAGCAAAGGTAAATCTATGTTTACTTTTTAAATTTGAACCTAAAATAGTGAGTGAGGCATGCAAAGATGAATATTGGATGAAAGCAATGGAAGACGAGCTTACACATATTGAGAAGAATAAGACTTGGAAACTTGTTCCTAGACCTGGAAAAAAAAAATTATTGGTACTTTTTGGTGTTAATAATTGTCTTGTGACTAGCTAATTCACTCACTAGGTAGTTAGGGAACATATTCACATGTTAAGTTTACTTAGGATATAATATTTTGTCTATAAGTATTTTTTTTTTTTTAAAAGAAGGGGGCCGTTTGTCAATCAAACAGGAAGTACAGAAGCAGGAGCAGGCCCACCAAAATAAGACCACCACTAGACCAACCAACAACAAAACTACCTATTCATGTCCTCCACTAATAACCTCTCCAGGGTCCCAAGATAATTAGAAGGAAGCTCATCCTTTCCACTAATATCCCAGCCATCCACATTCTCGGAGGCCCACTTCGCCAGACAATAGGCCACTTTGTTCCACTCTCTAGGGATATAACAAAAGGAGACAGAATCCAAGGAGCTGCAATGACTCAAAATTTGTCTACCCATAGAAGCCAATTGCCAACTAACATCATCCAACCTTTGGTTGTTCAAAAAATCCACAACAATCTAAGAATTTGACTCACAGATGGTCCTCCTCCAACCTAAAGAGCATCCATGCTCAACAGAAATCTTAATAGCAAGGGCCTCCATCAGATTATTAGAATGTTGCCCTTTGTAACTAGAGAAGACAAAAACCACCCCACCATCATTACCTCTACCAATACCCCCCACACCAGCATGACCAGGGTTCCCACGAGAAGAACCATCAGTATTAATCTTTAGGACCCCCTCTAGGGGAAGCATTCACCTCCCATCATGATAGACCCATTTCCGAACCTGACGGGGTCTTCTGCCAGCAAAGCATCCCCTGCTACTATCCCCCAAGCTCAAATTCCGTACAATATCAAGATCACTAGGATCAAGATTTTCAGGCATGTCACACTTAGCCAAAATAGTCTCCTGAAGCCTGCTAATTATCTTCTTCCACAATTGAAGATTTCCCAAATTGGAACCACAAATGACTCTACGGTTCCTCTCCAACCAAAGGTTCTAAAGAATGAGAATAGGCCCAACAGACCAGGCCACCTGAAGGAAAGGAGTCTTTGCTGGAGGTCTGCCCAAACTTTCCCAAAATTCAATCAAGGAGGTAGCATGAATACAACCATGACGCCAATCCTCCCACCATCTATGCCATAACTCTCTAGAGTAAGGGAAAAGAAAGAACAAGTGGGAGGTACACTCCTCACTATGAGAACAAAGAAGGAAAATAGAGGGTCCTTGAAAGCCACGTTTGCGAAGATTTTCCCAAGTGAGGCACTTCCTCTGAGCAACCAACCATAAGAAAAACTTGCATTTGGTCCAAGAGAAGTTGTCCCAAACTTTCTTCCACCAGTGCACCTCAGCAGGACCATGTAAGCTCCTCTCAAGCATAGTATAGCCTTGGGCAATAGTAAATTTACCTTTTGGGCTAGGATTCAAAGCCAAAAAATCCCTCCCATTAAGGGAGCTGCAGAGCCTACCCTCCAAAACTATAGAAAGAACAACATGATCCTCATCAGAACCACCCAAGGGCCACTCCTGTGGGTCCTTCCAGCAAGCCACCATTGCCTGCCCAATACGCTTGACAGTTTTAAAATGCTCCACCTTAATCCAATCGGCCTCAAAAAAAATATGGCAAAGAGGATAAAGCTGAGGAAAACTAGAAAGAATGGGAGGGTGGCCATCCCAAGAGTCCTACCAAAACAAAGCATCAGAGCCTCTATTATAGATCCAGAAGAGACCCTCCTTAATCAGCTGAGCACCCTTCTTAAGGGTATCCCAAATACACGAACCTTTACCCAACAAAGGAAGACGCGGCACATCGAGGCAATCAGCACCAGGAAGATACTTGTGGGCCAGAATCTTAGCCCAATCCTGATCAAGATTGTTGCACCACCTCCAGTAAAGCTTGGCAGCCAAGGCCGTGACAGGAAGAGCCATAGACCTAATACCAAGGCCCCTAGCATGCCTCGGCCTGCAAACAGACTCCCACTTGACTAAGCTCCACTTCGAGGAAAGAAGGTTGCCATACCAAAGAAATTTCTGAGACAAAGCATCAAATTCCCGCACAAAGGTGGATGGGGGAACCTGCACACAACACCTATAAATGGGGAGAGACTGCACCATAGTCTCAAGAAGAACCACTCTCCCAGCAGAAGATAGCCATCTGTAAGTCCAATGGCTAACCTTACTCCGAAATTTATCCAAAATTCCCTACCAATAATCTCTTCGCTGGGCTCCCAAAGCCAAAGGGATCCCAAGGTACATCAAGGGAAGAGAACTGATCTAAAATCTAAGGATCCTAGCAATCCTATTCTGAATAAGCTGAGGAGTATTAAAGAAGTAAATGGAAGATTTATCATCATTAATACACTGACGAGAAGCCTTTAGATAGATGTCTAAAGCTCACCTAAAGTTTGTTGCCTTACTAATTCTAGCCAAGCCCATTAGCCCAATATCATCCACAAACTAAAGATGAGAGTAGGAAGGGAGAAGGTTGTTCCAGCTCCAACCACGGATAAGACCCTGTCTCACCTGAGATTTAATAAATCTTCCAAGACCCTCTGCCATGATGATGAATAAGTAAGGGGATAAAGGATCCCCTTGCCGGAGACCCTGAGAAGCACTAAACAAATTTGAGGGTTCCCCATTAATGAGAACTGAGAATGAGGTAGAGGTCACACAGCTAAGAACCTAGTTCACCCATTCCTCACCAAAGCCAAAAGCCAAGAGAGTTTTATGTAAGAACTCCCAGCTCACCCGATCATAAGCTTTAGACATGTCAAGTTTAATAAACATATCCTTCTCCTTAGAGTTAGCTGTATCTAGCTATTGCTTGATTCCTAGGTTATTAATCTATTAGTTGTATCATGTCATAGGATTAAGGCACTCGTAATTATCTTGTTTAATCAACATCTATACCTTTCCTTTATAAGTAAGACATCCATGTATATATTTTTCATTCAAGTATTCAAGCATATTCAACCAATATTCAATCTTGAATTGTTGAAGCAAGATTTCTTGCCATTATCTGTCTTGTGGAAGTTGTTTTGATCTAGAAACTATTCATGGGGATGTTGGGGAGTTACCATTTACTCACATAGTACTAAGTGGGTATTTAGAAACAAGTTGAATGCGAATGGAGAAGTGTTAAGAAACAAGGAAAGGCCTTTGTGTAAAGGCTATGCACAAGTTGAAGAAATAGATTTTGAGGAGATTTTTTCCCTATTGGCTATAATGGAAGCAATCAAGATGTTTCTAGAATTTGCATCATATAAGGACTTTAAAGTTTCTCGGGGCAGGGGTAATGTGCAAGATCATGATGGGCCAAAAGTAGTGATATGTAAGTGATATGATGGCCCATGTGGCTGATGACCTTATTTACCCAAAATTGATGAAACGAAAATGGTTTTTAAAGGAGATTCTCGGCTTTCCACCAATATAAATTATTCTTTACTTTGAATTTAATAAGTAATTATTATTCATTTTCTATTCAAATTACGAATAAAGTCCTGATTGATAGGCTGATTGAAAAAATCTATAA